>CAJHNH020004157.1:0-137500 GCA_905116865.2 Candidula unifasciata
CAACCACAAGGAGCTACCAATGTAGGGTTTAGAGTACACAAGTCCTCCATCTACACCTACAATCAACACCGATACTCTTTGTCCTATCTATATATAAAACGACTTGTCCACGATGATACAGTTTTAACTTCTCCTCTGGCAATCTAATTTCTGTTTTCTGTCTGTCCTGTATCATAAATATCACCTGTCTTTCCTATAAACTATGTATATACAACACAGACCGGTGACTTACACTTTACTGTGACTGTGATACAATTTAAATGTCTGTGATATTGCTTGTAAAATAATGTAAAATACAAAATGTGCCATTAATAATATGCACATTTTACCGATGAAAAATCCAATTTGTGCCATGCTGTTGTAAAAAATTAACTTTGTTGATATGTAAAATGAAATACAACCTATACAATACTACCAATAAAAGGTTTTTTGTCCGGTAAAAATATTACCTATGTTTTTGACAAACATTGTCATGCATTATTTGCCTTATTTATGCCTATTGTTGAAAATGTTCAAATGTTTATTTTGTCTGTCCTGATTTGTACCATGATGATTGATAAAACAAAATGGAAATACTAAACAATAAATAATTATATAAACTGTTATACGTCTTCTGCTAATATTTTTTAATCAGTGTTGTTTGTTACCGGGGATGGGTAATTACTACAGGTGGCAGACAGGGGTAGACAGAAAGAACTACAAATGACCTACAGGATTTTCAAATACCCCCAAAGCTCCCCCGAGGTGTTCCAGACCAAAACAAAAAAAGGTTTTATATTTAAAATAACAAACAGTGACGCCACTGACAACTTGCAAAACATTTCGCCATCTTGGGACAAAGGTTAACCAACAAGGTTTTTTTTTTAAAGAAACAAACAGTGACGCCACTGACAACTTGCAAAACATTTCGCCATCTTGGGACAAATATCACCCAACAAATTTTTATTTTTAAAGTAACAAACAGTGACGCCACTGACAACTTGCAAAACATTTCGCCATCTTGGGACAAAATGTCACCCAAATAATTGACCCTTTGAACTTCTGGGGCCAGGCAGCCAGTGTCCAGTGGCCACCCAGTGGCCACCCAGTGGCCATTGTCCATCCGGTCGCCACCCGGCGCTCCAGTGGCCACCCGGTGGCCACCTGGTGGCCAGTGGCCAGGCTGAGGAATTCGCATGGAGCGGAACGCCACCCACTACTTGTCTTGCACTAACGATTTTCTATTGGCTTTCGCTACAAACCCCCAGGCACTTCTCTTTCCTCTCAACACCGAACACTCTGTATAGATAATCAGATCACCTGGGCGTGAATTGTTGTAAATCATCTGTTGGACGTCTACCTCCATAGCACCCGCTAGCCACTCTCTTCACACTCGTCTTAATGTGTTTATAACCCTACAAAGGTCAGAATTTTCCGCTGGTACTCTGACACACTTCTCTCTTTGCCCAGTGTTCTCCAGTATGCATTCTTGTCTTATTGTGTCTTCTGCTTGAGCCATTAACGGTTTTTTTCTATTTTCAGCCTCTCACCCTTACCTGTGGAAAAAGCTTCATACAGAGGGTATTCCCTGTCTGCAGCTACTCTGAGGTGTGAATACTGCAGCACCTTTAGCCTATCTGCAATAGTCGGCATGCAAGGATGTATTGCATGTCCTATTTTGGGGTGTCTCTTTTACATATTAGAATCACCCGAATAGCTTCATTCTATATGCGCTCCAGTTTTTCTAGCTGAATCTTCGAGATAGTGAGTAACCCCAATACATGATCAATCAATGCGATGATTAGGGGCTTTTAAATTGTGAACAGCATTCTCTGCTTCATGTCCATGGCAGCCATAATGGTTAGTGCATTTAGACCTTTTTGAGCCCTTGTCACAACCCCTCTTTGTGATCATTGAAAGACAAGCTTCTGTCAAAAGTGATTCCCAGGTAACGCAGTCTGTTGTCTCTTTTGATGTCCCTGCACATCAGCTCTAACAATCTTGTTGTCCAAATAACACTACAGGACGGCTGCCATTCATGACAATTCAGTTGAAGTACACTCACAGTTTAATGATATAGAGAGACGATTTAATGATAGTGATGAGGTTACTTCAGTGTTTACATAAAGGCCTTGAGGCAGGGCGTCCTTCAGCTGTAAACATACACAGCACACATTCATTACACTGCGTGTAAACAAATATGTTGCCCTCGGGTATCATCAATTAAAGTCATTGTTTTTTTAATCAGTTACTAGTGTGTTTCAAAGAGAGAGCCAAAAAATACAACATCGACATAATTTCTTTATTCACCCAATATTTTCAGCTATGTAAACCTGTATACTTATGTCTTTAACTGGCACTGTTCAAGACCTTCCTCTTTTAAGCATGTGATCCATAGCGCTATCTAGGTGTTTCCTGTCTGCGGCTACTCAACTTATGACGCTTCTTGCAGTACTTCGAGCCTATTTGTAGTAGTCAGCAGGTCCACGATATTTCGCATATTTACTTCTGGAGGAATCACCTCCATCTCTTTATTCTGTATGTGGTCAATTATCATCACCTTCCACTTTGAAAGATGAGCATTCCAAGTCAACAATGTATCCCTAAGATAAAAATAAAAAAGACACACACCAGTAAGACACACACACACACACACACACACACACACACACACCAGTAATTACAGTATTATAGAATATCTTTGTTTTACTTCTTTCTACAGCGCGATGTATGTATCAGGTTATTAACAACAATGTTAAATCCATCCCACTAAGAACAACATAAATACATTAACACATTTCACCATAAATGGTGTCTTCTTCTCGTGATTTTTAGTCCAATTTCACAGCATGCATCAGCAAATGCAGACATTAAACATTGCAGCGCATCCTCTAAGGGGGTGGTAATTGCTGCATCATCTGCAAACAGCAATTCTCTGATAAGCATCTCTCTTATTCTGGTTTTGGCTTTCAGCCTACAAGCATTGTAAAGGCTGGCGTCCTGATCTCAAAAGACATTTTTTTTTCAAATGAAGTTGAAAGTATTTTCCAAAGAGAGTAGCAACTAGTACATATCTCTGCTTCATCCCATTGTTGATTACAATATCCTCAGATATTACACCATCAAAGCTGATTGTACCTTTCAAATCTATGTAGTACCACTCAATATTGCATAGTAGGGTAGGTAAACACCCAATCTTCTTCAGCTTGTTGAACAGGTACGACTCAATAATGCGTAGTAAAATAGGTGAAGACCTAATCTTCTTTAACGTGTTGAACAGTCCTTGCCGACTAACCAAATCAAATGCATTGTTATGATAAATAAAAAGAATATACATTGTTCGGTTTTTGTTAACGGCATTTTTCCAGCAACTGTCGTAATAAAAAAATATGATATCAGTGGTAGGCCAGTTCCCACGAAAGCCACATCAGACGCTTGGTAAACCTGGTCTCTTGGGATCTGGAGTCTTTACAGAACAATTCTCGCAAGTACTTTTCCAACAGTACACAGCAGTGATAATCCTCTATGGTTATTGCAGTCACTTCGATATAACTCTTGTTCTTGTGCATAGTTATGATGCATGAGTCTTTTAAGTCTTGCGGAACCTTTCCCTTACGCCAGGAGAGTGTTATTAGCTGCTGAGTGTATGAAGTTCGAATGGCTTTCTTACCTTTGCTGATCTGAATAGGAATTCCCTTTCTGCTTTTAAAGGGGGGGGGGGGGTGGGGGGGGGGGGGGGGGGGGGGGGGTGCTAAGTTTTCGCGAAACCAGTTCATCAATAGCATTCCTTAAGTTTACTAATGTTGGAATTGTGTCCAGATAGTCAATATTTGGTAGCGTCTTCCTGGCACGAATAGCACCTTTTTATTTTAGTATAATCCGAATATAGCTTCAGATAACGTTCCGTTCATCTGTCTGTTTGGCAATTTGTAAATAGATTGAACATACAACGCAGATCCGTGATAGTTAAGTGCTTCTCGTAGGCCTGCATGTCCCCACGATGATTAGAGAACCAACATAAATAACCTTCACTGTCAGGTCGCTCAAGCCTGGTCTGGAACCAGGAACAATCTTGGGAAGCAAAGATAGTCGACGTGATTTTGACCACATCATGGTTCAGTGCCGACTGCTCTATAAAAAAAAAAAAAAAAAAATTAGCCTAGCATCATATAGCCGGTTTGCAAGTAACATAGAAAGACTCTTTTACTTCCCCTAATGTTTACGTTAAATAAAACATATTCTCATTGTCACATTTTTTCCAGTCGGCAAGTAAAGTGAGAAATAACAACGTAAGTACAATGTTCCACGAACGATTTTTATTTGTTTTCTAATTAGAGATATTGGAACATATACTATATTAATGTTTTTAGTTAGTCTACACATACTTATGGGGCCATCTTGATGTATCTGCTAGACACTCACCTCCGGATAGGAAAGTCGTGTGTTCAGGTCATTACGGAGCCGGACATTTCCGGAAAATAAATGGCCTTGGATCCCAGGTTGATGGTCTCAAATTGTTACCAGGTAAATTTCTTGGAAGTAAAGGCGGCGCGCGTGACGATGACCACATCACCCATCTAATGTTGAATGGTCTATAAAAGATAGGTATATCCGTATACGCCCTATTTGCCTTATGTGTTAACAAATGTCCTTTACCAATACTTTTTCTTCTTCTTTGCGTTCAGTTTCAGCTCAATTCAGACTGTCAGGAGGGTTGCCTCTATGAATTCGCATGTCTTCTGTAGATCCTTCATGTTTCCAGAAAGCTTGCTTTGCACAATTTGCTCTTGATGGAAAGTGTATTTTGGTAGTTGTAGTTAGAATAGGCAGGTCTGCTGAATTTGCTCAGGTGTTTGTGTTCCTGTCTGACAGGCACACTGTGGGGACTTTACAGTCTTTATTTTATGCATGTGAAAGTTGAGCCTGCACTGTCCTTTCCTTCTTTAGGGCCAAATTGTTGTATCTTACACTCTATTGAGTGTGCTCATGGGTGTCATAAGACAATGGTGTGCCCGTGTCTTTATTAGGGTCTCTTCTAATAATACTAGACACTCTGAAGTAATTAATTGTTGAGATGGTGTCTCGAATTCGTCTAGGCAGTCTCCGCACCTCCAACAACCACTCAGCATCACCTCAGGGACGAGGCAACTGAATTCCTTGGCTCCACATAATTTACAAAGACATTCCTCGGCTCGACATTGTCAGACGTCTTCCCCACTTAATAGCCACCTGACTGGATATGAACACTATACCAGACAAACAAACACAGTATCAACATGAAAATGATCTAAGTCAAATGCACATAGAAACTTAACGAAAGTGAATGGTAAAATATCAGACACTAATAAAAGTAAGTTCCATATAAAAAGACATCATGTAGTAAGTTACAACATGCATTTATATATATATATATATATATATATATATATATATATATATATATATATATATATATATATAGCCTATATATATATATATATATATATATATATATATATATATATATATATATATATATATATATACACACACACAGAACTATATTAATAAAAATCCTAATTTCCCGGTGTCGTTAGCTCTAAACTCGGAAACTACGAACCGATTGCTATCAAATTTTCACACAACATTGCCTCTGACTCAAAGCGTTATTTTTTGTCATAAAATCGTACAAATCACGAACGACGTAGCTCCAGCAACGGTCAAAAAATTATTTGTTTCGTTGCCCGCCCCGGATAAATTTTTAATCAATTTGCCAACTTTGACTGTGCAACACCGATTTTCCTATTAGTATTATTTACTTGCATTTCTCCTAAATTCTTGAGTGCTTGATAGCGTAGTTAGTTGCTAATATTTTGCTATTTTACTCGGGTGATAGGGGTTCGATTTCCCGCTGGGTCATATATTTTTTTTTGGCCCCTAACTGGGTGGCTGTCACGTTTTTTTTTTTTCTGGTTTAAAGCTAGGCTGCAGTATCTACGCTTTTTTTCCGTTCGATTTTAGGGTTTACAGCTAGCCTTTAATGGCGTCGACGTGATTCTCAATGTTCATGTCACGGGTAATATTCATTCGCCCTTGAGAGGTCGGTTGGCACCTTGTGTTTATGGTTTAAAGCTATGCTGCGATATCTGACCCAAAGTCTCTGCTGGGTGCTAATTTTTCTTTTTTTCTCTCTCTGAAGGGCCGATTGGCACGTTGTGTTGTGGTTTACAGCTAAGCTGCGACATCTGCGCCTTACGCCCAAAGACAGCCGATTTCAGTACAGTCTAAATTAGCCTCCCGCACCCCCCTCCGACGCTTCACTCGATCAAAAACTATTCGTTGATGACAGAAACTGTTAACTAAGAAGGCTTACGGCCCAGTTTGGTTTGGGTCGACACGGATGCCAAGGTTAGTTAAACATCGTCCCTTCGGAGAGGGAGATATAACGAGTGATGCTTTTTATTTCTGCTATTTGTGAGTATAGTGTACCTTTTTTTTTCGAGGACACACTAATAAACAGTCCGTGGCGACAGCATGCGGCGCCAACTCCTCTGGCTTCAACGACCTGTACAGATAGTAGTGACCGTTTTGTGTTGTTGTTGTGAATGTGGTGGTGGTTGTGGTAGCAGTAGCACCGGTGCTCTATGGGTGATGTGGTAGCTATTACACTGGCCACATTTACTTCTCAGTACAGATTAATGCTACCCATTTTTGTTTGGGTGGACACGGATGCCAAGCTGAATTTAACAACCACTAGGCGGCTAGCACGTTGTGTTGTGGTTTACAGCTAGGCTGCGATATCTACGTCTTTTTTTGGCTCGGTTTGGGGGTTTACAGCTAGCCTGCAATAGCGGCGACGTGATGTTGGTCGGATCACGGGTAATCTTCGTTCGCCTTTGAGAGGGCGGTTGGCACGTTGTTTTGTTGTTTACAGCTAGGCTACGAGATCGGACCAACATTTTTCAGTCTTAGGTAGTATAGATGTAAGTATTCCGCCCTTCACGCGGTTGACCGATGTTCGATTACCAACTATGCGCTAATTTTTATTTTTTCTTTAAGAGGAATGTTGGCATCTTGTGTTGTGGTTAACAGCTAGGCTGCGATATCTGCACCTTTCGCCCAAAGAATCCAATTTCTGTAAAGTCCCATTTATCCTCCCCGCGACGCTTCACTCGATCATAAACTATTCGTTGATGACAGAAGCTGTTAACTAAGACTGCTTACAGTCCAGGTTACTTTGGGTGGACACGAATGCCAAGGTCATTTAATATTCGTCTTTTCGGAGAGGGGAGATGACGGGTGGGGTTTCTTATTTCTGCTATTTGTGAGTATAGAACCGTGGGTTCCATTACTGTTTTTTTTTCTTTCTTTTTCTTTGTTGGCAGCTCAATTACGCTAAACAGTTCGGCGCTACCTCCTCTGGCTACACAGACCTGCACAGACAGTAGTGACTGTTTTTTGTTCTGAAGGTGTTGGTGGTAGTGGTTGCAGTAGTACTGGTACTGGATGGGTGATGTGGTAGCTGTTACACTGGCCACATTTACTTCTCAGTACACATTAATGTTATCCATCTGTCTCTGGGTGGACACGGATGCAAAGCTTAATTTAGTTACAAAATTTCGTCAGATGATGACTTTCCCATCCTTCGGCGAGGATGATATGATTAGTGGGGAAGGGGGAGGGAGGTTGATAGCAGACGCTGTTAACTGAGAGAGCTTAAAACATTATTTTAACGTTATCATTTCCTAACTATTTCTATTTTAATAATTTCGCCAAGTGATGATTTTTCATTTCTTCGGAGTGGGAAATTTTATTGGGATGGGGGGGGGGGGGGGGGGGGGGGGGGGGGGGGGGGGGGGGGGGGGGGGGGGGGGGGGGGTTATGCCAGACACTGTTAGCTAAGAGAGCTTCAAAACATTATTTTCAAGTTCTCATTTCTTAACTATTTTTATTTTAATACTTTCGCCAGGGATGATTTTTCAATCCTTCGGAGAGGGAAATTTGACTGGGTGGAGAAGAGAGGGAAGGGGGTGAGGGTTATGACAGACATTGTTAGTTGAGAGCTACTTTCTTTCTTTTCCATTTCACCATTCGGAGCCACAGCAACGCGTGGCAGGGCACAGCTAGTATATATATATATATATATACAAAACTCTTCTTCTTCATGTTCACCGGCTGTAAACTTTGGCGGAAACTTTTAGTTGTTCATCAACTTTTGGACTGCAGTCCTGTTCCAGAACCTGAGTGTTGCCTGTGCATTCGCTTTACAGATCTATCTTATCTGTATGCACACTGCTGGTTCCTTTCCTCTCAGGCAGATGTACTCCGACTTCAAAGGAAGTTCCCAATTAGTCGACTCTTACAACATGCTTTCCCTATAATAAGGCCCCGGAACTCACACAGGGAATATATGTGTATAAATTTATATATATATATATATATATATATATTATATATATATATATATATATATATATATATATATACACACACACACACACACACACACACACACACACACCACACACACACACAAAAGAAATCTCAATGGAATAATTTATCAGAAAGAACAGTCAAATGATATGACATAAAAGTTTATCTAGACAAGAATGACTACTGGCCTGACTCAAAGCTACTGACAAGCTTTTATAACTGCATGGAAGATGTATAAAGGTAATAGCAACTCATGGCCCACATCGACCGGTTGGCTGTACTTCGGGTCTGATGTATTTATCCTAAAAGTGGACGATCAGCTCCTCTCCTCAGTCCAGATCGATTTATTCTGTAGAATTTCACATAGCACAAATACACAGTTTTTTATATATATATATATATATATATATATATAGATATATATATATATATACATATATATATATATATATATATTAATATATATATATATATATATACATATATATATATATATAATATATATGGTAACCCATATATATATATATGGGTGCGCGTTAGCGATAAGAGGCTCGCTTTCAAATCCAGCTGCGACTCGCTGCAGCCACGGTCAGTGTTCGAAACCGGGCGGCTTCCGGTGTTCACCCAGCCTCTAGGAAATGGTTACCAGAGCTGACACTCTGGGGTAAATGGAAGAACGTAGAGTTACGTGCGAACGGCGACACAGGCGGACACAATTTTTATCAGCTGTCCGTACTGGTGGCAAAGCCCTTTTGGTTTATAACCGTGTGCAATGGCGCTGGTTCACATCTCCCGACTTTACCTTCACCTTTAGTTCTATACTATAATAATCTGCCCTCTAATTTAGTCAATGTTTAAGGGCTATATATATATATAGCCCTTAAACATTGACTATATATATGCTAGACACACTTGGATGCTTCTGTGATAGCTACAGCTGTCTCCTGAGACATGTGTCCCATTGTCACTTCTTGCAGAATTATTAATGTCACTGGCAAAAAGGAAAGTCGTAAACCTGGTAACTGGTATTAAGGGATGGTGGATTTGTTTTGTGATTGTTCCTGCTTGATCTCTCACTTTGACCCTGACACAGAGCATACGTTAAATTAGAAGGTTTACTGAATCATAGCTCACACACATGCTAAGGATATAGTACAACGAAAACCTGTGTTAACAAACCATCAAATAATATGCCTTTATACTATTTTTTTTTCTCCAATATACATATTTATTTGGCTTAGATATCAATGGTCGCCCTTCTTATATAAGAATAGAGCTGACATAGGTATTCCTTGATATAACTCAGCAATATGAACAGCCACGACCCATACATCATTTTGTAAAAACAGCAATTTTCAAGCACAAGAATAAGAAGAGTGTTAAATTAATTTTTTTTAACTTCATTTTTATGTGTTCTGCTTTCTTCTAACCGTACTGAAATATGCGTAGCTACTCGTTTCTATAGTAGTAATTTCATTTGATCCAGACCAACCGCGTTATGGTTGCAGTGCTTTTTTTTCACAATGAAGTTTCTGCAGCTGTCTTTGGGGAAACTACTCGATGATGTCCTGATCTCTTTCACTGCGTCACTCGAGTACTGTTAAAAAACAACTGGTACATTTCATTAATTTTATTTCCAAAAACGGGAAAGGAATCTTAATAGTTCAATATCGCGTAACTGTTACACGCATTCATTGTACAGTTTGATTTGCCGTACGTTGACATTAGTTCTTTCACTTGTGGAGTTGGTACGAGGGCAGTTTCGAATATGATAACAGGCTCAACGGGGTAGAATAAATATTGCATAACGTCATCGTCTCGAGCGGTAAATGGATATAGGATTGTTGTTTAGGGACCGATGTTTTTTGTGGTAGGTGGTGTGGATGGCTTGAAGTGGTGACTAATAGATCCAGCTCCATAAATTCGATAGTTGCGTCTGCAAGAAGATATCGAATTATGATTGTAACATATCAATGGAGTAAATCTGTCTATCGTGCTTGAATAATAATTGCACCTCTTTTATCTTTTTAAAACCAATAGAGCATAAATCCTCAACCAAAGTGGTTCTATCTTCGCTAACGCATGCAGCTGACCCCACTCCCTACCCCCTACTTTCAGTTTCTTAACTTAACTCTTTAGCTCCCTTTCTCGTGTCATTTTTAGTCCTTTGTTATTTCTATGTCCTTGTAGGTACCAGTGCCAAGATATTACAGCTAAATAGTTCTCAGTATTGTATGTTATATGTAGGGTGGCATATGAGCAAATGGTCCAAGTGTCTGTTTCGTGATTCTCATTCAGGAAAATCACATACAGTCCAGAAAAACTCAACAGTTTGTTCATCGTCAGGAGTTTCGTCATAAAAACGTTCGGGTCTACCAACCCAGCACACCATATATGAAAAACGAAGCAACCTAGCATATGTCTACACGATGGCTAACAGGGATTACCTTGTAAGCTCCGCCTTCTCCAAACAGTTCAAGCAGCGCTCTATAATACAGCCTAGACTCGCTGCCAGTCAAAATTCTTGAGCTCACAGCTTCAGTGCCTAGGTCGCTGACTAACTCTCACTTCAGGCAAGCAGTAAGAATGAACAAGCTCCATCTAACTTACTCAGCTTGACCTCTGTTGCTATACTCAGTAACAGGCATATTCACATTACCCTGACTGACTGACTTTCTACCCCACCAGGACATCATACAAGCGATAAACACCCAATGAGACAGAGTGCTACCATGTGGGTGAGGATCACCGTGGAGAGGTCCCAGAAACCGCGTTCAGCCTTTAGGCCATATTTATAGCCGGGCTATATTGCAGCCACTGGTAAGAGCCAGAGTAGGGCTTCAAATAACGAAAAAATTTCATCATAAAAAATACGGAAAGTGTTTTCATTTTACATTATCCCAACGGGAACCTCTAAGGTGCATGTTCCCCAATATGCACACAGCCTCGTCAAGGAATTCTACAATGACCGGCTGAACTCCCAATTCTGAGTCCAATCAGCACACATCCATTAGCCGACATCTACGAGGGTCACTCCTCGTAGGTAGAATCATTTGTCTTGTTTCCGTAGTGAACGGTAACACTACACTTCACATAACACAAGCTCCTCGCAACTGACCGCAGACCTATTTATACCCAGCTCTCAACTGTTCTCCTGCCCATGGGCCCCAGAACATACATGTGTGAGTTCGCTGTGAGTTCTCTGTGATATTTGAAACGCAAAAACCTATTCACTTGTTAAATTTGTTCCCCATACCTTCGTGCCAGTCATGCTCAACACAAACTTGGTATCAATATTGACCCATACCCGTTGACACATTGTGAATCCACTGGTCAACTCCTTTCCTAAGTGAACACAGAGTCAAAATACTGACTCAGGCTGCGTTGACACCTTGTGGCTCCCCCAGTCAACCTGCCTGTACTAGATCACATATAAACAATGTTGATATACCCGAATCAACACGCAACAGTCAGATTTTTCTCAGTGTGTGTCTTATCCAACGCCGTCGTCTTTTCCTAACCCCTTTGTCCACTGGGAGTTTTCTAGCACTCTCAATAAGCAAAATACCACTCACTTTAATTGAACGGATTAGAAACTGTTAAAGTCTTTCTTCTGGCCCTCAGCTTGTCTCTACAATCAACGGACTTTTGAATCTTGTCATTGCCTCTGCGTCTTATTAGGACGTCTAAAAAACTAATATGTTATTGCATTCATGCTGCAAGAACAATGATTTGTTCTTGTGTGTACCTGGGTCGTTTGAGCATGTTTATATTCTGCTTGTTGCTTCTTTATGGTAATTATTCATAAATCGTTTGCACAGGGTAAAACTTCCACCACAATAGGGCTCATTAGACTTCCCATGGAAGTCAATCTGACGTTAAGACTGCTTGTAAAAAATAAAATAAAAACATGATGTGCACAGCAGTATTACTGTCTCATGTGATTCATTAGGTAAATACTGTAATAGAAGTTAATTATATGGCTGGTGATGCTTTAACAATTCATTCCATGAGCATCAACTCGTTTGTTGTTACTGTGGCTTCCGTTGACAATAACATGATGTCTAATAACCAACTGCTTATGGTGGCAACACTGACTGGAGCCTTATGTATAATGCGTGTATCTGCTGTTAGTTTTAGCGAGACTGAAGTCGGTGTCGGTTATTTCACAAGGGGCAGTGGTGGACCTTCTGTCTGATTTTCTTTGGCACAGCAATAGAACAACAATATGGTGCTCGGTTTGAGGTGAAGTTGGAACTGTCATTGCATTATTACCTGTTTCATACTTATATACATTCATACATATATACATACATGCATGTATACATACACACACAGGTGCGTGTGTACGTACATAGTGCCTACATGCATGCATACATGCAACTGAATTTTTTCATCCATTCTGTAAAATACACACACGCACACACTGTATGCATGCATATATGCATACACACAAACACAAATGAATACGTACATGCATAGTATACAGACATACACAAACTTCTCTCATACTTTTAAACTATCATAATCTAGACCTGCCTGTGTCATTTCCGCAGTGTGTATGTGTTTTGTTATTTTTATTTATGTTTGGTGATAAGGTCTTATAGTCGCAACTTCCTTTGTTTTGTTGTAAACTTTCTGTAACACTGGCATGTTTCTTAAATTAAAAACACACTAATCTTTTTACATCTCTAATGCAGAAAACTTAATTAGATGTATTCCGTTAGCTGCAGACTTAGATGTTGAATGACTGTTTATCCATCATTGCACTAGTGAACTCATATAACATACTTTTTTTTTCTTGCTGTTTCAGAGAAATCTGTCTTCCTCGATTCATCTGACGACGGACACGAAACAATGTTCACTATCTAAATAATTTCTTTAATTAAGACTTATTTTCTTTTTTTTTTTCTTTTTTTCCCCCGCTTGTCAAAATTTAAATAAAAGTGAACATAAAAGCACACAATGGGTTATCTATCTATTTCTTTGTCAAATTGTTATTACCGTTCTACTTATCTGCCATTTTAATTAAAGGTATATATGTCCTAATTAGTTATTATGACTCTTGTTTGAAATATATAAATTTTCTGTTTCTTTATTAGTTTGGTTTTTTTTCAGTTGCCTTTACAGAAACTGAATGTTAAAGCTCTTAACAGTTTTGGCATTTATATCACTAGATGTTGTGTAGAGAACGTTCCTTTCAAATCCACTTCTATATTAGTCTTGGCTCCAACGTTGACATATCCTGAAACTGGACCAGGTAATATCCTTGGAAGTAAAGGCGGCTGGCATTATATTGTCCACATTACCCGTCGAGTGATTAACGGTCTATTTGAGTATAGGTCTATCGCTATGTGTCCGATGTTCCGAAGACATTAGATAAGACATTTACTTGTCTTTTGTTAAAGATCTTCCTTCTAATCCAGCAGCGAAATATTATCTCCACGTAGAGAAGTTTGCAAAAGTCTCAGTCGTCAACCCAAGGTCAGAGACAAGCGGGTTGTACAATAATGACTTACTGCTGGAGACACGTTACATACGAACTTCAGTGCAGCATTCTCCTGGTGTGTGTGGAAGCCTGCGAGTGGAGGATGTCGTATCAGGATCGTGCATAACATCAGCAGATAAGCTGATGAAGGAATTTAAGAATATGCAATGTGAAGCAAGAATGAATCACTGTATACAGTTATTGAAGACTTTAGGAATGTACAATGCGAAACATAGATAACATCAACAGAGATACAGTTTAGTATGGCTGCATTTTCACTAATTGACCGAACCATTTCTTTGTTTGTCTGTATAATTCATATAAGTCCTAATTTAGTTTTCTCTCTAATGCTGGTATTGGTAACCTTGTCCCTTCTTGTATTGTTAGTGACCTTACAGGAACAGAGCATTTCACTTGCAGTTATTTTCTGTTTGCATAAAGTAGAGATGACGACGCTAGAAATAACTTGTCCTTTTGCAGGAAGGGAGATGTTTAATACTGTAACCCTGCCAGCTAGATTTTCGCAAGAGTATGCCATATAATGTCTTCTTTCTTGTGTAGCAGCTATTGAAAACAATTAAAGAACACATTAAAGAATAGTAACACATTTTGTGGGTAAGTAGGTAAGTAGTACCCCACCAGGACATCACACAAGCGATATGTACCTGGTGACACAAAGTGCCACCATGCTGATGAGGATCACCCGTGGAGAGGTCCCGGAAACCCCGTTCAGCCGTTAGGCTATATTTCAGGCCCAGCTGTATTGAGGACCCCAAACAAAAGCCAGGGGGAGCTTAAAAATAGCTAACAATTGCATCACGCATGGGGATGAAGATGATACACATTTTGTGTACGCATTTCTTTGTCTTCAGTGTATTTTTTTATATGGCACCTGCACTGTATCAAAATAAACCAACCGGTAATTGATCCAGCATCCCCGAACCCGCACCTCCGTGCAGCAGATATGAAATACAGCAGATATGAAATACAGCAGATATGAAATACAGCAGATATGAAATACAGCAGATATGAAATACAGCAGATATGAAATACAGCAGATATGAAATACAGCAGATATGAAATACAGCAGATATGAAATACAGCAGATATGAAAATACAGCAGATATGAAATACAGCAGATATGAAATACAGCAGATATGAAATACAGCAGATATGAGATATACAGCAGATATGAAATACAGCAGATATGAAATACAGCAGATATGAAATACAGCAGATATGAAATACAGCAGATATGAAATACAGCAGATATGAAATACAGCAGATATGAAATACAGCAGATATGAAATACAGCAGATATGAAATACAGCAGATATGAAATACAGCACATATGAAATACAGCAGATATGAAATACAGCAGATATGAAATACAGCAGATATGAAATACAGCAGATATGAAATACCTATTGACCATTACCCATCTCTACTAGCAATGAAATATTACCCTCAATTCAACTATGAAGTACCAATACCCGTCTCCACTAGACATAAAATAATACGCATCCTTGCCCCTCTCTGTCAGGTATGAAATACAAATACCCGACTCTTTTTTTTTTTTTTATTAGCGTATTTTTTTACAGGACGTTACAAAACCAACCCCAGCGTCTTTTTTTTGTGTGCTTTTGTGGTTTTTCTAGGCAGCAGATCTGGACGAAATACCTGTCGAAACCAATGCAAGGCGCAGGGCCAGCTGCTGGGATCAAACCCGTCTCTAGTACTTATTAAATAGTACACATCCATGCCTCTCTCCCTGTCAACAACGAAACACCTATTCACTTATACACCTTTCTACTAGATATGAAATAACACCAACACACGCCTCTCTCTGTCAGCTATGAAATACCTATCCATCTATACCCCTCTCTAATTTTAACCCACGCTGTATTCTGCTGCTGGTCCAGCATGAAGGATCAGATCATTAATCTCCATGGGTTGGCGACACAAACTCGTTTTCTGGACTCTTAGAACTAGAGCATATTCGTATCAAATTGTTATGTTCCTTTTCACTTTTAAATAACCTGCCAGCCAAAGTCACAGTCAACCAGCCTAATAAAGAATCTAATAAACATAAACATAACGTCCAACCGAACAAACAGTCAAACAAACCTACTAACCAGTCAACTAACTAACCAGCCAGCCATCATTAAAAAAAAAAAAAAACATAAACATACCAGCCAACGAAACGAACATCCAATCCAATAACCAACAATCCCACCATCCACTAATCCAGCCAACCAAACAACAAACCAAACCTTCACTAATCCAACCATCAGCCAATCACCAAACCAACCACAAACCAACTAAAAATTTAAAAAATAAAATAAAAAATGCACACAAATCTAGCAATCCAACCAACCAAACAATAAATCAACCAATCACACAACCAGTCAACAAATCATCTAGTAGGCCAACCAACTAGCCAGCCAACCAATCAACTAACAACTAACACAATAGCTAACCAACTAATCAACAACTAGCCAACCAACAAACAAGTAACACCCCGACCAATCAACCAAACAACTAGTAAGTCAGTCAATCATCCAGCCAACCAACGAGCTACCCAGCTTGGACACTGGTATTTGTCAAGAGCTGATTTTACCACATGTTTATGTTCTTGTTGACGCAAAACAAGCGTTTTCTGTCCGTTCGTGTAAGTTAGCGTTTTTTTTTTTCAATGACATGCCAATCATAGGCTATGGAATCTGGAGGGTTCAGCCCCATCCGCTCATCTTTCTGTCTGTCTGTCTGTCTCTCTGTCTGTCCGTCCGTGTTTCTATCTAACTGTCGGTCGGTCTGTCTGACTGTCTGTCTGTCAGTCTGTCTGTCTGTCCGTCCGTGTCTCTAACTGTCTGTCTGTCTGTCTGTCTCTCTTTCGGGAGCTCATATCAAGTTTCGTTTTTTTTTTTTGGGAGAGAGGGGAGGGGGGGGGGGGGGGTCAGTAGGGATTATTGTGATTCTCAATGACTCAGATGATATGAAATCTCGAGTTTCGACTGTATGAAGCCTGCAGATTACACCAAACAGCTATCTCGGCGGGGAGAAGAGTTCTTTACCTTCACCTAATTTCACTATACTTTCACTCATTTTATAATTGCTTTCACAGTGTATTTTAGTGGTTACATGTCGTTCATTACCATATCTTGCAAATCTTATGGATTATCAACAAAGTAATTAGATTTACAGTTGCACTCTATTTTCTCATTTGGCAGATGGTTTAAAACACATGTATTTTAAATAAACTGATCGACACTAGACCTTCCGCAAGTGTTTCCTGTGACACTTCCTCGTACCCGTGCCAAGCTGGTCCGACTTGAAGCCCAGGTTATTTTTAAAACTCCACGTTGTGTGGATTTGTAATTAGATGTTTTTAACTTTTTTTTCTAACTGTTCTTCTTTTTATTATTACTAATTATAAAATGAGGTACAAGTGAATAATTGTATACAAGAAGCGGAGTGGAAGGCAGAATGTTAGACGGGCCTGTTTGCCCAGTTCTCAACACTTTGAAAATAAAGTTGGTTCGTTCGTTTGTTCGTTCGACTGGAACCAGCGACATACAAGTCAGTGGTCAGTTGTCTAACTCAATCAATTAATCAGTCATGTGCCGTCTCCAGGGTGAAGGTTGCTGCAATTTATCTCCAACACGCTTTGTCTCTTGCCCTGGTTGCACTCTTTATCAGACTGCTTCCTGCCCATCTCTTGATGTTGTCCTCTCACGTGTATCATTGCCTGCATCTTGCTCTTGCCCTCGACTTTTCCCTCCAGTATGGTTTTTAAAAGCGTGTTATGTCTTTTTAACGTGGCCAGAATATTTCAATTGTCTCTCTCTTAAATATTTCTTTTAGTAATTCATAATCTTTTCAGGACTTCTATGTTAGGGTGTTTTTATTTCCATGAAATATGATCCGTTCTTCTGTGTACCTATATTCTAGTGACTCATATCAATATTCTAGTTGCTTGCTCATTGTCCAAGTTCCTGCACCGTACAGCAGGATTGCGTGTGCACAACATTTGATAATTCTAAGTTTTAACGTGTTATTTATCACGCTAGCTTTCAGTAATGTGTGCAACAGTTTTAGCCTTTTCTCTTCTATTTTTTTCGCTTCTACCAATATATGTTACTGCCTATACTAGATAGGAGAAACATTAGAAACTGTTTACCTAACTACTGCACACCCGCTGCCCATCATCATTCATTGGCTCCTTTCTGTCTTTCCAGACAATAGTGTTATTTTGCGCTATGAGGAGGCATGAGACTCACAGCCAATCGCGATTGCGAGTATGACTAGCAAGACCCGCCCGTGTCAAGAAAAGTCTTCCACAATGATAGCATGGGATTTCAGGACCATTGCTGTCAACATTTGTGTTTAATCCGTTTCTTTTTAGACGCTCAGCTCTCATCCTTTCTATAATAATTTCTGCCTTCAGTCTAATTCTCTTCCTGATATGTCCTTTCCACACAACATGGTCCACGGTCCATAGCATTTTGTTCCTTTGAGTCCGCCTCAATACATGTATCATTCATGTCCCGCTTACATACATCTTTATAAAGTAGTAGAGGTCGGCCTCGACATCTTCTTCCTGTCTTTAATTCACCATAAAGGATGTCCTTACGGACTCTGCCATCCTCCATTCTCCAGGTGTGACACAGCCACCTTAGCCTTCGTAGACTGAGCATGGAAAAGACTGTTGTAGTACCTGCTATTTCCAGTATCTCAGTGTTTGTGATTTATCCCTGTCAAGTAATGCCAAGTATTCTTCTTAGGCATCGCACGTGAAAGCAATTAAGCCGTCTCTCTAGGCACGAGTAGGTTGACCAAGTTCCACTGCCATAAAGCAGAGTGCTGAGAACACAAGCCTGATAGACAAGGGTTTTTGTTTTAATTGTTAGCTTTCTGTTTTCCCAAACTTTCTTTGTCAATCTGCTCATTGGTGTTGCTGCCTTACCTATCCTAATGTTGATTTCTTGGTCCAGCGATAGTTTACTATTCACTGTGGAAATCAGATAGGTAAAATGGTCTACTGTCTCAAGCTCTTCACAGTCGATGTAGACTGTAGGTCTGTCTTTGACACCTTGCACTATAACCTTTGTCTTCTTTTTTGTTGACTGTTAGTCCACATTCACCGCACGCATCAACAAAGGCAAAAAGTAAACATAGCAGCTTCTCCTCTGAGTGGGTGGTTATTGCGTCATCATCTGCAAACAGCAACTATCTGATCAGTACCTTTCTTATCCTGGTTTTCGCCTTCAGATTGCGTGCATTGTAAAGGCTGCTGTCAGACAGAGAATGAATGAAAATACCGCCCTCCTGATCTCGAAAGGCATGTGTCAAAAACAGTAAAAAGTATATTCCAAAGAGGGTAAAAGCAAGTACACACCCCTGCTTCACTCCATTTTTGATTAAAAGCTATTCTGATGTTTCACCTTCAAAGTTGATTGTACCTTTCATACCTATGTGGAACGGCTTAATAAAACTCAGTAGAGTAGGTGGACACCTAATTTTCTTCAGTGCACTGAACAGACCTTTTCCACTAACCAAATCAAATGCCTTGGTAAAATAAAAATAAAAAAGCAACAAATAGTGATTAATTTTGTTCGCGGCATTTTTCCTGCAAGTGATGTAATGAAAATATCACATCAGCGGTAGATCGGTTCCCACGAAAGTCACACTGGGACTCTGGGTAAACGCGATCCCCCATGATCTGGAGTCTTCCAGAACAATTATCGCGAGCCCTTTTCCAACAGTACACAGCAGCTATTTTCCCTTGCAGGTATTGCAGTCACTCCGATCGCCCTTGTTCTTGTATATAGTTATGATGTTTGCATCTTTGAAATCTTCTCTTGCCAGCAGAGTGTTATTGGCTGATGGAAATGTGTGGGGTTAGAACGTCTTTCCCACTCCTGATGATTTCAAAGGAATTCCATCTCTGCCTGGGGGCTTTCCCCGAAGCCAATTCGTCAATAGCATTCCCAACCTTTACAACTGTTGGAAATGTGTCCAGATAGTCAAGAGTTGGTAGCGTCTCCGTGGCATTAAGGGCACCATCTGCTAGTTTAGTATCAACTGAGTAAAGGACCAGATAATTTTCCACCCATCTATCTAGCTGCTTCTTCTTGTCATTATTAATCTCCTCATTCAAATTCTTTAGTGGTGCACTTTTTTTTTTTAATTTGTAGGACAGATGGCCTTCTTGTTTCCCTCATACATGCCTCTAACATTACCACCACTGCTAGCATTTTGAATAAAACTATTTAAAAAGACCGTAAGTGAACATTTTCTTCTGTTTTCTTTCTCCCTCTACTACTGGCGTTAATGTAGGCTCTGTGGCAAAGTCGATGCGAACGCTTCGTAATGCCGTAATGCCGGGTTCGATCCCAGCTGCGGGCCAAGCACCTTGCAATGTTTTTGACAGTGGTATCAAGAAAGCCTACCGTTCAGAAAGCAATGGCAAACTACTGGGCGTAAATTTGCCTAGAGAAACCACACAACAGCCAGGGCTGTTAGGGTTGGTTCTGCAACGTCCTGTAAAGGGTACGCAACTGACATTAAAAACTGGCGTTAACTCCTCCCTCCACCCATGTATACTGACCAGTTTCACTTCCTGTCCGTGCTTTGGCGATATATAGGCCAGTGCCTGTCCAGTTGATTCTCTCGGAGTTTTCCATAGGGACCCAGATGAGTATCATTGTTATTTTATTTTTTTTTTAAATTCTTTTTATTTAGTAAATAATAGAATAGTTTAGTGTATTCATTTAATAGTGTATATTTTTGATATGTGTGTTGTGCTGTATTTGTTTGTTAATAAAGGCTAACCACCGCAACGTCCTTCGTTTGTTCATTTTAATTAACATACAGCTGTGATTACATGCTGAGGTGACTTTTCTTTCACGTATGATAATTTTGTAGCAACTCGACTTATATTTAGCCCCGTATGTTACACTGTGACGTATTACAGAAAATGCGAACGATGCTATCGTGACTTTTGTTTTGCACATGACTGCACAATACATCCTTTTATGTCTACTCCCTTATGCTATAGTGTTACGTATTATAGATGACATTTTAGTTGATTACTTCCTACTGGTCTCAACTGGTCTCTGGAGTGGGTACAACCCTGCCAATCGAAAATAGGAACATAGGTTCGAATCTATATCACTGTCATTTCATGTGACCCAGCATTGAATAAGCATCAGGAAATCTGCAGCGACGCAAAGGCAACATAATTATGTTCGCTACATAATCAACGGAGTGCTGATTTAACTATAAATTATAGGTCTAGCCCTGTATGCCTTATACGATTGAAAGCGTGGAAAAGAGTCCTTTCATAACTCAAACAGAATAGACAACTGCGGACAGGAAAGTTTAAATTCAAATCCCCAACATCTTGACACATTGGTAGATTGCTAGGCCTAGAAACACTCTCTTCGGGGCCGTCTTGGAGTAGCATTCTTCTTGATATGATTGCCTGGTAGTAAAGACCCGGTTTCACGCCTGTAGGCGCATCCGGTATATGGGAAGAGCACCCATATTGTTACAGACCAATCGGCACTAGGTGGGTAATGTGGTCAGCATTACGTCGGTCGTCTTTACTTCCCCAGGACATACAGCCTGGTACCCATTTTACTCTATGTGGACTTTCAACGCCTCATACCGCGATACAAATCCACGCACCCAGCAGAGGATTTCGATAGCGGTACGCAGAAATTACGAGTCAGACTCGCAACGCCTAGGTCAAGGACGCCGCATGATTGCCTGGTAGGTCAAGTCCATTTCTAGTTGATGGTCTTCGTCACTGCTTGTGTCATCTTGAGGTCTTCGTCACTGTTTATGTCATCTTGAGGTCTTCGTCACTGCTTATGTCATCTTGAGGTCTTCGTCACTGTTTATGTCATCTTGAGGTCTTCGTCACTGTTTATGTCATCTTGAGGTCTTCGTCACTGCTTGTGTCATCTTGAGGTCTTCGTCACTGCTTGTGTCATCTTGAGGTCTTCGTCACTGCTTATGTCATCTTGAGGAGCAGATTACTTTTATGTATCACTAATGACAGTTGCTATATCTATTTTGTTAGTACGAGGGAGCAAAACGGACTGAAAATGAAAAGTCCTGTCACGTTTAGGGTTTGAACAGGAAGAGCATGTCAGTTGCAGGGATAGAACAGGAAATTACCTTCACTTCTGGGATTGAACTGGAAATATCGTTTTAATTTTGAGGATTAAACAGGAAAAGTTATGTCCCTGTTTAGGATTAAACAGGAAAACGCACGTCACTTTCGGGAAGTGAACAGGACACGTCCTTTCCCTTTTGGAATAAATATGAACATTCCTGTAACCTTTTGGTTTTGAACATGAAAAACCCTATCAGGTTTTAGTTATTGAACAAAAAAACTCCTGTCACATTGAGGGGTTGAACAAAAAAAACAGAACCAAAAAAAAAAAAAAATAATAAAAAAACATCCTACTACATTTACATTACACGAAAAGCCCTGTCAATTTTGGGGAGCTGAACAGGAAAAGTACTGTCCCTCCGTGGGATTGAACAGGAACAAGTCCTGCCACTTTTGTGGATTAAATAGAAGGCCTGTCACATTTGTGGAATTAAGTAGGAAACATCTCATCATTTCTGTAGATTGTGTAAGAAAAGTTATGTCACTTTTGAGAACTAAAAAAAATCACAAATTTCTCAAAAGGCCCGCCGGATAGGAAAAATAAAGTCATTAGAAGCCAGACTGAAATGTGTATGCCCCATTGGTGACGTGGAGAGCCGCCTTTATTTCCTGGGACACATTTATTCATCTATTGTAGGATGGGTTGACATAGTGGTCAAGCTCAGCCCCTTCCATAAATCAGATCGCTGTTGATTCGAACCCAAGACATTCGGGCCAGCTTTCAAGCCTCTAGACACTTTACTGTTGCGACTCTCGGGTCTGACCTACAACAATATCGATCTCAAGATAAAGGATACTACGTAACAGATGTCTCAGACGAATAATCCTTTTTGTTTGGTCACAGTTGTCTGCATTTTGCTTTCACTTAGGTTTCTTTGTTTTCCTGACACTCGGGGAGGGGAGCATTCAAGTTGTTCGTCTATTTCTGGATTATGGTCTTGTTCCACGCCCGCTTTACATTTTGAATGTATTGGTATACAGAATGCTAGTTCCTTGGCTTTCAGGCAGATTCACTAGAGAATTAAATGAAGCCGCCTCTTGGACGACTCTTATAGCATTATTGTTGGGGAGGTAGTAGCTGTGTTCTTGATTTTCCCTAAAATGGGGCCCCGGAACCCATAAAGTCACTTGATATTTTGATTCACAAACTGAAGTCTAGCCATTGACCAAAAAAGGGTCCATTAGTTTACTTATTTTTACTGTGTGTTTTTGAGATATGGCGTAAGCCCCGAGTATTAAAGGTCCCGGGTTCAAGACCCGGGTAAGGGCTAGGATTTGTTCACGTGGACTTCTAGTATTTTCCCTTTGGTCTCCGGGTAGTATGACCGGAAGCCCGTGTGCATTGTTGCACTGGTAAAAAAATTCCTTGGCAGTTTAAAATCGAAAAAAGTAGCCTAACGGCAAAATTTGGAGTTACAAACTTACACAACATATTTCAGGATCCTCACCGGTGCAAGAAAGTTCGTACACTGAGCTGAAATTCTTCAGACTAAAGCTTGAGTTAGAAGAAGAACGAAGCACTTATGGTGTACAACCCGTGTACCATGATGTTGATCCGTTGAATTTTGAAGTTTGAAGTTTAAAAACAGACCGTTGAATAAAGATAAACTTATTTCTCCTGCAGAAAGAAAGCTCACATTGTAACATTACAGTAGTCTTCTCTAGATAGAAAATGTTGCGGCCACGTTGTCCTCTCTCTCTCTCTATCTTTCTCTCTCTATCTATCTCTCTCTCTCTCTCTCTCTCTCTCTCTCTCTTTGCGCACACCGCATGCGCTGCTTACGTCAAGATTTCTTCAGCAGTATACTCATTTGTCCCAACTTTTTCCAATAGACAAATCATTTTCTAAGATGGCGGACTGCTTTTCAGAGTGTTCCAAAAAACGCCTGGCATCATGTACACAAGCCACCACTTCTTGTGAAAAATGTGCCCGTTGTCACTTGTCTTAGGAAAGAGGGAGAAAAAAAGAATTTTGAAAAAAATTAAACAACTGCAACAGGCAAAAGCCAATACCCAATGCAAAAATCATTGTAATAATTATAATTATATAAAAAAAAAAATCAGCTAGGAAAAAAACAACACACAACAACAACAACAAAAACATAATAATATAATAATATTTATTATGACGAACAATCAAAAATGTTATGACATTGAATCCATGTACATGAGATCGACAAACATAACATTAAGGGCCATGTTCAGGAAAGAGGTACATATTTGTATAGACCATGTACGCCATTACTGCCCAGCATCAGTGTTTAGACAGGACTGGCTTGAAAGCTCAGCTGATTTATAGTAAATCCAAATGGACGCTAATTCCACCCCAATACTTTCTGACTGGCAGGCAACTGTCCAAGCAATATGTTACTACGTCTCCCCGATGTCCTTATTCTTAAATAAGTATAATGACATCCGACTGTGTCTACATTGCACTGCGTACCGTAACGATTCATTGCGTACTAATTGTTCACGTTTGTATTAATGTTCCTCTTTCTCTCCTTAAGAAAAAAAAAATGTGTCTGCAAATAGTAGCACCGTATCAGAACATATTGAGGTTCAATGACTCAGTTCCGTGACTACTTTTCTAGATAGAGGAGAGCGCTCAAGATATAAGGTCTTGTTTGAGTGCCTAATAATAATAAGTAATATTATAACAATAATATTGGCATAAACAGCCACCTAATGTAATGATGTATTTAAAATCACTTGGGTTGTATAAATAAATACTGTATGTATGATAAGTTATAACAAATTAGACTTTGATTTAATGCTTGTTAAAGGGTTGTGAATCTAACCCCCCCCCCTTCCCCCCCCCCCCCAACCCTTCCCCCTTTTTTTCAAATTGGAACCACACGGTAAATACACGCACATTTTAGTTTCCCTAATTCACGAATTTTGAGATACCCTGTATTTCGTATTTGTTGCAAACTGATCGATGCAATACAAGGAAGGAACAATGTTGTTGCGGTTCACTGATTGCTTTGTTTTTGCAAATACAAAAAGTAAGGTCTCTAGACAGTAGGTTTATTCGCATCTTGACAGCCTACCATAATTCTTGTTCACCAGACAGACGAACTGGTGAGTTTTTATCATTGTTATTGTCAAAATTATCATTATTCGACTTTCTTAGGCGACTAGGCTTAGCAAACCATACTTTCATGAATCGTACAATCTGTAGCAACGTATATCTGACATCTTTGAACTGACGAGGATTTTTTTTTAAAATCTGACTTTCTATAAATTGCTCCATTATTTTCTTCTAATAAAGTGGTTTGCAAATTACGACTTACGTTGACTTTGCGTTTTAAGGTTTTTTAAGCGTCGTTTTTTTCTTTTTTTTTTCTTTCACTGTTGACACTCAATTGAATATTAAAAACACATATTTAGAACCTCGTATTTAATGCAAAATGTAATGTATGTTTATGACAGTGTATTTATTAATTGTCAAGTGCACTTATAAACCAAGTGACACCGTTATTAAGACATCTAAACAGCAGATTATAAACAGCATATTCATACTACAACTGCGCTGCCAGTGCCAGACTTAGATATTATCAAAGGCTAACCCAAGGGTATGGTGTACACCTCGTATGCTAGAGGTCCCTGGTTCAGGCCGCAGTGAGGGCTAGGATTTGTTTTTTTCACTTGAACTTTCCGTATTTTCCTCTTGTCTCTGGTTAGTGAAATCGGAAGTTTGTGTGTATTGTTGCGCAAGTAAAAAATAATCCATCGGCAGTTGAAAATCAAAAAGAGTAGCATAACGGCGCTGCCCGAGTTAAAAAATCAATCCAAAATATTTCAGGATCCTCTCCGGTGCTACTGGGCTGGACTCAGGCTTGACTTAGAAGGAGAACGGAGCACTTGTGGGTTACAACCTATGTGCCATGATGTTGATCCACTGTTCAAACCTCAAACTTCAAAGGGTAACCTACATAAAATTAACACCTGTAAAAAAAATGTGCCTGAGAAAAGCTGCCAACCTAACCATCTGAGACAAATTTGGAAATGTTATTATTAGACGGACTGTAGGAAAAACCCCATGCAGCAAATTCACTGAGAAACAAAAGATCAAATGATCGTTTGAATGAAGCCAGAACATCTACCAACGCAGACTCTACACATGAGGTAAAAGCAAGAGGCTGCCTAATGAGAAGATGGATTGTTGCAATCAAGAGCTTCTAACATCGACATGGAATGAAAAACAATGGATCGCAAAATGTTCCTTTTCACAACGCTAACCATCAGAAGTGGAAATGGGTGATGGTGATTAATTGTCATAGATTCATCAATATTTCACAAGTGACTATAAATTATGCTTTCTATCCTCAAACAACAATATCTTCTCGACTTTAAACGTATAATTCAACTTTAGTTTTAATATGTAACTCGAATTTTATAATTTCAGCTTGAACTTTTGACTATAACATTTAATGTTAATTTTCAAATTGAAATTTAACTTTAACTTTCGCTTTAGCCTTTAACTTTAAATTTAACTTTTTAATGTATTTGTTTAACTCTAACTATTAACTTTAAAAGCTGATTTTAATTTGTAACCTTTACTTTTAACTTTAAATTTTATCTTTCAACATTTAATATCAAATACTACCATAAATGTTTAAATGTTACATTTAATTTTAACTTTTAGCTTTAAGTTTTGATGGTAACTCTTAACTTCATCGTACAATTTTAACTTTCAACTTTACCTTTTATCTTTAACTTTAAACATTAACTTTTTAACTTTAACTGTTACTTTTAAATTTTACTTTTACTTTTAACTTTTGCTTAACTATAACACTGCTACTATTGACTTATGTTTGTGTCTATATGTGCACACCTGTATCTGTCAAGTTTTTATGTTTTTGGACAGGAACCCACAACCATGACAAAAGTTGCCACAATCGTGTTCTTTGTACTGCTAGCAGCAATGACCGCTACGTGTAAGTACATTTTTAAATATTTATTTCATATTTCACCCATTGATTTATTTTCAACAATATTTTAAAGTCTCCGGTTTGAATATTTGAGAGGATGATACGTGTTTTGGTGTGGGTGTATCAGGGGCACACACAAAATCTTTAAATGTTTAGAGTAGGTGTTTTTGAGTGTATGTTGTGTATGCATTGTGAGAGAGTGTATCATAAATACATGTCTGACAGAGAGTATGATACAGACTGTTTGAGAGAGTGTAGGAGAGGCTATATGTGAGATAG
This sequence comes from Candidula unifasciata, assembly GCA_905116865.2. Taxonomy (NCBI): domain Eukaryota; kingdom Metazoa; phylum Mollusca; class Gastropoda; order Stylommatophora; family Geomitridae; genus Candidula; species Candidula unifasciata. The sequence continues at coordinate 27,278 of CAJHNH020004157.1, forward strand.
TATATGAGAGACTTTTTGTGAGAGGGAGTTTGACAGTCTATGTTTTAGAGAGTTTTGAGAGACTAAATGTGAGAGAATGTATAAGAGAGTATTGTTACATACACTCTCTCGCACATGTATTTTCATATTTCCCTCACAATAATGTTTCATGACTATCTCACACATACGTTCTTATACACTGGCTCAAAAAAAAAACTCTAATATATTCGCTGGCAAAGCTTTCTAAAATATTAAATTCTACAATACTCTCTCACGTACACGCTCAGATGAACTCTCACATACAGCTGATTTTAATTGTATGAGAGAGTGTGTGAGAAATTATGTGTGAGAGAGTGTAGGAGAAAGTATTGTGAGAGAGTTTATGAAATACTATCTCTGAGATAGTGTATGGGAGGCAATGTGTGAGAGTGTGTGTGATAAACAATGTATGAGAGAGTGTATGAGAGACTATGTGTGAGAGTTATGCGTGAGAAAGTGTGGAAGTGACTACGCGTTTGAGAGTCTATGCGAGACTATGTGTGAGAGAGTTATGAGAGAGTATATGCAAGAGTATATGCGAGAGAGTGTATCAGTGAGTATGTGAGGAAGTGTGTGAGAAAGTATTGTGAGAGCGTGTATGAGAGAGTTATGAGAGCATGTATTGAAGAGTATACGAGAGAGTGTAGGAGAGACTATGTGTGAGAGAGTGTATTAGAGAATATGTGTGAGAGAGTGTATGAGTGACTATTTTTGAGAGACTGTGTGTGACAGAGTGTGTGAGAGACTATGTATGTGATAGTGTATGATATACTAAGTGTAAGAGTGTATGATAGATAATTGTAACAGACTATGAGAGAGTATTGTGGTAGGGTGTATGGGGAGTATTATGTGATATTGTAAAAGAGAGTATTTGTTATATAGAGTTTAAGAGAGTATTGTGGTAGAGTGAAGGAGAGAGTGTGTGTGAGATATTATATGATATAGTGTATGAAAGAGCATGTGTGATAGAGTGTATGAGACATTATGTGTGAGAGAGTCTATGCCATAATAATGGGAGATCGTGTATGTGAGAGTTCATCTGAGCGTGTATGTGAGAGAGTGTCGTAGAATGTAATGTTTTAGATAGCTTTGCCAGCGAATATATGAGAAAGTTTGTGTTGAGCCAGTGTATGAGAACGTATGTGTGAGATAGTCATGAAACATTATATGTGAGGGAAATGTAAAAATGCATGTGCGAGAGAGTGTATGTTAGAGTATGTTTGAGAGTCTACGAGAATGAACTAGTAAGCTAGTGTAGAGTATATGTACGCTAGCATATAAGAGAGTCTGTGTAAGCCAGGGCATTACATACTATTAGTAAGCTTTGACATTATATAGTATATGTAGAAAAGCGTATGAGCGAGTAGAGTTTGTGTAAACTACTGTATGAAAGAGTATTAAAGCTAGCGTATGCGATAGTATGTGTAAGCTAATGTATGAGTGTGTATATGAAGGCTGGCGTATCAAAGCGTAATCTTGTAATATCGCAATTTAGTTTCAGCATCATTGCAAACGAGTCACCTTATAGTTGCTCCACACATTTGCCAACGAAAAACACACAGAATGTAAAACGCTGTCCCTTGTGAAAAACTTACACATCCTGCAGTCTCATCATGTCCACTAGCATACAGTTAAATACGCATTGAAAAGCTTAAGGCAGCTGTCAGAAGTGCTAACACAAACGTTCCGACATTAGAAATGCAATTCATCATCGATTAAAGTAGCGATGCAAACAGGTGAGCTATTTACACACTAGATCAGTTTTAATCACATAATGCACACCAACTGTGTGACAACAGGCCACGCGACAGGTTTTGCATCTGCAGTTCAAAACACCACATTGGTTATAGTTGGAAAAACCCATTCAAAATGAAATCCGCAGCTCACAGGGTCGCACCATGCACTAATTCAGTGGCTGGGCGCCAAAACTAATAATTCAGTCTACAAATTAAGAAAAAAGCAGAGGCCATTTTCTGTCAGAAGCCAACTATTTGGCACAACTAACAACAGTGATCGTGCCTATAGTCCATTTTGACCGAAAGCCAAATTAGAGAGTGTATATAAGCTCGCCTATACTGTTGTTTGAATATAAGCTAGTGTAAAAAATATTATGTGTAAGCTAGTGTATGAGAGAGTGTTGTAAGCTAATGTTTAAGAATGTGTAAGCTAGCGTATGCGATAATACATGTAAGCTAGTGTATGAAAAATTATGTGTAAGCTAGCGCATAAGAGAGTGTGCGCGAGCTCAATTATGAGATATTATATGAAAGAGAGTAAATGTAAGCTAGCAAATGCGAGAGAATGTGTAAAGCTAGAGTATGTGAGAGTATTGTAAACTAGCGTCTGAGAGAATGTGTAACCCATTCAATGAGAGAGTATGTGAAAGCTACAACTTGAAAGAGTTTTATTAGCTAATGTATGAGCAAGTATTGTAAGCTAACACAGGGGCGTGTGTGTAAGCTTATGTATGAGCGAGTATGTGTAAGCTGTCATTTGAGAGAGTATTTATAAGCTAGGGTATAGGAGAATATGTTTGTTTGTTGTTTGTTTTAGTATCCAGAAGCCATGAGTTGAACCCTTAGGCTCGGTATTATGGATATCGCAACCTTTCAGCCTTGATTCCATTGTAAATAGGTAAATACCGTAAATCTGGGAGAAAATGTGGCTTTCCTGCTCACCCCCGGGATTGAACCCGGACCACAAGGAGTTCGTCACCCGGTCTCCGCGCAATCCGGTTTAGCCAACTACGCTAGAGAGCCGGGCGTGAGAATATGTTTAAACTAGCATGTGAGGGAGTGTAACATGCAAGCACAAGGGTGCTAAGATCCCCAAAAAAAGTTTATTAGTTCACATGAACAAATATTTTCCACCTCTTTTAGTGCCTGAAGGTCATAACTGATCAGGTAATATTTTCAGCAATACAATTATGGGTATTCTACATCCGCATGGGCTAAATACACAACCCTGTTATGAGATTTGTGTGTTGTTGGGTGGTTTACCACGCCATGTCTAAACATAGCGTTGAAAAGCATAATAATATTTTGACTCCTGCCGGTGAGTAAATGCAGTCAAGCATGATACGTTGTTTTGTACTGAAACGGTTATAATTTTTAATGTTTTTTCAGTTGCTAACGAACCAGAAGGTAAATGCTACTTCAAGTATTTTTTCAGTTAGTTTTTATTTATGTTAACGCTTTTGTTATTTGCAAGTGAGTTGTGTTCTAAGCACTTCCGTACTGGTTCCTGTCTATATTTTGGAAGGGAACATTGGCCAATTGTATGTGTGTGTGTGTGTGTGTGTGTGTGTGTGTGTGTGTGTGTGTGTGTGTGTGTGTATGTCCATGATATTTCATTGCACACTTTCTAAACTGGGATGGTCTCGAAGCCAGGCCATTTAATGTTAAAAAAAAAATTCCGACACACAGCAAAATTGAATCCAAGACCATCAGCCCTACAAACGAGCACAAGGCTACTACGATCCTCAATTGTTATTAGTTCACATGAACCAAAATGTTTCACTTTTTTTTAAGTTTCTAAAGGTCTTAACTGATGAGTAGATCAGGTAATATTGACAGCAACGCAATTATGAATATTCTACATCTACAGGGGCTAAATACACAACCTTGTTATGAGACTTGTGTGTTGTCGGGTGGTTTACCATACCATGTCTAAACATAACATTGCCAAGCATTATAATATTTGACTCGTGCCTGTGAGTAAATGCAGTCATGCATGATACGTTATTTTGTATTGAAAAGGTTATTATTTTCAATCTGTTGTTTCAGTTGCTAACGAAACAGAAGGTTAATGCTACTTTAATTACTTTTTTAGTTAGTTTTTAGTTATGTTAACGCTTTTGTTATTTGTATGTGAGTTATGTTCTAAGCACTTCCGTACTGGTTTCTGGTCCCTATTTTAGAAGGAAGCAATGGCCCACTGACATAACAAGCATGTCGTAGGCGGCGACTAAGTAGAGAGGTTTCCTTCTAATTTGTTGTCCAGCTGCCCGGGAGGCAAAGAAGAGTCTGCATAGATCTGTAATACGAATGTTTACGTTGAAGGCAGGTTTTAAACAAAACCAAAGACGAGAAGTGGAACAACGGCCACAACTGTTTGTTTGAGTTCCCAACCCATAAACGCAACAACAACAACAACAAAATAGTATGGATGCAAGGGTAGCAAGTTTATGGCAAAATATGACTCTTGTTGGTTTTAAAATTACAGGTACGTTCGATTCTATAACATAGTGGGGACAGAGGGGATTGGGAGGGGGTTTATTTGTTGCTTGTTACGTAGATCCCAAAACAATAACACAACGGAATTTTTCTTCTCAAGAACATCTGTGAATCCAACAACGTATAATAATAATAATAATAATAATAATAATAATAATAATAATAATAATAATAAAATGCATACTGAATTAGCAGCTTTAATTGTATATATACCTGTGCATGAAGTACGTTTTGAGTTGATCTGTCCGATTTCACATATAGACGACAATAAATCTCTAATTGGCGTTATTCCGTGTCTGACCTTACCTTTTGTGGAGTCTGTCAGTAGCTTCAGGCGCTGGTCTCTAGCATTGATTATAGTCATTGGAGTGTCTTGTTAAGTATTGAATGAGTTTACACATCATGTCTCTAGATTTATGATATTGATTTCTAGGTATCCGGTTTAACAATAACTATATTTTTTTTTTCTCAAAACGTTTGAATTATTATTTTGAAAGAATGTAATTTCTCATAAGCAGCCTATTGGGTTTGTTGAACTGCCTGTACTGATACAAACTGAAAGAAAGTTTTTATATCGAGCATAAAATATTATGTTTGGTTCTTCTGTGTTAAATTAACAACAATTGTTTATTTATGTTATTAATGAATTATATTAAACACTTCTTTCCAAGCCGCTGTGAATTTTAGGACTATTGACAATGTCAACTCTTGCCGATTTTCTAGATATGTCTAGAAATCGTAGCCTGACCTGTGAAAAGCTGCTGGACTGTGCAAAAAAAGAAGTATTTATTTCGATCCATAATAAAACAAAACAAAAACATAAGACAAATTTATGTGTGTGTGAGAGAGAGAGAGAGAGAGAGAGAGAGAGATAAATAGAGAGAGACAGATAAATAGAGAGAGATCAATAGAGAGAGATAAATAGAGAGAGAGAGAGATAAATAGAGATAGATAAATAGCGAGACACAGATAAATAGTGAGAAAGGGAGAGAGAGAGAGAGAGAACATGCATATCAAAAACGTGACCTGAAAGCCTAGAGTAAAGCAAGAGATAGAAGTATCATGAAAGATCAGACAGTCCTCGACTAACAACGCACGATCTGATCTACATCAGCAGCCTTGGGAGGTTACGTTAACTAAAGTAAAATCAATGGTGTAAAATAGACGAATGACCTGGTAATTACGAGATAATTTAAACTAACTGTCAATTCACATAGACCGGTGTAAAAACCAGAGCTGTCGGGGTTAGTACCTTCGTAAAAATGTGATACAATTTGACCAACGATTTATATATGAGTACAGATTATCTGCTGGTTTGAAGAAGGGTAGCTTTGGTTTTATCGTCGCACATCCTCATTTGAGTTGTTCGAACCCGTATCGAACGTCTGTCCTAGTACGATTAAATTCTTACCAACTGCTAAAATCGAGCATTCTGACAACTATGGGTAATTTTTAGTATGATCAGACACGAAAGTCGACTATGAATAAGAAATAGTTAATTTGTACCCCCCCCCCCCCCCCCCCCAACTTAACAGCAAGTATTGAAATAGGTATATTAAAGCAATTTGTTTCTTTTCTACAGCGAACAATATTGGTATGTATCAAATTGGGGATAACATTTCTTTACCATTCCAATAAGCACACTCTACACGTATTTAATTACTTTCATGTATTAAACATATACATAAATATATACACTTACTCACACACGAACGCACATGTACACAGTCTGTTTTTGTACGCATACATACAAAAACTCATTCACAGACATATACACGTGCATACACACACACCATGCACAAACATACACAACCGCATGCATATATACACACATACACTCACAAGCACGTGTACACACACACACATTCAGTGAAACATATAAATACATATAATGCCGACCCATGTATAAAAACAAAAACATACACAGGCTCATACACACAAATAATCACATATAAATGTATCCATGTTGACAAACTGAAGCCATCCTCCACTCATACATACAAACACACACACAGATATATAAACATATGCATACATGCATACACACAAACACACATACGCATATCGTGTATCATCTACTCCTTAAACACGTGTGGCAAGAAGAAATATTGAGAAATAATGTACCCCCCCCCCTCCCCCCCCAAAAAAAAAAGATTGCACATTCACACGTATGGCCCCCCCCCCCTATCAAACATACACACAAAATCCCTAAATATGGAAATTAAATCTGGGCTTAGAAAGCTCAAAAACAGAAGCAAAGACAAGAAACGAAACTTAAACGCCAGTAAGCTAACAAGCAGATACCAAGCCTGACAACGAGCAGCCCAGCAAAAGCCCACAATCTTAAGTGACAGACCCCAAAACAGCTCAAACACTGGTGGCATGTATGTTGCAGAAACTCATTGGAACTTAAGCGTGATGATTTGCCGCGATTAAAAAAACAACAACTGGAAAACGGAAAACAAATCCAGCAAAAGCACTAAAAGTCTTAATATAGCCACCGCTAATTCGTAGGAGCTGGTTAAACGAGACAGGAACATTTTTTTGTATTCTACGAATACCCAATACCAATACTGTAAGGCACAAGATTCAAATTGTAAAGGCTAACACAAGTAATATGATAAAACTACACTATAATATAAGTAAAACGCAAGCACAGATCAATTATTACAGTCCTGCAATGAAAAACAAGTTTATTAATCCTATGAAAATCGGGGTAAGTGACAACCAAGGGCTTGAAATGAGCGTATGTTGAGAGCGAAGTGTGAGACATTCCGATCACTTTTGAAGTTTGAAGTCCATTTCCATTAAAAAAAAAACAAGATTCAACCTTCAGGCAGCAAGCCGAAGCTGCCGAAGCAGTCTTCGGTTATACTTGTGGTATGATTAATTTGCGCCACTTTCGTGGCTAAAATTTTGATGTTTTTGCCAGGTTTCAGGCTTAATGTCTCTGTTCTCAGGTTGACCGCTCCTAGTTGTACTGTCTAAATGTTTTCCTTAAGTCCTTGTCTTCCTAATTACTTTGCCTTCCAGGTCGTTCTATATCTGATTCAGCCTCATCATTATATTGCCCCGTATGCCCTCTGTTGTTGTTCGGCTGGGTTCCTTCTGTTTTGGCTAGGCGTATCACATAGGAGACCGCGCTTTGCTCACAACGTCCTTTTGGACCACCATTTATAGTTTCGAAACTTTGAGTTTTTACATTGTAAAATATAAAAAAAAAAAAAAAAAGTTAATGGGTATGGATAGATCCGAAATTGTGAAATAATTCGCGTGTGGCCATAGCGGTCTTATAGTTGTCTTCATGTAAAAACAACAGGTTGAGCCTATAGTGGTTTTGAGTATGAAATGATTTATGAAGTGTTACAATGATTCCAGGCATTTTTTTTTTTTTTTTTTTGGTAATGTGATCCTGATATGAAGGTCCGGAATGATGGATGGGTTCTAGAGTCCAGCAAATATCCATCTCAGGTACTCTCCGCTGGAGGTTGTTTAGAGTCGCAGGATTCTCTGTTGTGAAACTAAAGTGTTCGGTGATGAAGAATACAAAGCCAGACAACGAGCAGCCCAGCAAAAGCCCACAATCTTAAGTGACAGACCCAAAAACAGCTCAGACACCGGTGGCATGTGTGTAGCAGAAACTCACTGGAACTCAGGCGCGATTAAAAAAAAATGGAAAACTGAAAACAAATCCAGCAAAAGCACTAAAAGTCTTAATATAACCACCGCTAATTCGTAGGAGCTGGTTGAACGGGTATATCCAACGAACCAGCGAACTCAAGGGCTCTCTGAGAAGGTGAATTGTTTAAGGAATGGGTGTGTGTTTGTGTGTGTGTTTGTGTGTGTGTGTGTGTTTGTGTGTGTGTGTGTGTGTGTGTAGGGGGTGGAGGTGTTAGGGGTTTTAATCTCAGTGCTGTGTGAAGAATGTTGGAGGGTGGGGTGGGGGAATATGGAGAGAATTTCGAATCCTTTTTGAGAAAAAAACATAGAAGTTCGACCACGTTTATCCTGCTGCTAGCTAGCCGAAGCTGCTAACAGTTTATGGCTATATTTATAGTCTGGTTTTTTTGCGCCACTTTCATGACTTAAGTTCTAATCTAGACGAAATCGGTCACGGAAAAGAATGGATGGGTACATTGGTAAATATGCATGACTTTTCTATGGTTGTCATATCACTGGGAAGGTGCTGCAGGAGTAAGATGCCTGACACCGTACAAGCTGAGGTGAGGTCACTGATTGATCGGCATTCATGCCCAGAAGACATTGTCATTTACATACGTTGGTCAATGAAGCGCAAATCAAGATCAACATTGGCGTACACAGCACGAATGATGGGGAAAACTATAAAAGTAAATTGCGGTGTTTACTAGACAACTACGTCAAGTATGACCATAGAGATAACTGCTGCTTCCAGAGCATTCACACGGGCATCAGAGCAAGCGGCCTCACGCGCGGTGATTGTTTCAGACTCTATGAACATGTTTCAGAAATCGCTCCAGGTAGAATGGATAGAAAGCATTCGAAAATCGCAGTTAACATCTATTATCTGGATCTTTACACCAGGGCACGCAGGAGTGAATAGTGATGAAAGAGCTGACCAGCTGGCAAGTAATGCTACACTGCAATCGGGGAAGAATCCTGGACAGAGCTGATATTATCAACTCTGTATGGACTAGGTTGCGTGAAAATGCCGACTCTCTGATGCTAAAACGACTGCATGGCAGGGTAGTTAAACTTGTTGAAGCACTTTATGTCGACTTCGAGATAAAGACAGGCGATACAGTAAATAACACATGATGGAAACCTTGGAGTGGCTGCTGCTTCGGAAGACTGAGCACGCATGAGAATGCCTAATATGCAAAGACGTCGACTGTGATAACATGTTTTTTTTCTATATATTTATATATGTGTATATATATATATATATATATATATATATATATATATATATATATATATGTGTGTGTGTGTGTGTGTGTGTGTGTGTTTGTGTGTGTGTGTGCAGCTGGTTTAAAATAAATTTGTACTCAAAAAGAAAGAAGATGGTGGGAAGTATTATGTCCTCCATGTAGATATATTTATATATTCAAAGCATAAAGAGGGGCGTACGACAAGGATGTCTACTGTCATCTGATTTGTTCTCACTATACAGTGAATATATAATGCGGTCTTTAATTGATATGTGGTTGGTGGGCACATTAGAAACACTTTACGTTATGCTGATAATACAGTCCTAATAGCAACAGGTCAGAAAAAACTACAGGAAATGATATAAAGTCTGGTGTTTGAAAGTGGAAGAATAGGCCTCAGTTTGAATAATGGGAAGACAGAAGTAATAGTGGTATCAAACAAATGAATTATTTTTAAGTGTGTAATAAAAGTCGATGGTGTTATTTTGGGACAAATACATAAATTTAAGTATCTGGGCACATGGATAACATTAGATGGAAGTTGCATAAATGAGACAAGAAACAGAAAAGGACAGGCAAAAAACTGCACTTTATTAAATGAAGAACATCTTATGCAATATATCCCATTGATGGTGTTATTTTGGGACAAGTACAGAAATTAAGTATCTGGGCACATGGATAACATCATATGGAAGATGCATAACTGAGATAAGAAACAGAATAGAACAGGCAAAAACCCTATTTTATAAAATGAAGAACATCTTATGCAATATATCTTTGTAATTGAGAGTTAGGAAAAGAATTTTGCATGCTACATAAATCCAGTTTTAACATATGGCTGTGAATCCTGGACAATCGGTAGGCAGGCCAAACAATTTCTTGAGGCCTCAGAGATGTTGTTTTACAGAAGAATGCTTAGAATACATTCGAGTGCCGAAAAAAGCAACCAAGAGGTTTTAAAAGAGGCGTGAGCCCGAAGATAATTTACTACAGACATCCGAAGGAGACAGTCATTATTCTTCGGCCACGTTATGAGAAGAGGGAAAATCGAACACTGGAAAGATTTATGGAAGGAGGGATAAAGAAGACAACGAGAGAAGACTCTTGACAGTCTTGTTGCATGGCATCGAGTTGTGTATGCACACGAACTGATACATGCTGCAGGAGATAGCAGATTGTGGAGAGGCAATATCGCCCACGCCAGTCGGCAAGGCACCTGATGATGATGATGATATATATATATATGATCTGACAGACATTTTGACAGCAAATGAGTAACTTAATTCTATCTTCCTAACCTAACAAAAATAGGAAATATTTGATTTTAAGTAATTTTTTTTTTCTACAGTCGGAGCTATTGGTATGTTTTCATTTTATAAATAAGTCTTCATTTCCATTCCAATAGGCACACTCTTTTTTTCTTTACACACTCAAACATATACATACGTGCATACTCTCATACATTTAAACACATTTACAAAGTCTGTTTTGTAAACATACATACACACAATCATTTCTACTTATTTAAACACACACATACACATAGACACACACATGAAAATACACACACAAGCTCATAAATATAGAGATGCATACACTTACAAACACGTATATATATATATATATATATATATATATATATATATATATATATATATACATACACACACATACACATACATGCATACACGCATACATTCAGTGACACGAAAACAGTTAGATAAAACAGACGTATATATATAAAACACATATACACACACTGATACATACATTTATTCGCACACACATCAGCACATACTTACACAGTAATACAAACATCTACTCATACATACTTACACATACATACACACACAAATATACGCAAATATATCATGTACGCATCATATACACTCATAAATACAACTACACACTCATACACCCACATACATACACAAACTGTCTTACATCCACATATTACTCACAGTCACCTTTACACATGAACACATTCACTCATGCATACACAATATAATAATACACAATATTTATATACATACTTTAAATAAAAACATACTTACATACACGCATACATGCATGCACGCATGCATACATACATACATACATAGATACATAAATAAATACATAAATACATACATACATACACACATACATACATACATACATACATAATTAAACACTTATGTATTCATTAAAAAACGCATGCATACATACATACATACATAGATACATAAATAAATACATAAATACATACATACATACACACATACATACATACATACATAATTAAACACTTATGTATTCATTAAAAAACGCATTCATACATACAAACTCACTCATTACTAACAAGTATATAAACTTGCACATATATAAAATTATTATCACACATCCACATACTTAAACATAGTTAGTTATACATACACACGCTTATGCATCTCATATGTATATGTATATATATATATATACTCACACACACACACAAACATAGGTTCTACAGGAGAAACGAAACTGAAATGATGAAAAGAGGGTATCAACTATTCATACCGTGTTATAGACAACAGCAAAAGTTTACGTTTATCATTTCAGTTTTTAATGTCAAATATCGCTGAACTAAAAGATGCTCCAATTGTGTAACGACTTTTACACTTCTGACATATTAGGCATTTTTTTTAAACGAAAAAAAATGCCCTATTTTTAAAATATATTTGCCACTGAAGAAAAAAGAAGATGGTGAGAAATTATTTTGTCTTTCGCTCCTCCTCATGATGTTGGCTTCAAAGAAACTTAGTGATATATACCCACATGTGGGTACTGCACCGACGATGTATCACTTTTCTCTATTAACACACTGATCTGCTAAAATGTCATTTTACATTCTGAAACAGCTCTAGAATTATCAAACGAAAGCACTTAATCAATAACAGCTGCTCTATTTTAGAGCTCTGCCATGAGAATCATGCATTGTTGCTTTAGTTTGGAGCTCTGCCTGGAGAATCAGGACTCGCTGCTTTATATATATATATATATATATATATATATATATATATATATATATATATATATATATATATATATATATATATATATATATAATATGTTGTTATTATCGATCCAGCAGAGCACGAGCTTTCGCCCTTTGTCCCAATGCCATGTAGTGGAATTTGCATGTTTTCGCAAGCTGTTCTTTTCCCCGTACAAAGTGTTCCACTTGTCTAGTCTCAAAGGAAGTAGCATTCTTCTTGTCTCGCTGACCTTTGGGCACTCAACAGTTACGTATGGGTAGTTACATAGTTTGGCACTCTGGGGAGTGTTTGGCTTTATTCTGTTTAGATCTCCACTGAGTGGAGTATGTTGTGTACTGAGTCTGAAGATGGTGGCCTGGGTTTTTTTTTTTTTTTTTGGTTTTGTTAGATGGTTACAATGTTGTCATTAGGATCAGGGCCAGTGATAGATCTGTAAACCTCTTTTCCAGTGTCTCCCATGGCCCATCTGGTCAACCAAGTCTCTTTGTTTATAGCTCTTATAAGTGTTTTTGCTGTCTGTAGTGTGGTCGCTGTATGTGGTTATTCTTGTGTTGCTCCTTTCTTTGCCAGTCTGTCAGCTCTGTCATTACCTGGTCTGCTGGAGTGGCCTGAAATCCAATGTATCACTATTCTGATGTTGTATGAGGTAATGAGCTGTTTAGCATCCAGAATGATCTTGGATATGTCAGTTCTGCAGGGTCCTCCCCCTCCCCCCACCAAGAGCTTGAAATGCAGACATTAAAGTGGTGAGGATGACAATATTTTTTGCTTCTGAAGGGTAAATATCCATTACAATCTTTAGGTGGTATACTGCTGTTTTTAGTGCAATTATTTGAGCTTCATAATTTGAGCTAAATTCCCCGCATGCATCAAAACTCTCTTTGATCTATCATGATAACCTAAGTAGATTCGGTAACCTGCTTTAATGGTAGCTTTAAATGCAGATCCATCAGTATAAACACGTATTCATTCTTCGGGGTAAGAATTAATGGACTTTAGTGATGCGTTCATAAGGGTGATTAGGTCTGGATGTTTGGTTTCTTTGTCTATTAATTTCAACCGGACTTATAGAGCTTTGAAGCAAGCATGTAGTGGTAGGTTTCTTGCAACATTCTGGATGCCTTAACGTCATCTTTCTGGGAGGTGGTATATGTCCTGTATTTCATGTACACAATGTAAAACCGATTAGTGCTTTATTCTTTGTTTGTATTTCCAGTTTCTTACAAGGTGTCTTAGGATGGTTACGATAATTTCTAATACATTTTTCATTAATTTTTTAAGTGTCTTTTTATCTCAGCAATCCAAGGGGTTCCACATTTGTATTGATTTCACATGCAGCAGTTGCAGCAAACCGCAAAGCTCCACAGAATAATCGGAGGGCATTATTTTGTACTCTGTCAAGCGTCTCTAATTTAGTTTTGGAGCAGGTTGTAAGCAGTGCGTTGTTGTACTCTATTACAGAGCGAACTTATCCAAGATATAAGCCCCTCAGAGTTTCTTTGTCTGATCCCCAAGCTGTACCTGCAAGTTTCTTCAATAACTGTAACCGCCTCAATGCTTTATTCCTTATGTTTTCAATATGGTTCTTGAGGCTGATGCAATGTATATATATATATATATATATATATATATATATATATATATATATATATACACACACACAGAATTGTTGGCGTCTGTGGCTTAAGCGCTGCGAAAGCGCTTCGCAATGCTAAGGTGCCGGGTTCGATCTCAGGTGCGGTCTTGCGCCTTCTGTTGGTTTCCACTTTGGTATCGAGAAGGAAGCCGACCGTTCAGTTAGAAATGGCTAACTACTGGACGTAAACTTGCCTAGGAAAACAACAACAGCCAAATACAAAATGGTGGGGTTGGTTCTGCAACGTCGTCTAAGGGATACGAAACTAACTTTTTTATATATAAATACATATATACATTATCAGACACACATTTCGACAGTTAATGAGTTTAGCTAATAAATTGTATTTTTATGAACGTAACAGTAAATATGGAAAAACAAATATCTTTAAGCAAATATTTTGTTTTCCACAGGAAGTGAATTTCGTATGTATCAGGTTATGAATAACACGTCTTTCCTGTTCCCTCACCCCCCCCCCCCACCCCCCCCCCCCCCAAAAAAAAAAAAAACACACAACATGTATTTACACACTCACACATTTACAAATACATGCACTTACTCACACATGCAAACACAGTCTGTTTTGCAAACAAATCCAACCTACTCATTCATACACACACACCCATATGCACACACAAACCCATACATACACAAGATTAGGCATACATAGACACATTACACTCACAGACATGTATACATAACACACATACACTTATACTCAAAGGTACTTATTCATTCAGACTATACCGACCCAAAACATTAAAAAAAATCATACACACTCAAGCTCATACATATATTTATACACACACATATTAACACATACATACACATTTATACAGTATTCCACTTATATATACGAACACATATACACACATGCACACGCACATATTAAGACTTCTACGTGTCATACACACTCACAAATACACAACATAGAAACGTATACATCCACATTCAAACATATATATATATATATATATATATATATATATATATATATATATATATATATATATATATATATATATACATACATGCACACATGAGCTCTTACATACACAAAAGCATACATACAAAATATATAATTACATACCTGCTAACATACATACACACATGTATGCATGTAAACCTACATGCACACAGTTATTCATTTATTTAAACCGCAATCATACATATACGCTCACTCATAAATACGAACAAGCATATTAACATGCATCGCATACATAGACACATAACATTATACATCCACGTATTTACACATACTCATACATACATACTTATGCATCTCACATAAGCAAATTTACACACACATACAAAAAAAATCATTTTCTAAGTTAATATCAATTATTCAAAATGATTTACAGAATACAGTTTTTGTTTACAATATTTATAATTTAGGTTTTCTGTATCCAGTATCACTGAATTAAAGTGTATAGTGCGATTTACAATTCCGACATAATGAGCAGCTTTGGTGAAGAATGCATTAATTTTAAAATATGTCTGCTCTCGAAAAATAAAGGAGATTTTGAGAAGTTATGCTGTCTTCCATGTCTTCACATGATGTTGGCTTCAGAGAGATATAGAGATTGATGCACTCATATGGGTACTGCAGTCAAGATGTATAACTGTTATCCAGTAACACACTGTTCTGCTAAAAGCTCATTATCAATTATAAAAACGGCTGCAAAATTATCAGCTGACAGCACTAAATCAAAAACTGCTCTATTTTGGCGTGCTGTCCAGAGAATCAGGCATCAATATCAGTGTCGATTTCATTGTTGTGATAAATGCGTTCGAATTTCTTGAAATTCCGGCTTCTCAAATTAATTGTGACACTGTAGTGTTTCAGTCATATATTGCTTACTAAATTGGAGGCTTCAGTGATATATTTCTTTATTTACTAATTTAA
Organism: Candidula unifasciata; assembly: GCA_905116865.2. Taxonomy (NCBI): domain Eukaryota; kingdom Metazoa; phylum Mollusca; class Gastropoda; order Stylommatophora; family Geomitridae; genus Candidula; species Candidula unifasciata. Next base: position 43,000 of record CAJHNH020004157.1, read on the forward strand.
GAACTGTTTTCATAGCACACCGGACACATCCACAGATGTCTCGTCTTCCTCAGTAGATGTCTCAAGTTGGAAATACAACTGCCGCCATAGCACACAGCATATGCCCATATTGTTCATTTCCCTTTTACGTCCCTCCTCGCTGGATTCAGACCTGATGTTATCGTTCCCGCCTTCTTACACATATTATTTCATTTATCCTCGTTTCTTCAAAATTTTAAGCCCGATCGCTCACACCGATGAACAGAAAAAAAAAAGTGAAACACTAGTGCATCCTATCAGTTGTAAATACAAAAAGTAACTTAACTTTAACCCACCAAGTCATCACACAGTGTGATAAACACACAGTGACACAAAGTGCGAAGTCTCGGAAAACGCGTTCAACCGTTAGGCTATATTGCAGCCCCTGACAATACTTGCTTTATTGCTTGTTGTACCCCACACAAGCGATAAATACTCGGTGACACAAAGTGCCACCATGCGGATGAGGATCACCGGTGGAGAGGTCTCAGAAACCCCTTCACCTCGTATGGACACATGTTTGCCTAGCCATATTGAAGGCCCCCTACAAAAGTCAGGGTGGGGCTTCAAAATAACAAAAAAATTGCATCCCACAATGGGATGACTAGTAAGTATAAATCGGTTGTTTATCTCTATCTTCTTTTACCCCACTAGGACATGACACTAGCGATAAACACCCTATGACACAAAATGCTACCATGTGGATGAGGATCACCCGTCGAGAGGTCCCGGAAACCACGTTCAGCCATTAGACCATATTTATGGTCGGGCTATATTGCGGCCACTGGCAAGAGCCAGAGTAGGGCTTCAGAATAAAGAAAAATTGTATACTACAATGTGATGACTAGCAGGAATAAATCTGTTGTTGTACCTCTAATTATGCCATTCATTGACACAACTTTCTGCATTGGGTTCCCAATTTTATATTTACTTAATGGGAACTGCTATTGGCTTATCAATCAGCCATACCCTGTCTTGCAACAATCAGTAAAGCTAAGTTTTCGCTGGAGTCTCATCAGTTGAATTTTTTTCTTTATCTTATATCCTTTACATTGATTTTGAAAGATTGCATTAATTACGGTATTATCGCCCTTGAAAACAAGACTGTAGGATAAAGGCAGTAGGGGAAAATGTTGCTTTATGTGCAGACTAAAGGGACTGCAAACATGCCGAGCCGTAAGTGACGCCCAGAGTCACCGTCCCATCACCTTAAGTGGGTGCTAACGTGGCGGTAGCACTAACTTTGAGAAGAACAAGTCTAGGACGCACCTACAAGTCTACCGTGACACAACTCCCATACCCACTAAAAATGTGTGTGTTTTTTTAATCACTAATACCAGGTTTTGGCCAAATTTGTTTGCTTCAAAGTTAGCAGACATGCACTGAAATGGGATATCGTCGGGTTTAGGAAAGAATTGCGTCCAAGAGAAACTCAAAGAAGGAAGGTTCGTGTTGTGCTCGCTCGTCAGTGGAGGAGCTATATATACGGCAGCGGTGGAGACCAATATGAGATAGAAGATGAGAGAATGAAACTTTCTTTCACATCCCAGGCGAAGCCAGGCAATTAAATTGATCACATACATATTTAGACAGGCATTCAGACAGTGTGCATGAGATGTGGCTAGCTCATTATTTAACCCTAACTTAACAGAACATATGGAAATTATGATTCTAAACCAATTTTCTTACTGTTTTTTGTTTGTTCCAGAAGCTGGCATTAGTATGTATCGAGCTACAAACAACATTTTCCCCATACCATATGACACAATACATAATTTACAAACGCATACATATACATAAATACACGTACACTTCCTTATACACGCACAAACATGTAGGGTCTCTTCGGTCCTCTTACACACACAGTTAAAATACTCATTCAAACATCCAAACATGCATAGACACATATGAAAGCATATACACACACAAGATCATGCACACATAAAACACACACAGACATACACTCACAACACGTGCACATTTATTGAAAACCAACCCAAATGTAAACACACAGGCTCATACCCATACATACACATCCACACAATCACCCACTCTTACATACACACCAATACACACACACACACACACACACTCACGCGCGCGCATACCAACATTTCAGCACGTTTACATATTATATACACTGATAACTAAACATACTGACACACAAATCGTAACTGGCATGCACACACACACACCCACTTACACCTGCATACAACTCACGGTCATTTTTAGACATGTACACATTCAGTCATGCATACACACAATCGTACATACATGCATGCATACCTATATACTTTTACATTCGTTCAAACACTTTCATGTACATATATACTTATCAATTCGTTCAAACACTTTCATGTACAAATATACTTATCCATTCGTTCAAACACTTTCATACATACACGATCACTCATTTATATTAACAAGTACATGTCGTTTTTTTTTTATTACGAGGGATGAAGACAACTTTTCATCCAAATTAGCTATGATCAAGATTATGAGTAAGAAGTTGTCTGATTAGTCTATTATGAGCCTGGAAAGTTCTTGAGCATTGCGGGAAAAAAGTGGAAGCCGCAGTAAGTAGGGGATTAAAAATACTGTTCTTTCTAGTCTTGCTCTGTTTCTCTGCCTGTGCAACCTTTGCTGCCTAGCAGGCTGATGCGCCATGCCTAAGGGATGCATGCCGTCCAGAATGGTCTTGTGTAGCAGCCTCACATGTTGTGTTGATGCAAAACATATTTAGAGCAGTTTGGAAAGTGTCCTTATAGCGCTTTTTATGTCCTCTTTGTGATCTCTTCCCTTTCTGAAACTCGCCATAAAATATTCTCTTCAGGAAGCGATAGTCTGTCCTGCGAACTAGGTGACATACCCAACGCAACTGACAATTCTTAAGTATTGTGTGGATCTTTAGCGGGCTTGCCCTATCTACAATAGTTGGCATCCTATCTTGCAATTTGATTTTGAGCAGCTTTTCGAGTCATGTTCAACTGATTCAGATTTTTAGCATGGCACTAGTAAACAGTCAATGTTGCGCAAGCGCGTAGAGCTGTGCTGGTAGAATTAAGGCTCTTTGAACCTTTAGCTTGGTCAGTAGGAGGAGATACCACTTCTATTCCAGACGTTAATCTAAAATCTACCGAAACTGCTGTTGGCCTTTGAAATTCTAGGGTTGATCTCGTCGTCGACGATGACTTCTTCTTCTTCACTTCCTCTTTTACCGCTGTGGGTGTCGAGGGAGATATAAGGTTCTGTTTCTAGCTCTTCTGGCTGCCTCGACCATAGGCACATCGTGCTGTTGTAGAGTTTCTCTGATGTTATCCTTCCATCTTGTTCTTGGTCTACCCCGTGCTCTACGTCCTTCTTCTCTTTCCATGTATGATTTGTATGGTATGGTGTCACAAGGCATTCTCTCTAAGTGGGCAAACCATTTCACTTGCTGTCTTTCTATGTAATCCAGAATTGGTTCTGTGCCGACTTGTTCTCTTATGATCTCATTCCTGATCTTTTCTCTTATGGTCACTCCTACAGCCCTTCTCAGACATCTCATTTCCGTGGTTACTAATTTTCTTTTATGGTTTGTTGTGAGTGACCATGTCTGGCACTGGTAGCACAGAGTTGGAATAAATATGCTTTGAATAAGATGTCTCTTTGTGCTGATTGGGATTGTCTTATGCTGTAAGAGGGGTGCTAGCTGTCCCAATACTTGGTTTGCTTTACTGCATCTAATGTGTCGATGATGACTCTCTGAGAAAATGAGTGAATCTATCGACAACATTTAGCTTTTGACCATTTACGATGATAGTGGTATCACAGTAAATTGTTTTTTCCGAGAGCTGGTTGATAGATTACAACAGTCGTATCTGTATTGATAGTTAGCCCGACGTTGGTACAGGCTTCAGAAAATCTATTGATGATTTGCTGCAGACTAGCCTCAGAGCTGGAGTTTAGCGCTCAGTCGTCAGCAAAAAAAGTCCGTAATAGTAGTTGTTTTAGTTTTAGTTTTAGCTAGAAGCCTCCTCAAAATACACAAATTGCCATCTGTACCGTAATTTAAAAAAAAAAAAAAAATTCATAAATCGTCATTAGCAAAGGCATTGACAAGCACTGCAGCTAAGAGCAAACTGAACAAGGTTGGCGCAATCACACATCCCAGCTTTACGCCATTTGAGACAGGAAAAGCGTCTCTTCTTCAGCGCTCTGGCCTGCATATCTTCATAGAACTTGTGTATAATACTGTTACGTTTCTGAGGACGGCCAAATTTAGCCATGTTTTTCCCACAATCCTCCTCTGCTGACTGTATCAAAGGCCTGTGTGAGGTCTATAAAGGTAGAATAGAGGTCAAAAGTTTGTTCTTGATACTTTTTCCAAGAGCTGGCGAGCAGCAAAAATCATGTCAATGATCCATCGCTTCTCTCGGAAACCACACTGGCTCTCAGGCAGAAGGCCTTGATCAAGATGCACTGTAAACGGTTCAGCGAGAATTTTACCAGCAATACACAGAATAGAGATTTCGCGGCGACATACCTGTAAACATGCGGAATTGTAACCCTAAGTCACGCCCTGAATTACTGTCACATCACTCCAAAAGAGTGCTAACATAGCACCAACTGTGTGAAGAACTAGTCTAGGACGCCTTTACCACCACTCTACCTTTCGCAGTGACTCAGAATCCAGCTTCCACATCCACTAAAAAAAATTATTTGTCTTCTCTCTGATACCGAGTTGTGGCCCAATTTATTTAGTAGAGAAAAAAAGGAAAAATGAGATGGGATATCGAGGGGTTTAGGAAAAGAATGTGTCCTAGAGAAAGACAATGACTGAAGGCTCAGGTTGTGCTCGTCTTCAGTAGAGTTTCTACTACAAATGCGGCCGCAGTGGAGACCAATATGCGATAGAGGAGAAAATAACACTTTCTTTCACATCCCAGGCGAAGCATGGCAAAAGAAAAAGAGATTACACATAATTTCAGAGAGAAATTATGACGTGAATGAGCTGTTGTTAGTTAATTCTATTTTTCTAACTTGACATATATATGAAAAAAATGATCCTCAACCAATTTGTTGACAGTTTTTTTTTTTTTTTTCAATGCTACAGACAGGGGACCTGGTATGTACCAAGTCATAAACAACAGCCCCCCCCCCCCCCTCCCCCCTCCCCCCACGACAATATTCACACTATACACGCCTTTACAAAATCATAAATATACATACATAAGTTTTCAAAAAGGTGGTAATGTCCTCACTAAGTGAGGACATTACCAATTTTTTGTGAGGACATTACCACCTTTTTTGAAAACTTGTGCCGGCACTGCATCAAGACAAGGAGCTTTACCACTAGACAACTGATCAATAAACTTTCTAAGTCTCCAGAATAGTTGGTCTTTCATCATAAAGATCAGCTTTGTCGAAGCATTAATTGTGAAATAATTCTGCTGTCAAAGAGGAATAAAGATAGTTTTATGTTTTTTCTCCAATTTCTTTGCATGATTTTGTACTCAAATAGACTTAGTGATTTGTACACCCATGTGGGCACTGCACTCAGTATGTATAACTGTTCTACCTGAACTAAAAATTCTGCTGAAAGATATTTTCTTTTCTTAAACGGCTCCTGAAATATCAACAGACAGCACCTAATTAGGAACAATAGCTCTATTCTGGAGTGCTGCCCAGAGAATCAGGCATCAATGCCAGTCTTGATTTCGTACAGTTGTAACATGCATTCGAATATTTCTTTTAGCTCTGTAAGTTTATCAAAAAGATTGGTACATTGTAATGTTTCAGCATAAATTGTAGAGTGACTAAATTAGAGGTTTCTGGGATTATTTCTTTATTTTCTTATATATCATACCCATCGATGAACCATATTCGCCAGCAAATATCTTAAATGCCAACTGGAACCATAGAACACAGATTATACATACGTCTTTCTCTTCCTCATTTACGTCCCTCCATGCCGGATCCAAACTTAATTTCTGGTTCCCACATGCTTACTCATATTATTTCACCTAAAATCGTGTCTTATAGAAGAAGTCTTTGAAAACAGTGTCTTCAGAATAATTCCTTTGTCCAGAACGAATGTTCAAATAGATATTGTTTGCTTTTGTAGCCAGAAAACTCCTGCACATACCGGACTGTATACGCAAGTAGGTCCCTGTAACTCATGCCACATTTATCCATTTTGAACCTTTGACAGTCCCACTAAGAATCAGACGCTATATTCCCTTAAGGGGTCACTACGCCAAAATTGTTTATTTATTTACAGAGTTAGAGCAATTATTTTATAATGGTCATTTAAAGGGACATATGTTATTACATTTACATACTTCAAGTGTGAAAAAAAAATCATAGTTATCATGGCAAAAGCCGCCATATTGTAGGGAAAAAAAACTACATTTACTTAGAATTCCAAAATTCCAACAACAAACATACGTATTGAAAAAAAGATTATAGATTCTTGACTTTTTATTATATTTAGAGGTACAGGTGTAGCTTTTTTTTTTTTTTTTTACTTTAAACATGTTTTTATATATTTTTCGTAGAATTTTAAAATGAAGGTTTGTTGAAAAAGTCAAAGAAATATGCATCATAAGACAATAAACAAATTTAAACAAATGAAAGCTTTTTAAAATGTACTTTTAAAAACACCGGTCCCTATAACATTGTTTAAGGTGTATCCATACTAAATTTTATGTTTCTAGTCTTTATATTAACTGAGATTTTAGGATTTCACACACACAACAAACAGAAATAAAGAGATGTGAGAAAACTGACTTTTAAACTTTTTTTGATCTTAAAAAAGTTTAGTATTAACTCTTAGAAGCTAAATTGATTAGAAATGACATAAATTGTGTGTGCAATCTTTTCTACGAATGCCGAACTTTACAAAAACGAACATATTGAAAAAGTAATATTTTTGTCATAAATTTGAAAAAAAGCCGTGTAGTGACCCCAGAAGTAACTATGTTTTCTGCCAACCGCTTCAGAGTTTCGGTGATCGCTTCCGCTTCCATCTGGAAGTTGCAGATTTAAAAAACAAAAAAAGAGCGCTGTTTTATTATGACGCGATATGTCTTTTTATTCCCAGCCTGATCTCTCACCCTGCTTTATAAAAGAATGAGTGTACAGAAGTGCATCATGTAAACTAGCGTTTTAATCTGTCACTTGTTTGTATGTATGTAAGTTGTAACCCCCCCCCCCCCCCCAGGACATTACACAATGCGAAAAACACCAGGTGACACAAAGTGCCACCATGCGAATGAGGATCACCCAAAGAGAGGTAGCAGAAATCAATTTCAGCCGTTAGGCCACATTTTTGGTCCGGCTACATTTAGGGCCACAGGCAAAAGACAGGGCGGGGCTTCAAAAACGAAAAATTCCATCCACATGGGGAGACCTAATTTAACACAAGTCAGTTGTTGTTGTAGTAGTAGCAGCACACATGTTACCGCACCAGGACACCACACAAGCGATAAACACCCGATAACACAAAGTGCCACCATGTGGATTAGGATCACCCGTAGAGAGGTCTCAGAAACCGTGTTCAGCCATTCGACCATATTTATGGTCGGGCTATATTGCGGTCTCTGGCAAGAGCCAGGGCAGGGCTTAAAAATGACAAACTGCATCTCACAGAGAGATGACTTCATATAACTCAGTTGCTTTACCTCAAATTTCGCCATATCTTAACACCACTATATGCATTCTGTTCCTAATTTAAAACTGACCTGAAGGGAACTGATGTTGTCTTACCAATCAGACAAGTCTTGTTTCTTGTATTTATTGCCACAATCATTAAAAGTAAACTTTCGCTAGAGTTATATCTTTTGAAATATTTTTTCCTCTCACAAATATTCAATTTTTTTAAATCACGTTTCGTGGTTATCTTCCTTTAAACAAGGATTGTAAGACAGGGGCGTTAGATGAGGTTGTTGCTTTGTCAGTCAGATTAAAGGGATGCAAACATGATGCATAGGTCACGCCCCGAGTCACTGCCCCATCAATAAGAATGGGTACTTATGTGGCTGCAACGCTAACTATGGGAAAAACTGGCCTAGGACGCTCCTACCACTCCACCTCGGGCCGTGAATCAGGTGCAAGCTCCCAAAAGCTGTAAACACGTATTTGCTACAGAAAAGTCAGAGAATAACCAGACACGCTGTGAAATGGGACACAGACGGGTTTAGGAGACGACTGCCTCCAATAGAAACTCAAAGAAGGACGGCATATTTGGTGTTTGCTCCTCAGTGGAATTTCTACTACATATACAGCAGCTGTAGAGACACAGAGGAGATACAGGACGAGAGAATACCATTTTCTTTCATCATCCTGAGTGAGGCTTAGCAGTTATTAAATTGTTTACTTGTGTATTCAAATAGACATTTCGACAGACTTTGAATGAATGTGGCTAGTTTATTATATTTTCCTAACTTACCAGCGTATGTACGAATAATGATCTTTATTCAGTGTGTTCGATTTTTTTTTGGTGTTTTTTTTTTTTTTTCTACAGGAAGGAAAATTAGTATGTACCAAGTTATAGTCAACAATGTTTTTCCTATTCTGATAAGCACGAGATACATACATATACAAACGCATGCACATACTTAATACAAAAACACTTCATTATACATCCACAAACATGTGCAGTCTCTTTCATCTACACACACACACACACACACACACACACACACACACACACACACAGAGAGTCATACTACACATTTACACACCCACTCATGCATAGGCACCCATAAATGAATTTATATATATATATATATATATATATATATATATATATATATATATATATATATATATATATATACAAGCTGTGCCCGGCCAAGCGTTGCCGTGGCCCCGAATGGTGAAATGGAAAAGAAAGAAAGTAGCTCTCAGCTAACAGTGTCTGTCATAACCCTCACCTCTTTCCCTCTCCCCTCCACCCAGTCATGTCGCCCTCTCCGAAGGATTGAAAAATTCATCCCTGGCGAAAGTGATAAAATAGAAGTAGTTAAGAAATGAGAACTTGAAAATAGCGTCCTAAGCTCTCTCAGCTAACAGTGTATGGCTTAACCCCCCCCCCCTTCCCCCCAATAATATGCCCCTCTCCGAAGAAATAAAAAAATCATCACTTGGCGAAATTATTAAAATATAAATAGTTCAGAAATGATAAATGTAAAATAATGTTGTAAGCTCTCTCAGTTAACAGTGTCTGCCCCCCTCCACCCACACTAATCGTATCATCCTCGCCGAAGATTGGGAAAGTCATCATCTGACGAAATATTGTAACTAAATTGAGCGTTGCATCCGTGTCCACCCAGAGACAGATGGATAGCATTAATGTCTAATGAGAAGTAAATGTAGCCAGTGTAACAGCAACCACAGTAAACCACCCAAAGTTAACAGGACTGTAAGCAGTCTTAGTTTACAGCTTCTGTCATCAACGAATAGTTTATGATCGAAGCGTCGCGGGGAGGATAAATCGGATGTCTTTGGGCGAAAGGTGCAGATATCGCAGCCTAGTTGTAAACCACAACACAACATGACAACAGCCCTCTTGAAGGAAAACAAAATTAGCACCTATTGGGTAATCGAACACCGGTTAACCACGTGAAGGGTGGAATACGGACAACTTTACTACCTAAGACTGAAGAGTTTAGGTCCGATATCGCAGCCTAGCTGTAAACCATAAAACAACGTGATAACCGCCCTCTCAAAGGCCAACGAAGATTACCCGTGACATGACCAGCATCACGCCGCTATCGCTGGCTAGCTGTTAACCCCCAAACCGAGCGGAAAAAGACGTAGATATTGCAGCCTAGAAACCGCAACACAACATGCCAGCCGATTAGTTAAGAGCAAAAAAAAAAATTGTCACCCAACGGAGCATTGATCGCCATTCAGCCGCGTAACACGCAAAATATACATTTACGGTACCAAGGACTCAAGCATCTGCCTAATTATATCTCCGTCTCCGAATGAGTGAAACATTATTATGTGGCGACATTGTTAAAATAGAAATAGGTAAGAAATGAGAACTGTAAAATAATCCTTTACGAAGGATGGGAAAGTCATCGCCTGACGAAATATTGTTGCTAAATTCAGCTTGGCATTCGTGTCCACCCAGAAAAAAATGGGTAGCATTAATCTGTACTGAGAAGTAAATGTGGCCAGTATAACAGCTACCACATAACCCATCGAGTACCAGTACTACTGCTACCACTACCACCACCACCGTCACAACAACAACACAAAGCGGTTACTACTGTCTGTACAGGTCAGTCTAGTCAGAGGAGTTGGCGCTGGGCGTAAGGCGCAGGTGTCGCAACTTATCTGTAAACTACAACACAACGTGTCAATTGCCCCTTTAGGGGAAAAAGAAAAAATTAGCACCCAGCGGAGAATCGAACACCCGTCGTCCACGTGAAGGGCGGAATACTGACAACTCTACTACCAAAGACTGAGGACTTTAGGTCAGATATCGTAGCCTAGATGTATACCACAACACAACGTGCCAACCGCCCTGTCAAGGGTGAACAAATATTAACCGTGACATGAACATTGAGCATCACGTCGAAGCTATAGCTGGCTTGCTGTAAACCCCAAAAATCGAAAGGGAAAAAAAGCGTAGATATTGCAGCCTAGCTATAAACCACAACAAAACGTGGCAGCCACCCAATTAGGGGCCCACAAAAATTATATCACCCAGTGGGAAATCGAACTCCTATCACCCGAGTAAAAAGTGAAATGTGTACAACTAACTGCGTTACTAAATACTCTAGCATTTAGTAGAAATGAAAGTATATAATAAGAATGTGAAGTTCGGTGTTACACAGTCAAAGGTGGCTAATTGATCAAAAACAACTCCGGGCCGGCAACAAAACAAATAATGATTTGAACGTTGCTGGAGCTACGTCGTTCGTAGTTTGTGCGATTTTGTGACAAATGAACATGCTTTGAGTCAAAGGCAACATTGCGTGAAAATTTGAAAGCAATCGGTTCAGTAGTTTCCGAGTTTTTAGGTTACAACTTCGGAAAATTAGCATTTTTGTTAATATAGATGTATATGCACACACAAGATCATGCAAACGTACTACACACACATACACAAACACTTACAGACACGAGTATACTTATGCAAAACCGAGCGAAACATAAAAACACTCACATACATAAGCTCATTCATGCATACACGCATTGACACATACTTACACATTCACACAATCACGGATTCATATATACAGACACATAAATACTCATAGTGACATTTTAATGCTCATATTTATTATATAGTCAATAATACATACACCTACTTACAAACCACAATTCTCAGACATACACAATCTGTTACATCCACATTATACTCACGGTCATATTTACACATGTACACATTCAGTCATTCATATATACACACACACACACATATATATATATATATAAATATATATATATATATATATGTGTGTGTGTACATAAATGCGTGTATACATACATACTTACATATACACACTCAATATTTCAATCCCAAAAGAAAACACATTCATGCGTTCACGCTCGCTCATAAAAAGGAACAAGTGTTTAAACATGGAAATTCATGCATACACACATATTATCATATATCTAAATACTCATACATACACACACTTGTGCCTCTAATACACACAAATAGACCCATGAGTTCCAAATAAAGGTTTGAAAATAGTATTTTCTGTTTTTATATCAACTATGTATGATGAGTTACTAAAGGCAGTTAATGGTTACTAAGTTTTCAATTTTAGTTTTTAGTCTCAAAAATCACTAAAATGAAAGACGTTTAGTTCAAATTGTTGATGCCTTTTTTAAATTCCAGCATAAAAAGCAGCTTTGGTAAAGAAAGCGTTAATTTAAAAATGTATCTGCTATCGAAAGAAAAAGAAGATGGTGAGATGTTATCCAGTCTACCATTTCTCCAAATGATAGTTGCTTCAAAGAGACTTAGTGATTTTTACTCACATGTGGGGATAGCAGCTGCTCTCTATTATCAAATTTTTCCTGTAAAGGGTCATTTATATTTCTAGAACGGCTTTACTATTATCAACTGACAGCACTAAATCAAAAACAACTGCTACAATTTGGAGTGCTGCCAGAATAAGCAGGCAACATAGTCAGTTTAGATTTCGCAGGAGTGTTAATTGCAAATGAACTTCTTTATGCTCAATAAGTTTCTGAACATGATTGTTACACATGTTATTTCATCTAACATGGTGAATTCAATCAGAATTCGTTCATAAAAAGTAATCAGAATGTCTCCTTTGTCCGGGAAAAGACAGCAGCACTCAACATATAGAAATAAATTCATTAGCCATCGAATATAGTAGAGTCTAAAAATGTCAGTTTAGATTTCGTAGCTGTTAATTGCAAATGAACGTCTTATGTGCCATAAGTTTCTGAACATGAATGTTACATATATTATTTCATCAAAGATAGTGTCTTATATACACTTGAAACGTCATGGAAGTCTAGAGAGAACAATAATGGAGGGGTATATGCCTGGGAAGAGAGGAAGAGGAAGGCCAAGGAAAAGATGGGTGCAGGATGTGGCAGATGATCTCCAGATGGGTGTATCAGAGGCAGGACATCTGGCTCAGGATTGGAAGGTTTTCCGGAGGGTTGTTATGGCAGCGAGGTTCCGCGAGGGACATGCTACTGAATGAATGAGTGTCTTATATCAGAATATCTTTATAAATAGTAATCACAATGTCACCTTTGTCCAGGAAGAGACAGCAACCCACAACATGAAAAAAAATAAATTAAAAAAGCAATATAATAAAGTAAAGAATATAAAAACGGATAATCATACCAGCCATGCCACCACAGTCATTGAAGTTGGTGGACAAACCTACACTGACAAACAAGCAGCAAACCTGCTGGCTGATAATTTGCTGAGGAAAGCAAAATCCTAATTTTTAGAGGGAGAGAAGAAGTTAAGAAAGAACCGAAGAAAGCCAACATAAGCAAAAAAGAAATAATGAAGATACAATGAATAAATGCTTCAGTCCCCATTAAACTTTAATGCGCATTTAAAAAACTTAGGAAAAGGAAGGCACCTGGAGTTGATAAGATAACTAATGATATGATTGTACACTTGGGACCAACTGGTAGGCAACGACTTTAAGACCTTATCAATCAGTCCTAGATCCAACGACTACTTCCTAGGGAATTGAAGGAAGCAGACATAGTTCCCATTACCATGAAAGCAAAACCTAGGAAAACAAATTCAGTTACCAACCCTAACGACTTCTAGGCTGCCTCGGAAAGATCACGGAGAAATTAATCAACAACAGGATACTTAATTTCTGGAATCAAAAATTGGATGACAGCCTAACAGGCTTCAGGAAACACAGAAGCACTGATGAACAAACATCTTATCTAGCACACGAAATTAGGGATGCTTTCCAGAAAAAAAAAAAAAAAAAACTGCCAGCTTGTATTCCTTGACAGGACCAAAGCCTTTACCAAAGTATGGAAGAAAGAACTCCGCCAAAATTAGCACACTGTGGGATAAAAGGGCATATGTTTACTGTATTAGAGACTTTCTCTACAGACGCTGCGCTAGAGTCAGACTAAAAGACCACAAGAGCAAGCTGGTAAGATTACAACAAGGTGTACTTCATGGAGCAGTTTTTACCTCCTACCATTTTTATTCTTTTCATCAATGATCTCCGCAAACAGTTAACACCTCATATCCACAAGCCCATGCATGCAGACGACCTGGGCATATGGACCCAAGCTGAAACTTTAGGAACAACTAAAGCAAGAATGCAGGAAGCTATAAATACAGTTGAGAAATGGGCAGACTCCCGAGGAGTCACAATAAAACTGTCTAAATTCTCTTCTCTCTTTCCACAAACCTAGAACAAGTTGATCTGTTACAAAGAAAGACAACATCCTTCCAAAATAGGACAACCCTGCATATTTCGGAGTAAAATCCGACAAAAGACTGACCTGGGGCCTCCACTTTAAAGACACCCAAAGGAAAGTTACCCTGCTGCTCGAACTTTAAAAAAAAAAAAGAACTTACTGGAACAAGTTGGGGTGCAGATGCCAACATTGTACGACAAGTATTCAAAGGATACGTACGACCACAACAGGAGTATGACATAAGAGCGTACTCCACTGCAGTCAGAACAAATCTGTACAAACTAGACAAAAAACAGAATTATCATTGAGTTATGAGAAGGTCACCAATCAATGAGGTGGAGGAATCTTTTGGCCTTCATAATTTTAGCCATCGAGGGAAAGAAAAGGTGATTACCCTAACAGAATAGTGTAAACGCATTAACAACAATCCCAAGCACAGAATAGTAAACAACCTAACCGAAAACCGACTGAAAAGAAATAGTTTTTCCCCTTTATCAAAACTGTTCCTTCAACGTGGGAAACGAGCCAGGCCTACAACTATACAGTCACAACAACAATCCCAGGCATAGACAGAAAGGCAGAAGCATGTGACCTTGCACTGCGTGCAAAGTCACTTGAACAAGTCTACAACTCTTACCCAAAACCCGAATGGACACACGTATACACTGATGGATCATTAGAAGGAGCAGGAGAGAAAACAAGATGGATTCAATTTAGAAACATCATGTCTCTCCGGAAAACTCTCAACAAACTTCAGAGCAGAGCAGCAAGCAATCATTGATGCAACCAAAGTGCTTGAGGAAAGAAAAATTGAAAACCAGCAAACTTGTTTTCCTGTGTGACTGCATGCCAGTTCTCCAGGTGACTCAGAAGGATCCACGAGACAACATGGAGAGAGAACTGAACTGCCAGTTAAGCAGACTCAGATAACAATCAAATTGTTTTTCAGTGGATCCCTGTTCACAGCGGCATACCAGGAAACGAGTTATCATATATACTTGCAAACAATCGAACAAAGGAGAAACAACATACTCATTCTAAGTCATTACCCGAAATCAAAACACTTATCAAGCGATAACACGGGAATTGTGGAGAGAGCAAATTAACAGCCAACATCCACAAAATTCCATCAGCAGACTCAACACAAAGCAACATACAACAATGTTCCGCCTGCGAACAGGACATTGCAGGCTCAACTACTACATGCATAAAATAAAGACTACGGTCTTCACAGTGTGAATGTAAATCAGGACCACTAACACCTGAGCATATTCTAAAGACCTTCCCACTCTACCTGCAACTTCGAAAATAAACCTAGCCTCAAGAGCAAAGTGTGCAGAGCAAGCTATGCGGAACCATGAAGTACCTGCGGATGAAATGCGAGTTCATCGAGGCAACCCACATGATAGTCTTACCTGATCACATGAAACCGAACGCAGAGAAGAAGAAGATTTCACTATCCCAGGCGAAGCGGAACAATTAAATCTGTTACACACACACAAATTCACAAACACACAAATACACACGCACACACCCACACACACACACACACATATGCACGCTCGCACACACTCACGCATGCGCGCGTGCACACACACAATATATATATATATATATATATATATATATATATATATATATATATATATATATATATATATATATATATATATATATATATATATATATATATATATCTTCAGAGGGATATTTTGACAGACTGTGAAGGAGATGTGGCTGGTCAATTTTGTTTTCCTATTTTACCAGCATGAACAGGAATAATTATCTTCATTCAGTTCGTTTACTTTTTTTTTTTTTTTTTTGCAGCGATCTTTCTCAGTATGTATCTGTTTATAAACAACAGTGTTTGCCCCTTTCCAATAAGCACGCATACATACATACATACATTTACAAACACAAGATCATGCACACCTACATACATTTATAAACACATAAACTCGCAAACATGCATACAGTACACTCATACACTCACAGACGTGATTACATTGACACAAAACGCTTACGCTCATACATGCATACATACATGGGAACATTGACACAAAACGCTTACGCTCATATATGCATACATACATGGGAACATTGACACAAAACGCTTACGCTCATACATGCATACATACACTGGAACATTGACAGAAAACGCTTACGCTCATACATGCATACATACACGGGAACATTGACACAAAACGCTTACGCTCATACATGCATACATACATGGGAACATTTACACAAAACGCTTACGCTCATACATGCATACATACACGGGAACATTGACACAAAACGCTTACGCTCATACATGCATACATACATGGGAACATTGACACAAAACGCTTACGCTCATACATGCATACATACATGGGAACATTTACACAAAACGCTTACGCTCATACATGCATACATACATGGGAACATTGACACGAAACGCTTACGCTCATACATGCATACATACACGGGAACATTGACACGCATTTAAACATTCACGAAATCACCCAATCATATACACAAACACATTCATGAATATACTTATACCCCCATAATAATACTCGCACATATTATACATATTTATGAATGCACATACTTACACAACAATCATTACTGACATATAAACACACACTCTCTTACATCCGCATATTACTTAGAGTCATATTTATATTTATACTCATTCAGCCATGCATAAACAAGATCATACATACATGAATACTTACATAATACACACCTATAAATTCACTCAAAAACGCACTCATTCATACACACTGTCTCTTAAATACAAACAAGTATACACACATGTACATTCATTCATACACGCATAGTATCGTATCATACATCCACATACTTACACATACTCATACATACATACATGTGTGCATCTCATATTCACAATCCACACAGGAGTTCCAAAAAGGAAAGAAATAATCATTTTCTCATATGATATCATTCATTCATTCATTCAGTAGCATGTCCCTCGCGGAACCTCGCTGCCATAACAACCCTCTGGAAAACCTTCCTATCATGAGCAAGATGTCCTGCGTCTGATACACCCATCTGGAGATCATCTGCCACATCCTGCACCCATCTTCTCCTTGGACTTCCTCTTCCTCTCTTCCCAGGCATATACCCCTCCATTATTGTTCTCTCTAGACCTCCATGACGTTTCAAGTGACCGAAATATTTCAATTTTCTTTGTTTTATTGTCTTTACTAGCCAACCCTCTTCAATATTCAGCTCTTGAAGTATGGATGCATTTGTTCTTTTCTTTACCCAAGATATTCTTAGAATATAATATCAGTTATTCATAATGAATTACTGAAGACAGGCAATATTTACACATGTTATAATTTTAGTTTTCAGTCTCAAATATCATTGAAATTAAAGATGTTTAAATGTATGATGCCTTTTAAAATGCAGGCATAATCAGCAGCTATAGTGAAAAATGTATTAATTTGAAAATGTATCTGCTACCGAAGAAGAAAGAAAATGACGACATGTTATCCTTTTCTCCACATCATGGTGGCTTCAAAGAGACCTATTAATTTATACCTACATGTGGTTGCACATCACTCAAGATGTACAACTGTTTTCCATTGCCACATCTTTCTGCTAAAGAGACATTTGTAATTCTAAAACGACTTCAGTATTATTAACTGAAAGCAGTAAATCAAGAACAACTGCTCTATTTGTTATAGTGCTACCAGAAGAAGAAGGCAACGCACTGAGTTTAAATCTCTCAGTAGTGTTAACTGCAAACTAACTTCCATCAGTTTCTAAACACGAGTCTTACATTGTAATGTTTTAGCCACATATTTTTGAGTGACTAAATTAGAGGCTTCTGTGAAATATATTTACATTTACCGACTTCAGAAAGCAATAACGTAGCACACCGTGCATTCCCAAATATCCTCCGTCTTTAGTACCCAATATTTTAAGGAGTAAATGTCAACTTCCTCTGTAGTACACACATTATTCAAACTTGGTTCTGTTCCTATTATCTAACCTTCCTGGCCTCATCCTCACCTTTTATTTTTCCTTCACAAATTTCATCTAACCTTGTGTCTACTCTCAGAATTTTTTTATAAATAGTATTCAGAATATCTCTTATGTCCTGAAAAAAAATTTCTAAAGAAGATACATTTTGTAGCCAGAAAATCCACTCTTTCATTACCTCGCACTCCTGCATATCTCGGAAATTATATCCTGTAACGCTGAAATGTTGAAGCTTGGAATGAACTCAATCAATATTTGTTCATTTTGAACATTTGACAGTGCCGACTAAGAATCCGACACTATAATTCCTTAAGGTAACTCTGAATTCCTGCCATCAATTCAGAGTTGAAGTGATTGCCTCCATTTCAATCCATATACTTTCTCAGATTAAAAAAAAAAAGTTTTTTTTATTATACCACGATTTCTCCTTTCAAACTAGCTGAAAATTAAATGCCCGAACTCTCACCCCGATAAAAAGAAAATTAAGTGTACACCATTGTATCATCTAACCTCGCGTTTTGGGCAGCACTCTCTGCTTCTTTTCCCAATCTCATTTCGAGCCGATGGAAACTGCTTATGTCTTAGCAATCAGCCCTGCCTGTCTTCTTGTATTTATAACGACAATAAGTGAAAGTAAACGTGTGCAGGGGTTATATCCACTAACATATTTTTTTTTCTTTTCACAACACTTTAAATTAATTTTTTTTTTAAATTAAATATTGTTGTTATCTCATTTGAAACGCAGACTGTAACATATTAGCAAGTAGGTTGTTAATTTGTCGTCAGATTTAATTGACTGCAAACAGACGAATTGTAACCCATAAATCACGCCTCACGTCGCTGCCCATTAACTCTAAAGGTGGCGATAGTACTAACTATAGGAAGAACTGGTCAAGGACCCTCCAACCGCTCCAGCTTTGGTCTGGAGCCATGCGCCAGCTCCCACATCCTGTAACAATTTATTTGCTACAGAAAACTGAGAGAATCACCAGACAGGCGCTGCAATGGGATATCACCGAGTTTAAGAGGCCACAGCGTCCAGTAGAAACTCAAACACTTAACCCTTTTGATAAACTGGTTCTTCAGTGTAATTTCAGCTACGTGCACGAAAGCGGCGAAGGCCAGAATGGGGTGTAGTATCAGAGAATAAAACTGTTTTTCACTATCCCGGGCGAATTCTACAAATACATGTATAACATATATGAACATATATCTTTAGACAGATATTTCGAATGACATATGGCTAGTTAATTATGTTTAACAGCATGAATGGAAATAATGGTCTTTATTGAGTTTTCTAAATGGTTTGTTTTTCTGCAGCGGATTTTGTTAGTATGTATCAGTTTATTAACAACAATGTTTTCCTATTCCAATCAGCACAATATACAAGCATTTACAAATACAAGATAATGCACACGTACATATGTACACAGATATACTCGCAAACACGAATACAAATCAGACATACACTCACATGCGCGGGTACATTAACACAAAACCAACCTACACGTAAAATCACGGGCATACACAAACTCATACATGCATACATACAGCAGAATATTGACAATACTTAAACATTCAAACCAACTGTTACAAATATATACAAATACACTACTAAATATACTAATACACACAATAATACTCTTACAATAGGAATAAACTCACAGGGAGCAAGTACAGCAGGGATCTACCAGTCATCAGTAGAAATTATCCTCGTCGACACGCGTTTCGTCCCACGATTCCTAGACGCATTCGGAGGTGGGCCCTCCTGAGTTCATGAAGCTCAGGGCTGGTTCCCTGCTGCACGGGATTACCGGATGGTGTTTTACTTTCGGCCAGAGACAAGACGACTTGGTGGTTTCGCAGAAGGTACAGTGAGACAAGAAGCCACCGCGGCAGCCTAATTAAAGCAGTCAGCATGCCTGGACGACCGAGCGACAAGCTTACTTTGGTTTACCGGACACATGTTGGACTTTTATTAGCAGTTGGCAGAGGAACACTGGCAGACAATTCGGACACGATGGACTTTCAAAGGGGTGAGAAACCCTTTTCCACTAGACACCCGGACCAGCTCACCGAGGCCCGTCCCCTACGTTGTTGCGCTGCGTCCAAAGCCAGCTAGAGGCCCTTTCGGCTACCTCTCCCAGTTTTTTGAGAGTTCGTTTCCGTTCATTACCGCGCAATCCTAGTTCTTTAACCACATTGTAGAGCGAAGTGGAAACGAGGCCTCTCGCTCCCACTTCGACGGCAAAGACCCGTACTGTGTAAGCCTCGTTTCTCCTCAGACCGGCTGATAAATCACTGTACTTCTCGAGCTTGTACAAATTATTCTCCTCCATACGCGACTCAAACGGGACGGTCAACTCAATCAGGATGAGCTGCCGTTTTTGCGCAGAATGGAGAACGATGTCCGGTCGCAGGCCGGTCTTACGAATCAA
Organism: Candidula unifasciata; assembly: GCA_905116865.2. Lineage (NCBI taxonomy): Eukaryota > Metazoa > Mollusca > Gastropoda > Stylommatophora > Geomitridae > Candidula > Candidula unifasciata. The sequence goes on from CAJHNH020004157.1 coordinate 63,351, forward strand.
CTCGGGGTACCGTTCATGGCCTGGCAGATCAGACATATTGTACCCACTCATAAATGCACCTACTTAAAACGACAATCATAACTGACATATATACACACACTCTCTTATATCAACATAATGCTCAGTCTTTTTACACATGTACTCATTCAGTCAGGCATACACACGTTGATACATACATTTATGCATGCCTTAAAACATTCATACATACATATATACATACATACATACATACATATATATATATATATAATATATATATATATATATATATATATATATATATATATCATAACATACATACATACATACATATATAATATACATATATATATATATATATATATATATATATATATATATATATATATATATATATATATATAAATCAATGTTTGTGTGTTTGTTTAACCCCTATAGACTCGGAAACTACTGAACCGATTTAGCTGAAATTTTCAGGATATGTTTGTTGTGATACCGGATTTTGAACCGTCGTGGTTTGAAATTCAACCTGTCACTGTTAGAGATAGGTGACCACAATTAATGCCAAAATATACGCAACTAATATTTATAAGGATTCAGGATTCAGGATTCATAAGAACAAAAATTCCAAACTTGTGACTTCTTTCAGCTACCTGACGGCTTGCTATATCGAAGTCAGTTGCAGTTGTGGTGTGATTTGAATTTCTTTCTTGTGGCGATAATTTTCGCCTGAGTTTTCTTTCATTGGTTGCGTTCTTGTTAGCAGCGTGGGCTTGGCGGGCGGCTTGCGGGTTTAGGGTGTGGACATGGCTGTCCTGAGAAGGACAGCCACATGTGCCGGGTGGCCTGGGACGGGAAGGGTGGGAGTGGTCAATCTTGGCTGTCGATCGATCATGCCTGGCTGGTCTTTGGCAAGTGGGCTTTTTCCGGTCCGGTGAGCGTGGTTTGGTGTGTCATGGCGGCCTGGTCGGTTCTGGTTGGCTGATGTCTATCGGCGCCTGTTCGGTGTTCCCCGCATCCTCTGACTCCTTTTTGTTTCTTTTATTCGATAGTGGGTATCGTTCACTTGTTCCCAGAACCTGTTCAATTTTGGGATGTAGGCTTTGCTTTCTTCGTCGAATATGAGACTGCCACTATTATATATTTCCCGGTCATAGTCGATAATGTAGCGGCCGCCTGCGAAATTGATCTTGTGTGGGAGATTTTCTTGTGTGTTGAAAACTTGCACAATTTCCCTTAGGCCGGCTTCGCTTATGTCCTTCGGGATTACAATTTCTTCTGCCTCTGAACCTAATGTTGTCGCCTCTGTCTGTGTGTTTTCTTCATCGGATATGATCTCTCCATTTGACTGTTCGGTTTCTGCGATGACTGGGATCTCTTCAGAGTCTTCTTTGTTGATTTCATCATGTTCTTATTCGGTCATTTGCGCCTGATGCTTCGTTGTTAGGTTGTCAGTGGAGACGCCTTTGTCAGCCCTGATAGAATACGGCTTTTTTGTGGCATTTCTCTCTTTCTCCAGCAGGTCTCTTTCTGTCTTAGCTGCTTGTGCTGCTGTTATGGCATCTGCGGTGGCTTTCTCTAGCTGGGCGGCTTCGCGGCATGCGGCTTCCCGTGCAGTTTTTATCTCGGCCAGCTCATTCCCTCTCTCCTCTCTCTCTGTCTGTCGGCGAACTTCTTCTTCTGCCTGGGTTGCTCTGAGGCTGGTAAGTAGCTCTCTGAACTTTTGAAGGTTTTCTGCGTCTTCTGACTGTCTGTTTGTTTGCTGGGTAGCGTATGCCAGCCTTTATGCCTTTAGGTCCTTGATCTCCCCTAGCAGTAGGGAAATCAGCTCAAGGGTCTCATTTCTTTCAGCGGCGGCGGTGGTTCTTTCTTTCTGGAGTGCTGTGATTTGGCTTCTCAGTTCGTCGACTATTTGCGGTATATCATTTTGAATGGTGGCGGAGCGTGCCTTATCGTTTGGCATGTTTCTCGGTGGTCTTGCCTCTGGCTGTCTGGGCGCCTGGTATGTGTCTCTGGCTGTGGCTGCTGTCATTTCTCTCCTGCACTTCTTAAGGTATGGGCACCCCAGGTACCTCGCACTGTGTGAACCTGAGCAGTTGCTGCATTTCCGCTTTTTGTTAGGTTTTTTGAAGTCGTTGTCGAGTTTCGCTAGCGGGCACTCCTTGAAGTCGTAGGCTCCCGAGCAGTACCGACAAATAGGGCCACTGCGACAGGTCGCGGCGGTGTGCAGCGTGAGCACTGCATGACGTCTGTGGTGTGGGCTCCAGGCTGCTGCTTAGGTAAGCGGGCGCTTGTAAGCCCCTGCGCCACGACTGGGGCGGCTTTAGGTGGTGGCTCCACGATAGGGGAGGCTTCGGGTGTCGGCGCCTCGATAGGGGCGGCTTCTGGTGTTGGCGCCACGATGGGGGCGGCTGCAGTTGTTGGCGTCGGTGTGCGAGGCGCCGCGATAGGGGCGCCTGCCGGTGATGCTGCTTGTATGGCCAACCTCTTTCTTGGTGTAGGTGCGGCTTGCTGTTTCTTTCCCATGATGGAAAAATGCTGGTTAGTTGCGGTCTGTAGCGAAAGCTAGGTCCCTTCGGAGTCGGCAAGGCTAGTTAGAGTATCCTAAAAAGGACACCCAAGCGTATTTTTCCTTAGTTCTCTAGCAATCGTTAAAAAAAAAAAAAAAAACTGGCGGGTATGGCTGGCTCTTCAACAATGCTGTGCTCCCGGGCCGCTAATAACCCACCTGCAGACGAATAACAATAGCGTAGTCGAGCCAAAACTCAGCCGAATGTCAAGCGAGTTCTGACCAGTATCTAGCTATTGATAATATGGCTACGAATGGATAGTTAGCAAGCTAACGAGAGACACACGTGGCTGTATCGGGCGGTAGAGCGAGCGAGCGAGCGAGAGAGACCTGTTTGCGACTGATGATGAAAATATTTATAACTTTAGTGATTTCTAATTATAGCCACGTGAGTAATTGCGCATGCACCGTATTTACCATTCGCCGGCGAGTTACGTGCAGCCAACGCCTTCTCTAATACTAACACATAGAGTAGGTCGTGGTACAGCAAACAAGACTATCTCTATATTTGCCACAATAACCATATTAAACACGATTTCTATTTTCTCTTTTTTTTTTTTCAAACAACCTTCGATTGAGGGGGGGGGGGGGGCAATCGAGGACTATCTCGACGTCGGGGGAGACAGTGACTGCGACATTAACTTCATTAACAGTGTTAGACACGTGCGATTTCTATTTCATTAATATATCTGGAGTATCTGTCTACGAGAAAACAATTGCCTGCGGTTTTGAATTGTGTTTTAATCGCGACACAGTGGTAGGGACACATATGTCTAAAAGTTGTGTTCTCTTTTCGTTGTTCCGATTAAGTGGCTGCTTGGTCGAATGGTTAGAACACTGGGTTCAAGTGCTGTAGACCTGGGTTCGAATCCGCAGTAGTTAATTTTTTTTTTTACCCCGGACTAAAATAATATCCTCATCTGCTCTGTCGTGGTGACAGCACTAGCCATGTTGCCTTAATATTTAAAAAAAAAAAAAAAAACCAGTAAATGGGTAAACCATTTGATAATTAAATTTGACCATTTCGCATACTTATGATTGTATTGTTAAACTTTCCGATTGCATGGTTACGCTGAAATTGTATAGATTTTCATTTATTTTCATTTAGATTTAGTTATTTCATCTGTGTTGGAATTTTAAGCTGTGCTGTTTACAATGGCGTTCATTTCCTAATTATGGTGTTTTTTTTCCTGTGTTCGTTTGCTTTTCAAGTGTTTTTTTTTTCTTCCAACTACTTCAATGAGGGAAAGAGTTGTCGGTGAATTTGGGGGGGAGGGGGGGGGGGGCAAACTATTAACTGAGAGAGCTTTAAGTCACAGTAACTGCTTTACCCACTTAAAGTAGCAGCAGCAGTAATAGTTGTTACACCAGGGCTGTTACACCATAGTGCTCTCATGTGAAGACCGCCGGTAAGGTTATGGCGTTCTTCTGTCGGCAAGTGAAATTATACATCCTAACCTGACCAGTCTGTGGCGACAGCACTAGCCATGCGGAACCAAATCTTCTGGCTCACGACTCTCTGTCTACTCCGATGGTAACACAGATAGCAGTGACATTATTTTAGTAGTTGTACTGGCACTTGAAGGATGATGTGGTAAATATTACACTAGCCCTATTCACTTCTTCTTCTTCTTCTTTTGTCAAAATCTGCTTGTGCCGCTAGGCGTCGCAGTCTATCAGATGATCGGCAACCGAGCCAGGGCGCGCTCAGTCGCTTCATATGCCGTGATGTTATGAAGTCTCAAGTTGTCCGTGACTCCTTCAATCCATCTTCTTCTTGGTCTTCCCCTGCCTCTTGTTGTTTCGATTTTCATGTTGTATGCTCTTGATGCGGGCATCGTTGGTTCCATTCTCATTAGGTGACCAAACCATTTCATTCTTTGCTTCTCAATAAATTTAACGATGGGTATGGTTCCAATAGTTCTTGTGATCACATCGTTTCTCACTCGATCTCTTCTGGTTTTATTCGCAGCCATTCTCAAACATCTCATTTCACAGGTGGTTAGTCTTCTCTCGTGTTCTTTTGTTAATGTCCAAGTCTGACATTGATAACCTAATGTCGGTATAAAGATTGTATTTATAATTTGTCTTTTTATCTCAGCTGGGACAGCAGGGTGTTTTAAAAATTGGGGCAAGCTGGTATGCGACATTGTTGGCTTGTTGGATTCTTGCTTCAATCTCTCTGTCTATTTTACCATTGGATGTAAAGATACTTCCCAGGTATTTAAATTCTTGCACTTGTTTTAGGCTGTGATCTAGAATCTTTATGTCGATGGTCTGTTGCTCTCTACTTATGCTCATGACTTCTGTCTTTTCAGTATTGATCTTCATATGATGCTTGAGGCAACTGTCGTGTAGTAGGTTCATGTGGTCTTGCAGCTGTTTACTATCACTGTGAAAATATGCATTGATCGTCGGCAAAGAGCAGCTCATTGAAGTCCTCCTGTTTATCGACATCTGTTGGTGTTATGTCTATTTTTATTAATATTGTCCATAAATATTATGAAAAGTAAAGGTGATAATACACAACCTTGTCTTACTCCTGATGTTACTGGGAACCAGTCTGTGATGCCAGCTCTTGTTCTAATGGCGCTTTCACTTTGTCTATAAATAGCCCTAACACAATCTAAAATTGTTCCATTTATACCGTAGTTTTCAAGAACTTTCCATAATAAATTTCTGTTTACTCTATCGAAAGCTTTTTCTTGATCTATGAAAGCGATGTTCATTTGATGTCTGTGTTCTATTGCAGCCCTATTCACTACCTTTTACAATTCCTGCTCCCTATTTTAGTCCAGATGGACAGGGATGTCAATGTCAGTTACAGCTACAACAAAATATCGCCAGTTAGTGATTTTCAAATCCTTCGAAGAGGGAGAGAGCAGTAGTCGGTGGAAGAGGGGAGGGGGTAATGACTTAAATTTGAGAGAAATAAAAGAGCTTTACACTTGATTTTCAAGTTCTCATTACCTAATTTGTTTATATTTTACTAACGCTACCTCCGCTTTTCTGTTTTTTACGACTTACTTTGTTATTCACAAGTACAGTTGTAGCTTTACTTCCGTCCCCTATAAAAATACAAACAGCTTTAGCATGTGATAAGAAAATAACCATTAACCAGCAACGCGTGGCCGGGTACAGCGTATATATATATATATATATATATATATATCTATATATATAGATATATATATATATATATATATATATATATATATATATATATATATCATACACACACATACATACATACATACATACATACATACATACATACATACATACATACATACATACCTACCTACCTACAACCTACCTACCTACCTACCTACCTACCTACCTACCTACCTACCTACCGACCTACCTACCTACCTACTACCGACCTACCTACCTACCTACCTACCTACCTACCTACCTACCTACCTACCTACCTACATACGATACCTACCTACCTACCTACATACCTACATACATACATACATACATACATACATACATACATACAGTTACATACATACATACAACATACATACATACATTACATACATACATACATACATACATACATACATACATACATACATACATACAACATACATACATACATACATACATACATACATACATACATAAAGACATACATACATACATACATACATACTACACATACATACATAATACATACATACATACATACATACATACATACATACATACATACATACATACATACACTACATACATACATACATACAACATACATACATAATACATACATACATACATACATACATACAATACATACATACATACATACATACAGATACATACATACATACATACATACATCCCATACATACATACATACATACATACATACATACATACATACATACATACATACATACATACATACATACATACATACATACATACATACATAACATACATACATACATACATACATACATACATACATACATACATACATACATACATACATACATACATACATACATACATACATACATACATCCAGACATACATACATACATACATACATACATACATACATACATACATACATACATACATACAACATACATACATACATACATACATACATACATACATGCATACATACATACATACATACATACATGCATACATACATACATACATACATACATACATACATACATAACATACATACATACATACATACATACATACATACATACATACATACATACATACATACACTACATACATACATACATACATACATACATACATACATACATCACATACATACATACATACATACATACAATACATACATACATACATACATACATACATACACATACATACAACTACATACATACATACATACATACATACAGATACATACATACATACATACATACATACATACATACATACATACATACATACATACATACATACATACATACATACATACATACATACATACATACATACATACATACATACATACATACATACATACATACATACATACATACATACATACATACATACATACATACATACATACATACATACATACATACATACATACATACATACATATACATTCATACATTCATACATCCATACAGACAGACAGACAGACAGACAGACAGACAGACAGACAGACAGACAGACAGACAGACAGACAGACAGACAGACAGACAGACAGACAGACAGACAGACAGACAGACAGACATTGAAAAAAAAACGTAACCATACATACACACTCACTCATAACAACCTGGGTATTCAATCTAAGTTTATGTTGAGCAAGGGTGAGGCACGAAGGTGTGAGGCGAAAGAGAGTAAAACGTGAACAAGCGTGGGCGTCTTGAGTTGTACGGATAGCTTACAGAGAATGCACACTTGTGTGTACTGAGCCAAACGCCTAGTTGCGGAGCAAAGTTGATACAGGCAACGAGTAGACAGAGCTATGTGCTCAGTTATGAGATTTTTTTCGTGGGACGACTTGTGTCTGCGATCCCTAAAAAAAAAAAAAAGACAGCCGATTTTACTTACGAGGAGTGACCCTCGTATATGTCCGCTATTGGCTGTGTGCTGATGGAACTTAGACGGTTTTACGAGTCCTAGACTTGGCTGACTTGTTGTGAGCATATTATGGAACTGAAGTTTTGTAGAGAATCCCAGTCACCCAGTGTGACAGTTCCTGTTATTGAGTACAGCAACGGAGGTAAAGCTGAGTTAGATGCATCTTGTTCATTCTTACTAACTGTCCTGGAGTGAGGGTTACCCAGCGACGAAGGCGATAAGGCGGTGAGCTCAAGAGATTGACAGCGAGCTTATCTGCATTATGGTGCGCTGCTGGAACTGTTCGATAATGGATAGTGTAAGAGTACTATCCTTAGTCAGAGTGTAGACATTGGTTAGTTGCGTATCCTTTACATGTCGTTGTAGAACCAACCCCAACAGCCTATAGCTGTTGTGTGGTTTTTCTAGGCAAATTTACGTCCAGTAGCTTGCCATTGCCTTCTTGACGGTCGGCTTTCTTGATTCCACTGTCGAAACCATCGCAGGGCCCATGGCCCGCAGCTGGGATCGAACCCGGCATCCCGGCATTACGAAGCGTTCGCATCGACCTAGCCACAGAGCCGACGAGTGTTGACATACATTTGGTTAATTCGCATTTAATGCATGGTGTACTGGGCTGGTGGAACCGACAGTTTTTTTATATTAAACTGTTGACGGTGAAATAGTTAGTTGAGTTCTCTGACCGGCGTGTGACTGTTGCAAAGTTAGATCGAGAAGCATGAACTAGACATTTGGACTGTATGCTCATATATCTTATTTATCATACAACACACATATTATATCATACATGCACATACTTACACACACTCATACATCAACACACTTATGCATCACACACACACACACACACACACACACACAAATACACACAGGAGTTCTAAAAAGAAATGAAAATAAAATGTTATGAGTTAATATAAGTTATTCATAAAATGTTACAGAAGCCAGTTAATGTTTACAAAGTTTATAATTTTAGTTTTCAGGCTCAAATATCACTGAACTAAAAGATGTTCAAATTTGTGATGCCTTTTAAAATTCCGGCATAATCAGCAGCTTTGGCGAAGAATGCATTTTTTTTTAAAAGCTCTCTGCTGTCGAAGAAGAACAAAAATCGTGAGGTTACCCTTTAAAAATCTATTTGCGACAGAAAATACAGAAAATCACCAAACATGCATTGAACTGGCTGGGGTATCAGCGGAATTAAGAGACGACTGTCACTAAGAGAAACTCAAAGACTTAACCCTCATGATGAGCTGGTTCGTCAGTGGAGTTTTTACTACATATATGGCAGCGACAAAAACCAAGATGAGGTAGAGGACGAGAGAATACAACTTCCATTCACTATATCAGCGAAGCCAGGCAATTAAACCTACTGCATATATATATATATATATATATATATATATATATATATATATATATATATATATATATAATATATTTGAATGTGTATACACATATGGAGACTCCGCTAAGACCGGACCCAAGCACGGCTGTAAAAAGAGAACGGTCTGGTTGAACCTGAGTGTTTCATGCGTCTCTGGAAGTAGTGGGTAACCATGAATCAGCCAGACGGCCTGCATGGAGAACGCAATAAGGCAGCCTTCCCACCATGCAAAGGCACAACAGGCCAATCACCGGTTTGCCTTAAACTATGATTACAAGTTACCACAGAGATGAAACCGGACGGACTTTAGCAGCGACGAACCGGCATGGTTTACGGACTACTGTTTACGGAACATAGACAATGAGATACATTTAACGGGAAATAGTCGGAGTTAGTAGGTGAGATGTAAAAAAAAAAAAGTAAAGGACCCATTCCCACGCCTTTAGTCGCATAGGGCATATAGGGCTAGACATATATTTTATGCACGAGATAGGTGATGTGGTCAGCATCACGCCGACCGCCTCTACTTCCCGGGACTGCACCCGGTACCCACTCAAGGCTGGGTCGACCTGGGAGCCAAGGTCATTTTTGAAAATAGTCACGCTCCGCCAGGGAGCGAACCCACGACGTAAGTGAGATGAGGAAAGCGAAATTATGAGTCTTGGCAATGACTGAAACCAAGAAAAAAGGGGCAAGAAATCACAGCTTACGATGGAAGTATGCTGCTCTACAGTGGTGTTCCTAGGACGGAGAGAGCCAAGGAACGTGTTGGCTGTATTTTGGCCATGAATCAAGTTAGTAACATCAAGGGATGGGAATTTATCTCGAAGCGAATTATAGTGTTAGATCTGAAAGAAGAAGATACAATTGTCAATATTGTCACTGTAAACAGGCCAAATGAAGAGAGTGAGTAGATGTCAAAGAAGAATACTTTAAACTGCTTTAAAAAGACCGTAGATGACTGTTACTATGTAATTATCCTACATGTATGCATAATGTGAGAAAATCGGCCACCAAGGGGACCAGATATTCTTGGCGGCCCAGAGTCCGATTGGAAGACAACATCCGACAGTCCCTAACTAGGAGATGATTGGAATAGAACAAGGCCAGAAAGAAAACTGCTGATAGAGACGTCGATGATTTCTCTGGCAAACCTCTACACCCCAAGGTAGAAGAGGAGCGACTAAGTAGGTAAGTATATATATATATATATATATATATATCTTCAGACCGGCGTCGTGCTTACCACATCACCCATCTTGTACGAATTATTCTATAAAAAAATTTAGGTCTAGCCCTATATGCCCTAAAGGCGTAAAAAAGGTCCTTCCGTTTATTTTTTTTATCTTCAGACACATATTTCGACAGACTGTGAATTAGATGTGGCTAGTTAATTCTGTTTTCATATTCTAAAGCATGAATGGGAATAATGATCTTCATTCAGTTTTTTAATGTTTTGTATTTCTGCAGCGGGCATTCTTGGTATGTATCAGTTTATAAACAACAATGTTTTTCCAATTCCAATAAGCACAATATACACACATTTACAAATACAAGATTATGCTCACATACATATATAAACACATATGCTAGCAAACACGTATACTGATCACACATACACTCACAAAACGCACTCAAACTTAAAAACGCACATATACACTCGCTCATACTTGCATACATACAAAAGAACATTGACAGTTCCTAAACATGCACGCAATCTCTCACACATATATACGAATACATTGTTAAATGTAAGAATACCCATATAAAAATACTATTACATATTGTACCCAATCATATATACACCTGCTTATACACTCGTAACTGATATGCATACATACACTCTCTTACATCACCATAACACTCACATTCATATTGACAGATGTACTCATTCAGTCATGCATAAATAAGATCATACATACATGCATGCCTTAATAAATACATACCTGCTTATATACAAACCTACAAACGAATACATTGGTTTAAAAAAAACGAACTCATACATACACGCACATTCATAATACAAACAAGTATATAAAATTGCACATTCATGCATACACACATAGTATCATACATCCACATAATTAGTACACAGTTATATAAAAACACAAGTATGCATCTCATACACACAAATACACACACATAAGTGATAAAAAAGGATTGAAAATATCATTTTCTGAGTAAATATCAGCTGTTCATAATGAGTTACAAAACACAGTTAATGTTTTCACATTTTATAATTTTAGTTTTCAGTCTCAAATATCAGTTAAATAAAAGATGTTTAAACTCGTGATGTCATTTAAAATGCAGGCATAATCAGCAGCTTTGGCGAAGATTGCATTAATTTAAAAATTTGTCTGCTTTTAACGAAGAAAGAAAATGGCGAGAAGTCATCCGTTCTTCCATTTCTCTACATGATGGTGGCTTCGAGGGGACTTAGTGATTAATACTCACATGTGGGCACATCACCCAAGAAGTACAACTGTTCTCCATTTCCAAACTTTTCTGACAAAGTGACATTTATAATTCTAGATCGGCTTTGTAATTATTAACTAACAGCACTAAATCAAAACATATGTTCTGTTTTGAGCACTATAAGGTGAAGAAGGCAACACAATCAGTTTAGATTTTGCAGAAGTGGTAACTGCAAACGAACCTCTTTAAATTCTATCAGTTTTTGAACAGGAGACTTATATACTGTATTGTTTCAGTACATATTTTTGTGTGACTAAATTGGAAGTTTCTGTGAAATAGATTATCATATACCGATTTCAGAATCATTATCATAGCACATCGTGCATTCCTAAATATACTCTATCTCTCGTAGCAAATGTCTAAAGGCGTAGGTGCCAACTGCCTCCGTATCACACAGATTATACACGATGTTCTGTTCCTATTATCCAACCTTCTAGGCCTCATCCTCGTCTTATTTCTGCTTTCCCACATTCTTAAACGTGTTATTTCATCTAACATTATGTCTTCTCTCAGAATTTGTTTATTGAAAGGATTCAGAATATTAACTTTGTCGAGTAAAAAAAAAATTCAAACACATAAAGCTTTTGTGGCCAGAAAATCCGCTCTTTCACTACCTCGAACTCTTCATATCCCTAAATTATACCCATGATAGTTACAGTAACGCTGACGTGCTGGACATCATTTCAGAGCTGAAGTGGTTGCTTCCACTTCCATCTACATAACTGCATTTCCAGATTTCAAACAAATCGGCATTTTATTCTACCGCGATATCTTCTTCCACTCTAGCCGATCTCTCACGAGAGAATACAACTTCTTTTTACTATTCCAGGCAATTAAATCTAGAACACATAAATGTATACGAGTGTGAATGAAACGTGGCTAGTTCATTCTGTTTTCTTGTTTTAATAGAATGAACGGGAATAAATGTTTTTAATTCAGTTTATTCGATGTTTTGTTTTTCTGCAGCGGCTTTACTTAGTATGTATCAATTTATCAACAACAATGTTTTTTTTTCCCTCCAGTTCCAATAAGCACAGTATACAGACATATACGAAGATTGTGCACACATACATATATATATATACATAAATCCTCGCAAAAACGTATACAAATCACATATACGCTCACAAACGAGTATACATTTACATAATATCAACCCAAAAGTTGAAAAAAAAACAACATAAAAACAAGCTCACACATGCATACATACATACATAAGAACATTGACACTACTTAAACATTCACACAATCACTCATGTATATATATATATATATTCAGTATTTGAACATATAATAATAAAAATACTAATACACACATAATAATACAATCACATATTATACCCACTCATAAATGCACCTACTTACAAAACAACTGTAACCGACATAGCTTCACACACTCACTTAGATCCACATAATACTCTTATTTACATATGTACTTGTTCAGTCATACATACATATGATCAAACACACATTCATGTGTGCATTAATACTTACATACTTACATACATCGCACTCATACATACACGCTCTCTCCTAAATACAAACAATTATTCAAACATGCACATTTATGCATTCACCCATAGTATTATAGATCTTCATACTTATACATTCTCATATCTCATCATTCAGTAGCATGTCCCTCGCGGAACCTCGCTGCCATAACAATCCTCCGGAAAACCTTCCTATCCTGAGCAAGATGTCCTGCGTCTGATACACCCATCTGGAGATCATCTGCCACATCCTGCACCCATCTTCTCCTTGGCCTTCCTCTTCCTCTCTTCCCAGGCATATACCCCTCCATTATTGTTCTCTCTAGACTTCCATGACGTTTCAAGTGACCAAAATATTTCAATTTTCTTTGTTTTATTGTCTTTACTAGCCAACCCTCTTCAATATTCAGCTCTTGAAGTATGGATGCATTTGTTCTTTTCTTTACCCAAGATATTCTTAGAACCTGTCTGTAACATTTATATTCAAATGCATTTATGCGCTGTTCCGCTTGTTTAGTAAGTGTCCAGGTCTCACAGGCGTATGTTGCAATGGGAAAGATGTATGCTCTTAAAAATCTGACCTTTGTAATTCTATCTGTACAATTCCATAATTTATTCAGTTGTTTTAGTCTTTGAAGAGCAATTGATAGTCGCCGTTTCATTTCTTTCATTGTGTCACCATTGTTGGTAACCAGTGACCCAAGATATTCGAAATTTTCCACCACTTCCAATCTGTCCTCATTAACATATATTTCCTTCTCCATGGCAGTTTTGTTTGTATGCATTATCTTTGTTTTTGCTTTGTTAAGAAATAAGTTATGATTTTCACTATTTCTTTGGAGTGAGGTTAATAAGTTTTCTAAACCATTTTGTGATGTTGATAGTAATACTGTATCATCAGAATAACGAATTTCTGGTATTTCATGACCACCGATGTTTAGGGCATCATATTGTTCCTTGTTTATATCATCTCTTACATTTCTCATTATATTTTCGGCGTACAGGTTGAACAAATACGGTGACAGCACACATCCCTGACGGACTCCTTGCTTGATGCCAAAACAGTCTGATGTCTCTCCATCTATTCTGAGTGCTGCTTGTTGGTCTTGATAGAGCATTTTAATGAGCTGCACTATATGTGATGGAAAGCCCATATTCCTCATGATTTCCCAAAGTTTCTGATGTTGTACACAGTCAAATGCTTTTGAATAATCCACAAAACATAAGAACATATTTACATTAAATTCTCTACACTTCTCTATTATTAAACGCATGTTGAATATATGATCTTTTGTTCCTCTTCCCTGTCTAAATCCAGCCTGAGCTACATCAATCTCTTCTTCCATTTTCTTATGCAGTCTTCTCATTATAATTTTTAGTAGAATTTTACTTGCATGACTGATCAGGGCAATAGTTCGATAGTTTGTACATAATTTCAGGTCACCCTTTTTTGGTATTGGAATGAAGATAGTTCTCTTCCAGTCTTTTGGCCAAATACCATATTTCCATATCTTTTCACATAATGCATGATATATTTTTATGCTTTCTTCTCCTCCCGCTTTAATCAATTCAGCTGGTATCTCATCACATCCAGGTGATTTACCATTTTTCAGGCTCCTTATTGCCCATGAAATTTCATCTAATGAAGGTTCAGGTTCTGCCTCTACTGTTACTGGTTCATGTATATCATTCATATCCTCACTGTCATTCATATCATACATTCCGCTGCAGTATTCCTGCCATCTTCCTAGAATTTGTCTAGATTCTGTTAAAGTATTTCCCAACCTGTCACAAATAACATTTAACTGAGGTTGAAAATTTCTTGTCAATAACTTCATTTCCTTGAACATTTCGTAATCTCTTCCATTTTTATGATGCTGCTCTATTTTAATGCAGCAATCTTGTACATACTGATTTTTATCCTTTCTTGTGTACTTTCTTATTTCTCGTGTTAAAAATTTATACTTCATCCTACTGTCATTGGTTTCTCCTTTCTTTTTCAGTTCCCTTCGTTGTTTTATTAGTTATAATGTGTATGGTGTGATCCATGGTTTATGTTGCTTAGACCTGGTGGGTATTAAGTCTTTAGCTGCTGTTATCAAGATATCCCTAGCTTGTACCGCCAGTTCATCAGGTGTCATTTCCTCTTGTACAGACATCAAGACCTCAAAACGGTTCTTCACTTCTACGTTGTATGCATCTGGTATTTTTGTGAGATCAAATCGAAATGGCCTTGGTCCTCGGGTAAGCTTTTTGAGTTTTAATTTCAGATCTGCTTCTAGTAACTGATGATCTGTATCGCAATCTGCACTTCGCAGGGTTTTTGCAGATGTTACGTTCGATCTCCATCTTCTTTGTATTAAAATGTAATCTATCTGATTTTTGGTAACACCGTCAGGGGATGTCCATGTGAAAAGATTTCTAGGGTGTTGTTTATAAAGTGTGTTAGCTATTGTTAATTCATTTTCTCTGCAAAATTCAATCAATTTTTCTCCTGTTTCATTTCTATTACCCAATCCAAATTTTCTCAAAACGTGTCTCTTATTTTCAGCTCTGCCTGTACCTACTTTAGCATTAAAATCTCCCATTATTATTATTGTATCATTCTGATTAATTTTATTTAATGTGTCTTGCAGTATGGCATAACAATCTTCAATTTCGCCCTCCTCTGCTGTTGAAGTTGGTGCATATACCTGCATGAAAGTTATGTTTTTTGGACGGCCTTTAAGTCTGATAGTTAGGATTCTATCACTAACTGGATTATATCCCATAATAGCTTTTGCTGTTGTTTTATCTAAACAAAATGCCACTCCGCTCTGGCCTCTTACATCTCTACCAGAATATACGAAAAAGCTTCCATATTCATTGATAAAATGTCCCTTGCCACTCCAACGATGTTCACAAATTCCTAAGATCTGAATATTTAATCTTTCAATCTCATCACATACTACTTTAAGCTTTCCTTCATACAGACTTCTCACATTCCACGTTCCTATTCGCATTCTGTTTCTTAGTCTGACACAGTGGATTTCCTTGGTAACACAGTCAGGATTAACTCCGTCATCACGATTACTAGTACTGACCCCTGTATCACACTCTTCCCCAGTGTTATCTGATCTGCCTGGCCTGGGGGTCTCGCCACCAGATCTCTTCTGTGTTATGTTTTCTTTCATGATTGTTATGGATTCTTGGCAAAATTTGCAGAAGGTAGTTTGCCGTTGCTTTCCTCCTGAGCAGTGACTATACTAGTCGGTGGCCATAGCCATTGTCTCTACTGATGAGATCATCTGCCTATCGCCGCAGAGTGCAGACCATAACCAACAATACCTGTCGGCTGCTCTTACACTCCATCCACCACCTGCTTCCATGGCGTCTTACTTCTCCTTTGATAGGGGATACCCCTACCCCGCTAACCGGTTCTCATATCTACACACACTTATACATCTTATACAAACACATACACAACCGTGTCCAAAAAATCAGTATATAATTTTCTAAAATAATATAAACGATTCATAATGAGTCACAGAAGACAGTTTATGCTAACAAAATCTACAAATTAAATTTTTAATCTCAGTAATCGCTATGGAAAAAACATATTCAAATATGTAATGTCTTTTACAATTACGACATTAAGAGCAGTTTTGACAAAGAATGCAGTGATTTCAAAATCTATCTACTGTAGAAATAGAAAGAAGCTTGGTTCTACTGAAGCAATATGCATTCATTTTGAACCTTCGACAGTGCCGAATGAGAAACACAAACAAGAATTCATCAGTAAATCCATTTTCGGCAATCGACTTCAGTTCTAAATTACATACATAGACAGCAAATCAAATGGTTTGCCCGCTTATAGAGACATGCCTTTTGATGCTTTACCATGCAAGACATATACCAAAAAAGGAGATGGACGTAGAGAAAGGGGTAGACCAAGAAAAAACGGAAAGATAACATCATAAAATGTCTACAGCACCAAGAGGTTTCTATGTTCGAAGCAGCCTAAAGAGCGCGAAGCAGAATCTTATATCTTCCTCCACACCCGAAGCGGTAAAAGAGGACGAGATATAAAATCGTCACTTTCCCTAGCGAAGCATGACAATTAAATCTATTAAATATAATTCGGGCAGAAATTTCGACAGACTTTGAAAGAGATGTGGCTAGCTGATTATAATTTTCAAACCCAACATCATGTATGGAAATAATGATCTTAAACATTTTTTTTTTTCAGACCAAGGTATAAACAATATATTTCTCCATACCAATAATCACATTACACATACATTTAAAAACGCATACATAATACACACACACTTCCTTATAGATGCTCAAACATGTAGACATGCACACGCAATCCTTATACTCATTCACAAACCCACTCATGCACTGACACAAATAAAGCCATATACATAAACACAATCATGCATACATACATACATACATACATACATACATACATACATACATACATACATACATACATACATACATACATACATACATGCACACATGTGCTCACAAACACCTATACAAATCTACACGTTTACACCCATAAACATGTGTACATTTATACAAAAACGGACCCAAACAAAACAACAAAACCACACACGCACAAGCTAATGCATGCATACATGCATACACACATAAATCATCGCATAATTCACATGCACCCACTCATACATCAAACACATGCATACATGCAGGCATGTCCATATAAACATACTTTTACATATTATACACCTCAAAAATGCACATTTACACACAAGCCATTACTGACATAAATAGACACACTCACCTACACCTGTGTACTACTAACAATCATATTTACACATTTACACATTAAGTAGTGCATACACAATTCATATAGGCAACATGCATACATACATCATACTTACACATTTATTAAAAAAACGCATTCATACATACACGCACTTATAGGTATCATCATCAATCAGTAAGTGCTTTACAAAACGTCGCTCTCCTCACGGCACTCCTGAAATATTTTTTCTCTAGCCAGCTCTCCCACCCCAGGCCTGTTCAGTACTAATGCATGTTCAATATTTTGAAAATCCCCTACGCGGAAGTCGACCCCTGCCTCGTTTTTCACAAACAGCGTGCAGGGTGGAAAGCATCACTTCCGAGGTCCCATGTAGTTAACATCCTTTGGATTTTCTTTCCAGGAATCCCGGTGTTTTGGGAAATAAGAATGCAGATAGACTGGTTCTGCGTCAATTGGTGGTGAGCTGATGTATGACAAGCTAGATGTGTGAGGGCCCTCCGTGAGCGAGTGAACAGTGCGAAAGCGCAAATAGATCATTAAAACCCGAGAAGAATGGCCTGCTGGGAGTTACTAATGGGTCTGGCCGACGCTCAACACTAAAAGGAAAGTCGAGACAGATATACAATTAGAGAGTTACCGGTGTCATCGACAATGGAACTCTTCGTTTGCTACTGAAGATGGGAACGGAGCACTTATTGGAGTGTCCCGACTGCTATGATGTCGATTCATAATTCAACATTTAACATTCAACATTGATACTTAGGATTAGATTATAAACTTTGTAAAAATTAGCGGTCTTATGTAGCTCGTTGTGTACAGTTCATACTTTCTTAGGAAAAGATATTTTAATTTTTTTTTAGAACTCATATTTGTACGTGTGTTTATGAGATGCATAAGTGTGTGTATTTATGATTACGTGTAAGTACGTAGATGTATGCTAGTATGTGTGTATGTATGTATTCATGTATGCGTGTATGTAGGTGTGTGCATACATATGTACTTGTTTATATTAAAAACAAAAACATGTCCTCGGTAAATTCAGCACACCAACCATATATCACAGTAAATAGAACATGTCACAGACTTCGAATACGTGGGCTCTTTAGTGAACAACAGTGACGACTGCTCGAATAAGGTCAGAAGAAGACTTGCATTAGCACTGCAGAGATCACACATCAGGAAGAACCTATTTCAAAGCACCTGTAAATTAATTAAAGTAAAAGTCTTGAGATCATGCATTTTTTTAGAGATCATGTTTTGAGCTTCAGATAATGTGTCTAACTCGTCAGGTGTCACATCCTCCTGCCCTTCCATGAGTGCCCTGAATTTGTTTCGAACTCAGTGTTGTAATCGTTTAGTATATTACATATAAAGCGTATTGGCTTTGCCCCTTTCAAAACGTTTGATTTTGAGTTTTTTTTTTTTTCTTTTTTTTTTAAATCTGCAGCATGAAGTTTATGATCAGTGCCATATTCAGGTCTATGGAGTGTCTTTGCAGTTGTATACATAACGTCCATTCTTGTTGTATTAATATGTAATCAACCTGGTACCTGTTATTTCTGCCAGGCGAAGTCCATATGTAGAGCCTTCTTGGGAGTTGTTTAAAGAGCATGTTGATGTAATACATTTTCTTCTATTCAAAATTCAACTAGTATTTCCCCTCTTGAGTTTCTGTCTTCTATGCCGAATGAGTCTCTGTTTCGTCTTCCCCTGCTCTGTTCCCACCAATTTTTGCTTTGAATCCCCTGATGATTTTTAATAAGCTTGATGCTCCGTTTTGCTGACTTGAGTCCGACAGTGGGAATTCAGTCGCTGATCCGACGGTATTCAAGAAATGCCGAAGAAACTTATTTTGTTACCATCTTATCAAGCCCGCTGTATCCACTCGCTTCGTTTCCTGAGTAAACACATGTGTCACACATGTTGGGTTTTTAACACATGTCTGTGTCATGAAGTGGTCTTGACCCGCTTATCTATGTTCAGACATTCCAAATATATCTATTTTTTCTTTTAAGTTCACTGTAAACGATTGTAGGCATTCCCTGATACATGCTCCTAATATTTCATGTTCCCAACTTCAGTGTTTTCTTCAGACCGGTGACAGCATTCCGTTGTAGTACTGTCGGGCATAAGGCAGTCATCACAACTACCCTTACTTGCTCTGTCATCGTTCTCTTCCCCAGTTAGTGTTTGTGACCTGCTTGGCCTAGGAGCCTCACCATCGGATCTTAAATTCAGTTTTTGGTTTCCATCAGGAGTTTCTTGGAAAATAATGGAGTAGTTTCCCATTGCTTCAGACTATGTCCTCAGCCTTTAACGCAAACTATTAGATTAGCAGGGCAAGTTAGTGCCCTGCTCTGTGGTGCTCCTGATAACTTTTGAGGCAACCCCAGAGGTGTCCACTTTTCTCGGTGGATACTCGTTCCCTACAGCTGCGTCTTTATACTGTCCTCTACCACGTGGAGGTGCGTTTGGGTTCTTCCTTCGCTGAATCCTGAGACCAAAATAACATTTCCTAAAAGTCTCCAGTACTTTAATATGATATGTATATATATATATATATATATATATATATATATATATATATATATATATATATATATATATATATATATATATAATTATAACAAGACAATTATCATTCCTTCATCCTGAATCTGTTCAAGTGTTGCACACTGTGAAGTGAACAGTGTTAAAATTCCTAGGCTATATTCAGTTACTGAAAAGACAAGGTGATTGGCCAATAAGACTGTTAGCCTCTTTTTCATATGTTTTGCCACCATAGCTTTCAGTGTCTTCAGGTCACGCTTACATGTCATCACCATCTGTAATAATGTTTTCGTACGACAGGCTGATCACATGGGAACACATGTATAATAAAAGAAATAATGCCACATAAAATGTACTAAAAAATTGTCATAAAGGTTCTTTGAAAACACACTTTTAGCTGTGAACAAAAAAAAGGAGTTTGCTTAGGCTCCTGCAGATTATAAGGCTATAGCTTAGATAACTTATTCCTAAATCCAGCCTAAATCACATTTCGCTGGCATTGCAGCGGATTGGTTTATTGTGAAAGGGTGGACGAGTTAGTTATTCTGCGAAGAAGAACTATAACAACAGTTCGTATTGTTACTAAAGGACAGTGTAGGCACATAGCCTTGGTTGGAAGGCATCTAACAGGGAAGCTCTAACCATCCGACAGACAGAGGGAGAACCGCTCTTCTGATCCGGTCTCTAATGCAGCAAGCATTGTCCTGAACGTAATAGTGCTACCATTCCATTTCAATAAACAAAGTCGCACCGAGAAGGGATCATGCTTCATGGGCAACACATGGTCTCGACAATACTGCCCAGGCTGTGTGCCTTGGAGAGGAGGAGTTTTATCATCAGCTTTAATTGATGTCATTGTGCACGATTATTCCAATTCTTTCAAATAGCACAATTATTACTATCTGGAAAATGGAAAGGCACCAACAAGGTATGCATACTGACAGGAAGCCAGACAGGCTGGCAAACAATCAGGGAAACAACTAAAATCAGCAAAGTTAAAATTTCTGACTCTCTCTCTCTCTCTATCTCTCTCTATCTCTCTCTCTCTCTCTCTCTCTCTCTCTCTCTCTCTCTCTCTCTCCCTCTCTCTCTCTTCTCGTTCCCTCTCTCTCTCTCATTCTGATTCAAACACTCTTTCTCTATTCTCTGTTCATATATGTATTATATGGATATTTTTGTGTGCATATACAGAAATAGAGAGAAATAGTTTGTGTGCTTATGTGCAAGTATGTATACAGTAACAATATATAATCCAAATCTTACAATTATCTTTGCTAACTATAGAGTAATATGCTTCTTTATGTTTTATTTTTGCACACACAAGCTAATCTGAGTAAGATTGTCTTTTTTAAATCTCTCTCTCTCTCTCTATATATATGTATATATAGTATTTGGTATTGTGTGTTTATGCATGTGTACTTATGTATGTATATTGGTAGGTATATAATTGGATTTGTTTTTTTCTAATTATCTCAAACGATGTAGCAATTAAAGCTGTATTTTTTTTTTCTCCAGATTGTGAGTTTAAAAAAAAAGTCGACCGGGCGTAGTCTGAAGACCAGTCGTAGATTATGCAAGAGCAACACTTACGGAATACTATTATGTAACAGCGAGTGTTGAAAACTGTAGCAGGAAACACATATAGATGACGATGACTTTCTAATGAGAACCCTATAATATTTTGCTGAAGCAAGATCACAGATACAGAAGTGTAGAGGGAAAAAAATCTATTTTTATATGTACCATAATGTTTGCTTGGACGTTTTTGCAGAATGCCTAATGACAGTTTGGCAACGACAGCTCTGCTTTGTACGGAAGATATCCGGGTGGGGTAAAATTTACTTACTTACTTAGATAATGCACACAGATAAAACTACTATGGAGAAAGAAATATATGTTAATGAGGAAAGATTGGAGGTTGTGGCAAATTTTGATTTTTTTGAGCTGTTGATCACCAATAATGGGGACACAATGAAAGAAATTAAAAGTCTACCATCAAAGACTAAAACAACTGAATAGATTATGGAGTAGTACAGACAGAACTTACAAACATTAGATTTCTAAGAGCGTGCATCTTTCCAGCTGCAACATACTCCTTTGAGACCTGGACATTTACTAAACAACCTGAACAGAGCATAAATGCATTTGAATACAAATGTTATAAACGGGTTCTAAGAATACCACAGATAAAGAAAATAACAAATGCATCCATACTTCAAGAACTGAATATTGAAGAAGGTTGGTTATTTAAGACGATAAAACTCAGAAAATTGAAATATGTTGGTCCCATAAAACGTCATAAATGTCACATACACACACACCCATATGACCACACAGACATACAGACATACACACATACCCAAACATGCACTCATTTACAAAAAGATACATACACATAAAAAAAACATACAAATGTGTGCAGTCACACACGTAGACACACACACACAAAAAAAAACACTTACACATATACACACACGCAGCCACGCACACCTAAATACAAACACACAATATGTACGCAGTCACAGACGCAGACACACCCACATAAAAACACAAAGACACCCAGATACACACACTCAGTCACACACATAAAAAACACACACTCACATACACAGAAGCTGACAGACAGCGAAGAAAAATATATTGAAGTCAGCAAAAAATAAATGTTTGACGCTTTCTCCTTTCTCCTATCTCTATGTTCATATATATATATATATATATATATATATATATATATATATATACTAGCTGTACCCGGCCACGCGTTGCTGTGGCGTAATTTGACTACATGGAAAATAGAGAACATAGAAATGTGTCTTCGCTTCACGCTAGCGATGTACAGAGCAACAGCTAAACCACAGCTAATAAAACTGGTTACAAAAGTGGTTATTTGGTTATCACATGCTAAAGCTGTTTGTATTTTTATAGGAGACGGAAGTAAAACTACAGCTGTACTTGTAAATAACAAACAAAGTAAGTCGTAAAAAATAGAAAAGCGGAGGTAGCGTTAGTAAAATATAAACAAATTAGGTAATGAGAACTTGAAAATCACGTGTAAAGCTCTTTAAGTTCTCTTAAATTTAAGTCATTACCCCCCTCCCCTCCCCTCTTCCACCGACTACTGCTCTCTCCCTCTTCGAAGGATTTGAAAATCACTAACTGGCGATATTTTGTTGTTGCTGTAACTGACATTTACATACCTGTCCATCTAGACTAAAATAAGTAGCAGGAATTGTAAAAGGTAGTGAATAGGGCTAGTGGAATATTTACCACATCATCCTTCAAGTACCAGTACAACTACTAAAATAATGTCACTGCTATCTGTGTTACCATCGGAGTAGACAGAGAGTCGTGAGCCAGAAGATTTGGTTCCGCATGGCTAGTGCTGTCGCCAAAGACTGGTCAGGTTAGGATGTATAATTTCACTTGCCGACAGAAAAACGCCATAACCTTACCGGCGGTCTTCACATGAGAGCACTATGGTGTAACAGCCCAACCACAACTATTACTGCTGCTGCTACTTTAAGTGGGTAAAGCAGTTACTGTGACTTAAAGCTCTCTCAGTTAATAGCTTGCCCCCCCCCCCCCCCCCCCCCCCCAAATTCACCGACAACTCTTTCCCACATTGAAGTAGTTGGGAGGGAAAAAAAAAACTTGAAAAGCAAATGAACACAGGAAAAAAACACCATAATTAGGAAATGAACGCCATTGTAAACAGCACAGCTTAAAATTCCAACACAGATGAAATAACTAAATCTAAATAAAAATAAATGAAAATCTATAAAATTTCAGCGTAACCATGCAATCGGAAAGTTTAACAATGCAATCATAAGTATGCGAAATGGTCAAATTTAATTATCAAATGGTTTACCCATTTACTGGTTTTTTTTTTTTTTTTTGAATATTAAGGCAACATGGCTAGTGCTGTCACCACGACAGAGCAGATGAGGCTATTATTTTAGTCCGGGGTAAAAAAAAAAAAAAAAAATTAACTACTGCTGCTATATATATATATATGTCTGTGTATATATATATATATATATATATATATATATATATATATATATATATATATATATATATATAGAGAGAGAGAGAGAGAGAGAGAGAGAGAGAGTAGTATGTGTGCCTATTATGTATGCTGTTATGATACATAAATTATAATTATTATATAATAATTTTTTTTTTCATATTCGAAATCAAAAGCTGAAGAAGGTGAGCATGTATTAATTTAAAACAAAATTAACATACTACTCTCTCTCTCTCTCTCTCTCTCTCTCTCTCTCTCTCTCTCTCTCTCTCTCTCTCTCTATTTCTCTCATTTCATATATATATATATATATATATATATATATATATATATATATATATATATATATTTGCAAGTGTGGGTCAATATCGACATGATTTAGATCGTTATTAATAAATAAACAAATATATATTTATATATTTACATACCTAAACTCACAGACATATATTTACTTTGTATGATTCATATGCGCATGCATGTACGTATGTATGTATGCCCATGCGCAGTGATATGAGTTTCTCATGTTTAATCATCCTAATCGAGGTAGCAACTGAAGAGTTGAAGAATGTATATTCCTTTTAAGTTTATTTTTTCTAGATAGCGAGTTTGACATGGAACTAACATCATAAATAAGCAAAGCTGGCCAAGCATTTGCTGTGCTTAACAATATAATACCGTCGGAATAGTATTATACAAAAGTGATTGTTAAAAAACTATTGCAAGAATTGCATATAGCCATGACGCATTTCAAAATTATTTTCTTCTACTATTTTACTATTTCTGCTATAATATGTTTCTTTGTATCACTGACAAAACTGGTCCTGCTAAAAAAATCTCTCGAGAACAATCTACCTAAGATGTCTCAATATTTACCTCTTTTATCCAGTCAAAATAAATATCTTCTTTTATTTTTTTCGATCCCAAGCAATTCACTATGCGTTTGTCAGCTTCTATTATATAGCTTTAAGTTCTTAAACTCCTCATAGTCCAGCCAACACACTCTGTACTTTATGTTAGTTTAATACTTTCTGTCACATTGTGTTTATATAGTAATTACTTCAGATATAAATTTGTATTACACAAATTAATACCGTCGTCTGCCTTAATGAGTTAAAATAACCAGTACATGGGACTAAAAGAGTTAACTAATTTGTTGTGCTTCTCCGTCTCTGCGTTATCATATCTTTATCTATTGAGACTTTAATTGTGGGTATCCTATACATGAATTTTGTTGGTTTCTGTATTTTCCTATTACCATCAACATAAAGCATCCCTTGGATGTCACTGACTTATTCAGTTTTCCAAACAGTCCTCCAGGGGATTTCATTCCTGTTTAAGTGTGGTACATATAAGCAGCATGTAGTCTACTGTGTTTTCCTGAAAGCAGTCTAGGCACAAGGGTGCTGAATATGTAGCCTTCCAGTATGTAAGTCGCAATCGCCCTAACTTATGAAAAGTTGCAATTTTAAGTTGTCTGGGACTTATGGTGCCAGGGTGGGGTCTCATATTTTCGCATGCCCTTTTCCCGCTAGCACTTATTTCCCACTGTCTCGCCCACATTCCTATAATAAACCTTTTGATTTGACTATTCCGCCTCTGTTTAGCCTAGGTCGGTATCTAATACATTATGGCTGCTGGTGCCCTTTCTTGCAAAATTATCTGCCATTTCATTACCAGCTACGCCTCGATGCACTGGAACCCATGCCATGGTCATCTGGCATCCATTGTTCATAGGTAGTGTGGCTAGTGGTAATTTTCCCAGTAATGTCTGCACTTCTTCACATGTAGTTTTGTAGTGATTGTCCATATTGCCAGTTTCAGGGGGGTGATTTTCTGCTGCTATGTCTGAGGCTTTCATTGTGCAGACTGTTTTAGTTGTGAAGACTGAATTATGGACTGTAATTTCATAAGATTTTTGAATGTTTAATATATATATATATATATATATATATATATATATATATATATATATATATATATATATATATATATATATATATATATATATATATATATATATATATATATATAGAA
The DNA here is from genome assembly GCA_905116865.2 of Candidula unifasciata. NCBI lineage: Eukaryota > Metazoa > Mollusca > Gastropoda > Stylommatophora > Geomitridae > Candidula > Candidula unifasciata. The sequence goes on from CAJHNH020004157.1 coordinate 89,742, forward strand.
GCTCTGTGTTTCTGCCTCTTCTTTCTAAATTTTAGATTCTTCAGTGTAACCAGGCTATCAGTTTCAATACTTCTAATGTACTTCTCTGCTATGGCCTCTACATGTATTGGATCAGTGTTTTGTGAAGTTTATTTTGTTAGGCCTATGTCGACACACGGTGGTTTCAATTTCCATTGTGGTGTCTAGTGTTTATATCTCTCCCTCCATCCAAGTGTCCTTGCTTATACATTTTTAGTTTTCATTTCTTCTGCAGCATCCCATCCTGCTGGCCTAAAATTGTTTCCTACTGGCACCCACTTGAACATGCTGAATTATTATTGTTGTGTGCGGTTGTCAGGGGTCGAATGGCGGGTGGCGAGGTCAGAGCACGACGAGTGTATACATTTCATTTAGGTTGCACTAACACACATGCTGGGAGTCCCCGTGGCGGAGCGGCTAGTCGCTCGCCGCGGATCACAAGGTCGTGGGTTCGCTCTCTGGACATGCCGCACTTTTTTCAAAAACGACATTGGCTCTCAGGTCGACCAAGCCTTGAGTGGGAACCGGGGTGCAGTCAAATCACCCATATTGTGCCGATTGAGCTTTAAAAAAAAGGTCTAGCCCTATATACCCTTTACGCCTAATGTGTGAAAAAGGGTCTTTTACTTTTTTTTTTTTAAACACGTATGCTAGCTTGTACTTCTAATATTCCCTCCGACTACCTGAGCTTAATAAGCACCACGAGTTATGAGTGATGTCCCATAGTTCATTGTTGATACACTCAAAGCCCATTACCACTGCAAACACGGCCATAACGACAAAAAAAAAACATTGTATCAGTATGTGGTCACAATCCTCATGAGAACGGCTGGTGTAGATACCACATGTTGAGTTCTGTTACTTGCAACGTTATTACCTTACAATTTCTACATCGTTTTAAATAATTTAACACATTATCTGACTCAAACTCAGTAACTACAACCACTATTCATGAGGCATGGTCACATTACAGTTGCCCAGACCGTCCGCGAGGACGCCCAGTCGACTACTGTCCTCAGTCCGAACAGGTATATCACGTGGCTTCTGTGGGTTGTGTGCACATCATGACAATCACATGTTTTTAAATAATGCGGATACAAACAAAACATTGCACAATTTATTGCCAGATATTTCGCTGTATCTCACCAGGTGCGTTACTACAGAGTTCATCATCATCAGTTCTAGTTATGCCTAGTGGCACATGAGGCTTCAGAGAGGACTTTCCATGCTTTCCTGTCCTGTGCAATTTTCAGTGCAGCTTTCCATGTCAAGGATGCCGCACTCAGGTCACTCTCCATCGTTCGTCTCCACGTTGTAACATCCAGCAGACTTGTTTTTCCATCATGGGCTTCCTTTCAGCTTTCACCCATGTTGTTCATGCTGACAGAGGGACTCTGTCCCAAGACCGCCGGAAGTTTAGAGCACTTATTTCCTCTTGAAGTTTCAGTAACGTTGTAGATTTTTTACAGGGCAGAGCTGTCAAAACTGCCCCCAACCCCAGAGCCTGGAGGACCGGAAGGCCACCTTTAGTCTGGCCCTTCACCAATGACCTGTCTGGCTTGGGTGACCCTGCCAGGAACATACGTTCCCGCCGGCATAGCTCATTAGATCATTGTTGCGGCTCTCAAGCTCCCCCACCACTACAAGGTAATGGCCTCTGCCATAATGTTGGCCAGTGGTTGGCACAGTCTACATATCGATTATTTGTTTGTATGCTATTAATTGTTGAGTTCTAGAAAATGCTTCCATATTTTAGTTTTTCAGAAATGGTTTAAACATTGTAAAAAAAATGGCATGATGAGTTCCCCATCTATTGCCTCCAACTACTTTCAGGAGACGATGTTGTCACGTGTCTTAATAATTGCTTACCCTACCAATACAAGACACTATGAAGTGATATGTTGTTGTGATGGCGGCTCGTATTGTCTACGCGGTTCTCCATTTTCACGCTTAGATAACAGTTATCGGTCTTCACATAGAAGAATGGGCCTGACAAAGATGTATCCCTAAATTTATCCTAGCAAGCATGAACAGCCATGCCTCATATTTCTGCAGTGACAACATTGTTGGGCAAACACGTGGATAAGATCGACGAAATTCATCCCATTAAAAAATATTTGACTAATACAGGCATAACATGGATCAAGAAATATTCACACAGGAGAACCTAACACACAATACATAATACATTTCCCCACAATGAAACCTGTGAGTCCTAAAAACCAAATGCCGTGTTTAGCCACAAAACAAATCATCGGCCTTCTAGGTCAACCATCAACCTGAATATACTCCATATTTTTTCCTGACAACAGTTTTGCATTAAAAAAGTGATATTAAAAAAAAAAAAAAAAGTTATATTAATCCAAAGGTCCTTGAAAAATCTGCTAAATCGTATACATTTGTCTACCCTTGTATCAGTTGTATCAGTATGTTTGCCCCTGTTCAGCTGTTCACCCAGCATTATTTATAGAAACTGTGTACTCGTTACTCTTTGGATTGGTCTTCCATTTATTTTATTGTAAAAATATAAGTGTCACAGTAGCCTAGTATTTTGCAGTTAAATACGATGCTTATTTTTTTTTTTTTTTTTTTTTTTTTTTTTTTTTTTTTTTTTTTTGCTGGTATTTTTTTTGAAATCCCATTTAATCATCCAACTATTAAAATTATTGAAATTGTTTGCAATATGTTAATTACTGTCTCCACTCATTTAGTGCTTGTTAATATCGAACAATTATCCGCAATTTGTGTCAGACTCACTCCTAGAATTTCAATTACCTTTTAAAGTACATTAACCAGGATGGACATAATTGTGGGCGATAGCACAGCACCGTGGGGATTTCGTTGACCTGTAAATAAATATAAGTATATGATCTCAAACTGTTAATGATGACTGAGAATGTCTTGCTCTCCATGAAGCATACATACCTGTCCACCTAATCTAAGTCTTACGTCCCTGACATTATACAAGACTGCCAGTCACCATCTCTGGCACTATGCTTGAGCTAAGTCTAAAATACTGCTACAGTATTTTTTTTTCCTTTTCTGAATACTCTCTTCGTTTTGTCCTTAAGTTTAATTATTTTGTCCACTGTAGACTTGCTGGATTTAAATCATGACTGATATTTACCGAATGAGTTCGCCTTCTATATGTGGAAAGTAATCCTCATAACATTTTCGAAGATTTTCCCTCAATGGTATGTTAACGAGATTGATATGTATTGGTATACTTGTTAGGTTTCCTTTGAATTTTGTTTTTTTTAATGGGAATAACTGTGACTTCTGTGTATCGACTATGCATTTCTCCTCTTCTCCATATCTCTTTTAAAAAACCTGGTAATTCGCTTTAAAGCTTCTAATGGTAACATTTTCATTATTGTGTAATTAGGAATGTCAGCTCCTACTGCAGTAATGGATTTTTCACTTAGAGCATTTTACCTTCTTCAACAGTTCTAAGATAGTGTGTGCAGCGACTGCTATATTTAAATGTTTCGACTTGTAATTTATTCTGCTAAGTTCTCCTCTCTCTCTCTCTCTCTCTCTCTCTCTCTCTCTCTCTCTCTCTCTCTCTCTCTCTCTCTCTCTCTCTCTCACCTCTCTCTCTTTCTCTCCCTTGTCGGATCTCTCATTAGAGCAAAGTTTACAGAAATACTTTCCAAAGACATGATCTCTCTCTTTGTCAATAACTGCTAATGTGGGACATTTTATTATGACAATCCAATGTTTCTTCTCATCTCCTTTAGTAGCCTTTATTTCAGCCTTTAAAGTAGTTGGTGTTAGTGTTTGATAAAATGCTTCCAAGTGTGCATTCTTAGCCTCTTTATCTACCCGGTTGTCTCCATACCAGTGGCTCTTATATGCAGCACTAATTTCCTGTCTTCTGTGTTGTCTATACCTTTGTAGTGTCTCCCCCCCCCCCACCCCGTTTTCGTGTGCTTCTATACAACTATCGTTTCACAAAGAGACTGCGCCTATTCCAGGTCTGTGTAGTCACTGCTTGGGTGTTACTCCTTTCTTGCTTTATGAGATCTGGATTGTTCTGATTAAGTCAAACTGCTATTTTGAGTTTGCTGTTTGCGAGTCGCTCAGCAAGCAAATCTAACCTTTCCCTTAATAAGTTTCTGGTTGTTTTCTTATTTTTATTTTTTTATTTTTCCTAATTCATTATTAAACCTGTAAAATTTTGCATTTAAAAAATTGGACTTTGCATTGTTACTTCTCTAATTTTTAGTATTCTAATTCTAGAGTTAATAATTATGGATAAGTGGTACTGTGTGTGTTATTCAAAATTCAAACGACTGCCTGCTAATTCGGAGGTGACTATTGCTAAATCTATAGACTTATCTGGATTACGTTCTCTGGGTTATATGCGCATTGTTGGCAATGCAGCGGATTGGCTAATTGGGGGAAGGGTACATGCGATATTTTACTAAAAAGATATATAACACTAAATCGTATTGTTTTGTAAGGACAGTGTAGAGAGAGAACCGCTCGTCTGATCCTGCCTCTTTTACAGCATGCATTGCTTCGAACGTACTAGTGCTACCATTCCATTTGAAATAACAAAGCCGACCGAGAAGGGATCATGCTTCACGGGCAACACAAGGTCTCAACAATAGTGCCCATCTGCAATGCTGATGAGGAGTTTTATCCTTAGCTTTAATTGATATCATGGTACACGATGATTCGAATTATTCCCTATATCAAAATTTTTACTGTCTGGGAAATGGTAAGATACCAAAACGGTACGCATACTGACAGGAAGACACACAAGCTGGCAGACAATGAGGACAAAAATGTTATGGAATCAGAAAGTTATTAATTGCTGACTCTCTGTCTCCTGATTCAATCATTCTTTCTCTATTTCTCTTAGGCATATATATATATATATATATATATATATATATATATATATATATATATATATATATAGAGAGAGAGAGAGAGAGAGAGAGAGAGAGAGAGAGAGAGAGAGAGAGCATTACATGTGCGTATGGTGTATCTATGCTTGTTATTATATAATATTTAAATTTTACAATTTTTATTATCTGCACACAAAAGCTAAAGATGGTAAGCAAGTATTTATTTAAAAGAAAAATTACAAATTAATCTCTCACTTCTTCTCTGTCTGTCTGTCTGTCTGTCTCTATCTCTCTCTCGTTCTTTTCCATATATATATATATATATATATATATATATATATATATATATATATATATATATATATATATATGCATGGCTCTCTAGCGTAGTTGGCTAAGCCGGATTCCGTGTGACGAACTCCTTGTGGTCCGAGTTCACTTCCGGGGGTAGGCAGAAAGGTCACATTTCTCCAAGATTTATTGTATTTATCATGGAATCACGGCCGAAAGGTAGCGATATCCGTAATACCGAGCCTAAGGGTTACCAACTCATGGCTTCTGGATACTAAAACAAACACACACACATATATATATATATATATATACACATGTTGTTTCGGCCAATTACTTCGCAGACATACTTAGGTGCTGAAGCCAGGCATCAGTCTTTTCCTGCATCACTCTACCGGAATCTCAGACAGGGACAAGACGATATGGTGATATTTGGTGTTATATTGTCATAGGTTATCATAGGAGTGACCATATGCCTAACTCAGCCTTCATTTTTAAAGCTGTCAAGATCAGGGCTATGAAAACGAGTAAAACTTGCAAGAATGGGAGGAATAAAACAATTTTCGGACGGCTTCGACAAAATTGTACAATAGAACCACCACCTGTGATTTTGTTCAGCCCCTATGGTTGACCCACGAACAGGCGTGGAAAGCACAGAGAGCAGCAATTAAACAATGTGCGAAAGATACCTCGCCTCACAGGTTACAAAAGGAAGCAGAGAAGGTAGAAAGAGTTCGAAGTAAAAAAAAAAATAAGGTAGAAGAGTATAACCGGTGTGAAGCAGGATAGATACAGAAAAGACGTCAATTAGTGCAACAATGCCTGACATGATACCAAAAGGCCTTATTTGAAAATGGAGATCGGGACAGTAACTGCTGCCTTTAGTTGGCCTCAGAAGCAGCTGTAGATACATCTCGTAACTGTGTCCGACTTGCAGCACATTTTGAGAAAGATAGAGACAGGTATGGCCTGTGCGGAGTGGCAAGCATCGTTTCATTGGTCCCGTGTAATTAGTGGCCTTCATATATTTTCTCAAGAATGTGTTAGTGGATTGGAAAACTTACACATAAAGAGACTGGGTGGTTCTGAACCATTTGGTGCAACTGAAGAACAACCCGACATACCAGTCTCTTATCAACATAAGAAGAGAATGATCAAATAAATCAGAATGCCACCGAAACTGGCACAAGACGATTAACATATTATGGACAGACCAGAGCAAGTCATTAACCTTCGCCTTAGAACAGGGCACAATCGACTTCGCTGCCACATGTACAACAAATTTAAGATTGGCAAATCAGCCATGTGTACCTGTGGACTGGCACCTAAGACAACAGATCACATCCTCCAAGACTGTCCCAGATTTAACTCTGACAGGCAAAACTTCTGGCCAAAATAGACACTTGTGTAAGTTAAACTTTACGGGCCGCTTAGTGAATTACAAAAGACAGTGAAATTCACACTAGAGACAGCATTGCAGATATGGATAATTTATTTCATGCGAACGAAAGAAGAATGAACAATTTGGACAAGCTATATTTTGTAAGGGTCATTTGGGAGCTAGTAAACATGAATCGGCACGGTATGTTCAAGGAATTTGGCCGAGGTTTAACACTCACGATAAAGAAACAAGAGTGGTGCTGGTGCACAGAGTATTTGATGTAGCTTCTTAATGCAGCGTTCAAATTCGTGTGTCAGTGGCTGAACACATGACGACGGTGAATTGGTGATCAATGAATTACACTTTCAATGTAACTGTTTCAGACAAATGCAGTTATAAACTGACAGCATCGAGAACACAGACATTATACTCTTCTGAACTCTGTCAAGATCCCTGCTACACCCAACTCTCGCCTGACCGCACAGATATACCTTCCATTTCTGTTGCACATTGTGTTATGCTGGCTAGGAAAGGAGGTCAGGGGGAGGAGGGGGCGTGCAGGGGCCTAGCCCTAAACTCAATGGGTCGCCACCTGAAAAAGGTTGGAGTCCATTTCCCGATTGTGATTTTATTATTATCAACAAATAACATCGAGCCACCTGATAACTGCACAATTTTTTAGTAGCATATGTACATGGAAACAAAATGTTATATGTATACACACACACATACACACACAGACACAAACACCCACACCCACTCAAAAAAAAACCACAACCCCCCCCCCCTCCCCACACACACACACATGCACACATGATCAGACAGACATTTCGACTAAAAATACATTATAACTTGTTTATTATATTTTCATACAGCAAGTATGGAAATAGTCATCTTTAAGCAATTTTTGTTTCTACAGTTCAAGCTTTTGGTATGTTTCAGGTTTTCAGTAACACTTTTTTTCCCATTCCGGTGAACACACTCGACATGTATGTACACATTTGAAAATATACATACATTTTCTTCACACCAACAAACACATGTACACATTTGGTTTCGTACACATACATACACAAAATCATTCTTACCCATCACGCACACACACACACACACACACACTTGCACACACTCACCCGTGCATATATACCTTGACACTAGTGTATACACACATGTTATCATACATCCACCCACTTAAACATACTGATACATAGACACACGTGTTCATCTCACAAACACACACACACACACACACACACACACACACACACCCGCGCGTATTATAAAGAACACTGACAACACAGAGCTATATGTATATGCAATAACATCTCTTGAGCAGGAATTGTCATGAATCATTTGTTGAACTTCTGATTCTTCAGCACCAGCTGGACAGTTCCTGCACTCACGTCCCGAAGTGATTAGAACCCTTCACTAGTCTGAAACATGTTTGGACACTTTAACCCACTCCTCTCCTAGCGTAAATTTATCAAGCCTGCACACATGTCCAATTGTGTCTTCAGCTTGCGCCATCCAAGACTTTTCTCTTTTCAGTCTGTGACCCTTAGCTCTATCCAGGGCTTTATGCAGGAGGTGCCTCTTGTTCGCAGCTACTCTGAGATATGACTTTGCTTGCATAAAATTGAGCCTATCTGCAATAGTAGGCAGTGCAAGTATATATCGCATACATGCTACCGGGGTATATATTTTACATGCCAGAATCACCAATATAGCTTCATTATGTAAGCGTTCAAGTTTCATTAGCTGACTCTTTGATATGGTGAGCATGCCAGGTCCATAATCTGTCACCTACAGGATCACATGCTGCAACACTGTCAACAACATTCTTTCTTCCATGTCCATTGCTGACATAATCTTGAGAGCATTGAGTCCTTTTTGGCATTTCACTAAAAATGCATCCACATGATCCCTGAAGGACAGGCTTCTATCGAAAATGATACCCAGGTATCTCAGTTTGCTTTCTCTTTTGATGTTACTGTTATTAACTGTGAGGTTTGGAACGCCAGCTTTTACAATTCTATTGTTCAGAGAACACCACAAAACAGCTGCCTTCTCTGAGTTGATGACAGCACCCATTTCTGCACACCAGTCAGTCACTTTGTTTACAGTTGCTTGTAGCTCGCGAGCTATCCGTCGCCTATCTCTCCCCTGCATATATGCAATAACATCATCGGCAAATGTCAATATTCTTTCAACACGTGGTGATTCAAGTTCTGCAATCTTGCTTGTATACACATTAAAGAGCACTGGTGAAATTGCAGAACCTTGAGGTAGTCCCAGGGCGATGTTGCATGGTTATGAGGTCCATGTATCCACTCGAAGGGCTACCATAAATGAATGCAGGACAGCTGCTATCCACTTCGCAAATCAGGAACAAACTCCCTTGACAAACCGTTGACACAGTGGACTGTCCCGGGTCTCATGAAGCACAAGGGGTCTGGAGCCTTGTAGTGTCCGGTTAGTCAGTGGATAGGGACAATTGCAGAAATTCAAATGGACAAATCTCCTTTATGTCAACAGTTTCCTAAGTGCTGAGACAATGTGTATAGGTCATACCTGATGCCTGGCCAGTAATATGAAGTTCTTTCTTGTGAGCCCTTTGATAATCATCCCATTCTACTTTAATGGTATTGTCAGTGTGGCTGTCTGTGTGTTTTTCCTGCTTACCATTCGGATCATGTTTGGCGTTATTTCGACCCAGAATCAGTGGCCAGTCACTTTAGTCAGCGAAAATACTGCAAATGATAACTTGAACACACCCCTCTGGCTCCGCATCACAGTTCAGCCATATAGCACAGTTATTGTCATTTTTGAGTTCTGCTTAGGTATCATTTAATGAAGATTTGCAGCAGATTTTGATCAGTATTTTTCTGCCACATGACAATGTTAATGTGTTTTATTCAGTATCAGAATGGTTTCCATAATGTCAGTTCGCAACTTAGCTTAACTTTTACCTCCACAAAATTGAACCATGACTATTTTTCACTAAAGTACACAAGGATCAGTGATCCAGAGATGTAGCTGTACGATCTCTCGTGCAGTGGAGCACACCACCTGTTCTGTCTCGAGTGCTAAGTCTAGTCCTATGAGTACTTGTACTAATAGGGTGTAAGCGTCACACTTAGGTTGCACGTTCTTTGATCGGAAAGTAGCAGAAAATGTTCTGTTAATGTTCTTCTATACTAAAGACCGTTGTATGTGACCAAAGAGGCACACAACACATCGGATCTAGAGGAAACAACCTCGATTAAAAGAAAAACCTAAGCCTACCGTAGACCTACGTGCGAATGGGCTGAATGACTGTGGGTTATACAGTTAGCGGTTAGCATATAGGGTGGCGCCAGGTGTATGGACTCCGTCAGGACATCCCCAGCCTCTTTCTTAGCAAGCGGGCAATACTACGGTGACCGTTCACTTCCTGCACTTAAAGATTATTTTCTATGGATTTTATATTAATTGGTAGTTTGAATTTAGTTTGCATCAGTGTACTGCTTAATACATTTGGCAGTGATAAATATATGCTCAACAGTGAACGTTAAAAACTGATGTAGATAGACTCCAGCGATGCAGATGTGACACGAGTCCAGCGATGAGAAGATTTGTTAAGATTCTAACGACGAGTAGATGCGATACAGGTTTTTAGTAACAATGATCCTAAGAAATTCATCACAGGTTACAAGAGGAGGCAGAGAAAGTAGGACGAGTAAGAAAAGAAAAACTAAAAGAGTTCAAGTGGTGTAAAGCAGAATGGATGCAGAATTGGCGTCGCTTCGTACCAACAACAACACACAAAAAAAATCCTGACAGCGTCAAGTCTGATAATGGAGACGGAGGCAGTAACTGTCGCCTTCAGCTGGACTGACAACCAGATGTACACAAATGTCGTAATTGTAATTTACGCACAGAGCATTTAGAGGAAGGTGGCTGGTTCCGCACTACTTAGTGGTGATTTGATGTATGACTGGCTAGGTATTGTGAGTGACAATCGGGTACAAATAAACATATAGCAGCATTGTATGGGTAGAACGGCGCTGCGGGGAATACCTCGGGGATTTGGCTGAAGCTCAACACTAACGGAAAAGTCGGAAAGGATATAAAATGACAGTGCTCCTGGTGTTCTGAGATCTTTAGTGTCTTTTCTTGATTCAGTTAAATGATGAACACGTGAGACCATGAATTGATGGTTATTGAAAAACTTGGATGCTACTTTCCAATTCAGCTTTCATCATTCGTTTTATCAATAAATTGTAAACTAATGAAGATTTAATAACTGTGTCAATCTAACTATTCCTGACAAATACAGTTACAAACTAACAGCATCAGGAACACCGACTAAACCACAATACACACCTGAGTTCTATATTCAGATGGCTACTTCTCTCGCCGGACTGCACGGATACATCTTTGTGATCTTCCATTGCTGTACCACACTGAGTTATGCTGGTTTGGGGAAACAAAAAGGGGCGTCGCCATATACTCAAGGCACATGAAAAATGGCGTCCGTTGAACTTGCACAGTATAATTCTTACTAACTAATACAATATAATGTATAATTAGACAAACCTTTTCGACTGTAAATGAGTTCTTCTGGCTTATTAATTCTATTTGGCAAACTTCACAGCAAGTATGTAAATAGTAACCTATAGGCAATTTGTTCTTTTTTTTTTCCCCAGGAGAAAAATTCAGTATGTATCAAGATTTAAAACAGCATTTCTGTCTATTCCGATAAGCATACTCTTCATGTATTTATGTACTCACACATATACAAACGCATGCTCTTGCTCACACACATAAACACATTTACACAGTCTGTTTCGTACACATACATGCACACACAATGCATATTCAATCACACACATATATTCACACACCCATGCATATACATACAAAATCGTATGCATATATAGATAGACGCATACACTCAAACACGTATACATACATATATACACACTTACACTCAATCATACTTAGGCGTACAAACACACCCGACCCATACATTAAAAAACATATACACACATGCTCATATAGACATTCGTACACAAACACGTTTACACATACCTACAAATTGGAACAATAATCCACTTATAGTAATATATATGCAAACATGCATACACACATACATGCATATATATATGATCTTACATATCATACACACTTATACATACACAAACATAAACTCATACCTCCACATACATTCACACATCCACATAATACCTTCATTCAAACATGCGCATTCACACATGCGCTCTTTCATACACAAGAGCATACATTGACAATTTATAATACCTACCTTCTTGCATTTAAAGATACACACACGTATGCATGCAAACGTACATACATACACTGTTATTTATTTATTCAAAAAGACACTCATACATATACCCCCACTCATAAAAATGAACAAATATATAAGCATGCACTCTGATACACACACACATATAATCATACATCCACATACTCATACAGACACACACTTATGCAACTTAAACACACACGTACACACACGAGTTCCAGCAAAATATGAAAATTTCATTTGCTAAGATAATTTAAATTAATAATAATGTATGACAGAACACAATCAATGTTTATAAAGTTTATAATTTATGTTTTCAGTCTCAAATCTCACTAAATTAAAAGTCTGTGATGCCTTTTGCAATTACGATGTAATGAACAGTTTTTTTTTTTTTTTCCCAAAGAAAGCAATACTTTAAAAATCTATTTGTAGTAAAAAAAAAATGTCTCGTATTTCTTCACTTCAAGCTAATATAGAGATTTATTTATACACACATAGGGGCACTTGACTCGGGAAGTACAACCGTTCTCCGTCAACAAACTGTTCTGCTAAAAGGTCATTTTCAATTCTAAAACGGCTTCATAATTATCACCTGACAGGTCCCCTTAATCAAGAAAAAACTACTCTATTTTGGAGTGCTGCCTGGAGAATCAGGAACATCAGTCAGTTTTGATTTCGTAGAAGTGATAAATGCATTCGAATTTCTGGAAATTCTGTAAGCTTCTCAAAAGGCTTGTTACGTTGTAGTGTTTGAGTCATATATTGCTGAGTGACTAAGATGGATGCTTCTGTGTTATTTATATTTATTTAAACTGATTTAATTATTAATATCATATATTTTTTCTTGTTCTTTTCTCTACACCTGGAATGCCTCAGAGCGTCAGTGCAGCAAGAGATCTCAGGAACTAGCTCTCCTGTTGGCTCGTAAAAAACACTTGTCATTGTCTCTGATATTTCCGCGGTCCATCATCTGCATGGTCGACCTCTGGACCTGCCACCCTTGTATCTGTATTAAATTGCTCACTGTGGTGCCCTATCTGACGCAAATCTTATTGCATGGCAAATCCATATGACTTGTTGTCTACCAATAAAGTTTAGTGTTTGTTTTTTGTTATGCTGACGACACCATCTTGATAGCGACAAGTCAGAAAGAACTACAGAAACTGATAGATACAGTGGTGGTAGAAAGAGATAAAATAGTCCTAACTTTTAATAATGAAAAGACAGTAATAATGATGAATTCTAAGAAAAGAATAGTGTCTAAATGTATAGAAGAACACAAAGGCATTGTTTTGGGACAAATACATACATTTAAGTATGTAGGCACATGGATAACATCCGATGGAAGATGCATCAAGGAGATAAAGAACAGAATATGAAAAGCCAAAAGTTAATTTTATCAAATGAAGAAATGTTATGCATTGAATCCAAATCATTGGAGTTTAGGAAAAGAATTATCGCATGTTATATAGAGCCAGTTGTAACATTTGGCTGTGAATCCTAGTCATCAGATATATGATTTTATGAAAGCATCCGTAGAATTTCGTTGATTGCTAAGAAGAGTAACCCGGATGTTTTGGAAGAGGCGAGTGCTCTGAGACAACTAATCACAAACATCAGAAAAAGACATTAATACGTTTTTTGTCATGTTATGAGAAGAAGGAAAATGAAGCATGTTGTGACTACTGGAAACTTATGTGAAAGAGAGACTGAGGAAAACAATGCGAGAAGAATCTAGACTGCATTTTGTCATGGAATCGAGTTGTGTCAATGCACAAACTGATACACGCAGCTGCGGACTGCAGATTGTGGAAAGCATGATCGTCAACGCCAGTCGTCAAGGCACCTAATGATGATGATTGGTTCTTTACCGACTTTCCTCCTAACATTATTATTCATAAGTCGGTCTTTCCTTGTCACTCCGAGCACAGTATGTAAACATTTCATTTATGTCGTGACTATTTTCCTTCTGTCGTCTGAAGACGGTGTCATTTTTTGACATTGATATCATAGTCTTGGCAATAATTGTGTGTTGAACAGTGTTCTTTTAGTGTTCATATTCACATGCTTGCATGACTAAATTAGTGCCATTTTACCTAAAACTTGATTGGCTTTAATGAACCTTTGTTGGATTTCTTTATTAACTCTTCTGTCTTCTGAAAAAAATGCTCCCCAGACATATAAAATTCCTCGCCTGCTTTAACTGGTGTTCATCAGTTTTGATATTGGTGATTAATCCTTTTCAAGAGAATGTCAACTTCTGTCTACACAGGCGTACCCACAGATGCCCCAGTCAAATTCCCTAAGGTGTAGATGCCACCTGCCCCTATAGGTTAGTTGCGTATCCTTTACAGGACGTTGCACAACCAATCCCATCAGCCCCTGGCTATAGCACACTGATAATACACACGTAGCTCTCTTCTTATACGTCCTTCCTTGTTCACACATTATTACACATGTTTTTAATCCAGCCTCGCGTCGCCTGTAATTCCCAGCTGAATATCGTACCCGATGAAAAGAAAAATAAGTGTAATCTGTTGTATCATCTAAATTACCGTTTTGTGCATCATTTTTTTTTTTACCTCGTATTCTCCCATACCTTGACACTTCTCGCTGCGTTTCGTTCCCAATTTCCTATTGACCTGATAGGAACTTCTGTTATCTTAGCAATCAGCCCTACAATGTGTTCCTTTATTTATTGCGATAATCAGTAAAAGAAAACAATTTGTTTCCTCTCACAACCTTCACATTAATATTGAAAGATTACGTTAATTACCTTGTTATCTCTATAAAAACTAAGACAGTTGGATAGGGACCTTAGAGGAGGTTGCTGCGTTATCTGTCTGATTTAAGAAACTGCAAAAAATGCTGAACTGTAACCATAAGACACACCCAGAGTCACTGCCGCATCACCTCAAAGGGGTGCTAAGGTGGCGGTAGCACTAACTGTTAGAAGAAACTAGTTTAGGACGCTACTACCACTCTACCTCGGGCTGTGACACAGCTCACAGATATTGTAAATATTGATTCTTTTTGTCTTGTCACTGACGCCAGGTTGTAGTCCAATTAATTTGCTACAGACAATTGAGAAACTCACTAGACGTACACTGAAAGAGAGAGAATAAGACTCTTTCACTGTCCCGGACAATTTAATTTATAACATTTATATTCAGACAGTCATTTCAACAGAATTTGAATGAGATGTGGCTACTTTATTTTATTTGCCTAACTTCACAGAATGTATATAAATAATGATCTGAAACCAATGTATTATTTGTGTTTGTGTGTGTTTTTTTCCCCACAGAGGAAGCGTCTAGTACGTATCAAATCTTAAACACAAAAGTTATCCCATGCCAATAATCACACTATACATACATTTACAATCTTATACATTTACATACATACACACACACTTCCTCGTGCAAGTACGAACATTTACACAGTCTCTTTAGTCCTCTTCCATAAACACAATTATAGTACACATTCCCCCCCCCCCTCCCCCCACTCATGCATATGCATAAACAAGATAATGCACACACACATACATGCACACACACACATACACACACACCCACAAACATGTATGCAATCTACACACATACACTAACAAGCACGTGTACATTTAGATAAAACGAATCCAAAAGTAAAAACGCACAAGGTCATACATGCATACATACATACGCACATACATTAATGCATTTATACTTACACGTCCACACAATCACCCACTCACATAAACCAAACCATCAAGATAGCGGTAGAGAAACTACTTAATACAGGGTATTTTTCACAACCAGTGGTATTCTTGACAGATGCAAAAGCGGTGCTTCATGCACTCCAGTCTGGAAAATTATCAAGCATACGGACTCTATTATCCAAACTAGGCAACCGTTGTAATTTAGTAACGCAGTGGATACCTTTCCACTGTTGAGTTTTCAGAAACAAAAGAGCTGATAAACTAAGAAAGGAAGATGCAACTGAAGAACAACCCGACATACCAGTCTCTTATCAACAGAGGAACAGAATGATGAAATCAATCAGAATGCCACCGAAACTTGCACAAGAC
This sequence comes from Candidula unifasciata, assembly GCA_905116865.2. Classification (NCBI taxonomy): domain Eukaryota; kingdom Metazoa; phylum Mollusca; class Gastropoda; order Stylommatophora; family Geomitridae; genus Candidula; species Candidula unifasciata. Next base: position 105,665 of record CAJHNH020004157.1, read on the forward strand.
GATTACCATATTATGGACAGACCAGAGCAAGTCATTATCCTTCGCCTTAGAACAGGGCACAATCGACTTCGCTGCCACATGTACCTGTCCCAGATTCATCGCTTCCAGGCAAAACCTCTGGCCGCCAAAAGAGAAACTTGTGGCATTCAAACTTTACGGGCCGCTTAATGAATTACAAAAGACAGTGAAATTCATACTAGAGACAGCATTTATTTCATGCGAACGAAAGAAGAAGAAGAAGATATAAATCAAAACACAAACATACACGCACATGCACACTTAACAATTCACTTACATATTAAACACACTCAAAAATAAACATACTTACCCACAAATCATATTATCGTACATACATACACTCAGTTACATCTTAATTCTACTTGCTATCATATTTACACATGCACACACATTTAGTCATGCATTCGCAACGTCATTCATGCGTGCGCGCATACATTTATACGTTTACATTCATTCAAAAACTGATTTATACATAAACGCTCACTTAAATATAAACAAGTATATACGCAAGCACACTCATTAATACACACTTATTATCATGCATCCACATACTTACACATAATCATACATACATACATGTATGCATCTCATAAACACACGTACACCAATGAGTTATAAAAAAAAATTAAAAATAGCATTTTCTAAAATATATTTACTAATTATAACGATAATGCAGAAAGAGTTTCTGGCCAGCTTCAGGCACAACGTAACGATTTGTGAAATAGGCGACTGTGGGTTGGTCCAAGCCGCTAGGGGGAAAATCGTTTTTGCTTCCTAAACCAAAGTTGTCCGACTAATATATATATATATTTAAAAAGTATATATATGTGTGTGTGTGTGTGTGTAGAACGTGGGGGTATAGTATGTGTTCGTATGTGTGCTGTAATAAAATATAATTCAAATCTTACCACTATCTTTGCTAATTATGGTGTAATATACTTAAAAAAATACATTTCTTTTGCGTTTGCACACAAAAGTTGCAACGGGTAAGCATGTCTTTGTAAAAACATAATAATCGCACACAAAATGTATATATTTCTCTCGTTCCACCTCTCTGTTTTTCTCTAATTTCAACGTGGAGATGAGATTTATATATATATATATATATATATATATATATATATATATATATATATATATATATACATACATATATATATATATATATATATATATATATATATAAATTATGTATGTTAATGTGTGTATAATGTATGTATGTATACACATACATGATACTTTGATTTTCTCTTATTCTAATTGTCTTAATCGATGTAGCAATTGAATGGTTGAAGAATATATATTCCTCTGAAGTTTATTTTCTTCAGATAGTGATTTTGAAATGTGAAATAATATCAAGAATACGCAAAGTAAGCCAAGAATTTGTTGTCCTTAACAATATGTGAAAGTAAAGCAAATGTAGATTGTGCAAGAGCAACCCTTTTAGTAGTATTATACAACAGTGATTGTTGTAAATTGATTGCAAAATTTTAATGAAGACTTGAGACATTCCAGGATAATCAGTACTGAATGGTCGCTCTATTTGTCGTCAAGTTGGTAGCTATGTTTTCCCAACTGGTCAGCTACTTGAAATAACATTAGATACTTCACAGTTTCACCCACTCAACACTCTTCAAGTGCCATATGACCAGACTCTTTCAACATCAAAAACAAGACTGAATACTCTTCCTTTCTCCAAGTTTAAATAGCCTTTTCACCTCCAATGCTCTTGAAAGTTTCACACATATTTTGGTGCATGTTCTTTTTTTATGGCACACTTCAGCCAACATGCACACTTGAATCGAGTTACTAGATCCCCGTATTCATACATAATGCTTGGCACTCAATGCCACCCATACTAACCAAAGCACATAACTCATGCTTAGTAGTTGTTATTTTCTAATCATAAGATAATTTGGCAATAATTAGTAAATTAATCATTACACTTGGTACTACTTACTGTTAGCTACATACCTGTCGCTTTAATTAGTTCTTCCTGTCTCTCTCTTTCTCTTTCTCTCCCTCTCTCTCTCTCTCTCTCTCTTTCTGTATATATATATATATATATATATATATATATATATATATATATATATATATATAAGCATAACTATGAGTGCAAAGAGACAGATTATTAATAGCATATTTATTCCAACATTAAGCTACCAGTGCCAAACATGGACACTATCTAAAGCCCATATACGCAAAATTACCACCTGCGAGGTGAGGTGCCTGAGAAAAACAGCCAACCTAACCATACGAGATCGAGTGAATAATGAAACTATCAGGCAAATTGTGGGAACGACACCTTGTACTAGATTCATTGATAAACAGCAGATCAAGTGGTTTTGGTCATCTCGTTAAAATGCAGCAAGATCAAATACCATCACAAGCACTACATCTCAGAAGATCAACTACAAGAGCAAGAGGACGGCGGTGGAAAAAATGGATCGACAACATTAAAGACACTCTACGCCTTCACGGCATGACAATAGCCAGTGGCAGCCAACATGCACTGGATCGCAATTTATTCCTCCCCACGCCGCTTAACGGCAAAAGTGGTTTATGATGATGATGATTTATATATATATATATATATATATATATATATATATATATATATATATATATATATATATATATACTAGCTTCACCCGGCCACGCGTTTCTGTGGTTAGTTTGCCTAAAAGGAAACGCAAGAACATAGAAAGGGCACGTGTCTGATACGATTAATTTGGCAATCATTGTCTGACAGATATAGAAATAGTCTGATGTGTCTTTATAGCAGTGGTCGTTTGAATTATGTTTTTTTGTATAGACCCACAAAATATGGTTATTTGTTTATCGTATGCTAAAGCGTTATTGTATATTTGTAAATTCGAAAAAAAAAATTTAAAATAGCTGAGGTAGAGTTAATAAAATATAACAAAAAGGTAAGGAATTAAAACCTTAAACAATTTATTTAAGCTCACTCAGTTAACAGTTTCTGTCAGCAATCCCAAACCCCCGCCCTGCCCTTTTTGCCCCCACCCAATCTACTGATTAATCTTCTCTGCCTTCAGAATTCATCACCTGAAGATAGTTTTTTTTTTTTTTTTTTATTGACTTTGGCATATGTGTCTGTCTAGACTTCATCTTACTTTGTAACCCTCTTGAGAGGGGGACAATATATCCTTACAGTTGAATAATGTTTCAAGGATTCGTACCTGGATGATTCTCATCAGAGTAATGGCGGATTACACTTTGCATCAATAGGTGTTAACTCCTTAAGTCCCAGAATATCCTAGCTAATTTATTAGAGAGGCAACAGTGACAACACTAAACTCATAGGAACACTACTACCACAGGGGCCAAATACCCAACCCTTGAAGGAAACATTCTTTTTGAGTGGTACATAATAATATCCAGCCACACATGGTGAGTTGATTGGGACAGAAAGGGCTAATTGCTCAGTGTGCGGTACTTGTGGAGTTTATTTTTATTCACTATGATAGGTTTTGGTTTTAAGTACACCAAACTGGTTAGACACGCAATCCAAACCTCCCTGGACTCCTTCTGTAATCAACAGACAGGCCATGTCAGCTAAATGTTTGCACAGGGATCTGAAGGAGCTACACACACACACACACACACACACACACACACACACACACACACACACACACAAACAAAATACCTGTACAAATTGTGAATTCTTGCTCATTGAACACAAGACTCGTTCATTCTCTTTGTGATAAACTTCAAGCCACACATAATGCTCTACTTTTTCACACTGATGACCTTTGATCATAGAAGGCAAAAAGACTGGCTTGATTGTACGAGTTGAAGTAAGTTTGAGGTCGAAGACTTTTTCATTAGTTGAAAATAAAAAAAAAAATTAATAAAATCTGTACCATACATTTATTTTTTAACTTTTTTTGAATTTTTTTTTTTGGGGGGGGGGGGGGGGGGGGGGGGGGGAGGGGGGGGGGGGGGGGGGGGGGGGGGGGGGGGGGGGGTTAAATTATCACTTGGACTCAAAACGTAAAGTAGAACGTGGCAACAATATTATATCATATGAAACTATCATAACTGTCAAGGAAAACATTAGCATTTTGAAGGACGAGCTAAATACAAAAACGTATCTTCCTTTACTCCGTCTTAGTTAACTGCTGGAATGTAACAGGTGTGAAAATAAATAAATTTAACAGTCACATTTTAATTTTCTGGTAGTGGAGAGTTCTGTCACTATTGTCCCGAAAATGATTAGATCGTTGCTGGAGCTACATCGTTCATGGTTTGGGCGATACTCTTACATAAAAACAAGCGCAGGGTCAAACGCAACGGTGTGTGAAAATTTGAAAGCGATTGGTGAAGAACTTTCGGAGATTATCTGTAACAAGCAAGATAAATTAACATTTCTAATAATATGCATTCGGAAGCGGTGAAGACTAAGATAATGGAGAGATGGGGGGGGGGGGGGGGTGTAACTTTTTTTTCACAAAGCTGGGCAATTACATCTATTAAATATGAATTTCCACATACCGAAAAGAGATGTTTAAATGTAATTCTATTTTCCTGATCTATTAACATGCATGGGGATAATGATCAGTTTTTAGTTTGATCACTTTTTGTCTACAGAGGGAGTTATCAGTAAGTATCAAATTATAAACCACACTGTTTTTCCCATTCCAAAAAAAAATCTCAGTATACATACATAAACAAACGCATACATGTATCCATAAATACACCTAAACTTCTTATATATACACACATGTGTTCACAGTCTCTTAAATCTACGTACACACACACTCACACCCACACATACACACAAACAGTCACACCCACTCATGCGTAGTCTCGCATAAATGCACATACATACAAACACAAGCTTATTCTCACATACATACCTACACAGATAAACTAACAGGCAACAAATCTATACCCATACACAAACATTTATATACAACCGACCAAAACGTAAAAACACAAGTATAAACAAGCTAATGCATGCATTTATACATGCGTTGACGCATACTCACATATTCACAAAACCACCCACTCGTGCATAAAACCCATCCATGGCCACACAATAATACTCTTAGATATTATACATTCATAAATACAAATACTAACACACATCATAATTGTCATACATACACACTGTATTACATCCACATAATACAAGATCATACACACGTGTATGCATAAAACATACATACATACATACCTGCATACATACATACACACATACATACATACATACATGCTTACATAAATACATACACACATACAAACATACATACATACATACATACATACATACATACATACATACATACATACATACATACATACATACATACATACATACATACATACATACATACATACATACATACATACATACATACATACATACATACATACATACATACATACATACATACATACATACATACATACATACATACATACATACATACATACATACATACATACATACATACATACATACATACATACATACATACATACATACATACAACATACATACATACATACATACATACATACATACATACATACATACATACATACACACATACATACATACATACATACATATATACATACATACATACACATATATATATATATGTATATATATGCATACATTACTGTGTGTACGTGTATGTACACACATACACAAGTACATTTTAAACTTATATATAAATACAAACATAATATGTACTTATACATTCATTTAAACATTTGATAGTGACATGATGGCAACTGCTCTTGTCTTAGCGGTCAGCCCTATCCTATCTTCTTTTCTCTATTGCGACAATTATTAAAAGTAAACTTCTTCTTGAGTTATATTCATTTAATTAGTTGTTCGTTCTTACTTTATTTAATTTTTTTTTCTTTTTAAGAATATTTTTGAAAAACTATATTTTACTATTGTTTCTCTTGAGATTAAGACTGTGAGATAAAGGTAAAGGGAGAATTTGTTGCTTTTTCGGTGAGATTTAATCAGCTGCAAACATGCCCAATTTTAACCCTGTCACGCCCTGAATCACTGCTCAATCACCGCAAAAGGGCTGCTAAGGTGTCAGTGGCGCTAACTATGGGAAGAACTGGTCTAGGACACTACTACCACTTCAACTCGGCCGTGACTCAGAGGCCATCTCCCACACCCTGTAAAGATTAACTTGCTACATAGCATTCAGCGAATCACCAGACTTGCACTGAAATATAATATCGATAGGTTTATTACACGACTGCTTCCAAGAGAAACTCAAATACGGAAGGCTAGCGGCTTTGTGCTCGGTCCCCATGGACGTTTATATACTGTTGACAAAAATAAAAAATAAACGCACAGTTATCCGATGGTTAGGTTAGTTGCGTATCCTTTACAGGACGTTGCAGAACCAACCCCAAGAGCTCCTGACTGTTGTGTGGTTTTCCTAAGCAAATCTTTGTCCAGTAGTTTGCTATTGCTTTCTAGCACGTTTTAATTAGTTTGTAAATAAAATATCGTACTAGGGTGTGTGAAAAGCAGACTCAAATGCTGTTTACCATGGCTAGTGGACATATGAACGGGAATTGCTTGCGTTTTTCGTCATCGTTACAACCCAGTGGTTAACTGTGTTTAAGACCACATTTGTAAGCATAGCTCACGATGCGCGCAAACGAAAGCAACACAGTTTGCGGTGAACACTATTCAATGTCTATGCAAGTGAAACCCTATTAGAGAATAACGCTACGCCAAAACAATCAGTTCATTTTCAAGCAGTCACGAATGGAGCCTCCATCGATGAATTTAAGGAATATTGCTATTAGCCGATTGCAGGCAGGAGAAAGTCAAAGTCAGGTTGCCAGATATCTAAACGTGCATCAGAGTACCATCAGTCGTCTTTGGCACCGGCTCCAAGCCACTAGTTTAGTTGAAGACCGACATCGCAGTGGACGCCCCAGATTGACAACAGCAGCGTAGAATTGCTTTATTCAGCCTCGTCACCTCAGAAACAGGTTTACAATAGTTTCCTCAACTGCACAGGCATTGCCTCCAGGATGTCATGCGTCTGATCAAACTGTTCGGAACAGACTGCATGATGTTGAACTTTGGGCTCTAAGACCACACCGAGAACCTGTCCTCACGCGTCGCCACCGCCAAAATCATCGTCGATGGGCAAGTGCCAATCAGTGAAGACGTGTCTGTTTCAGTGACAAATCTTTCTCTTTGTTGCAGCCTCATGATAGACGGCGTGTGGGCTAACGTAGACGAAATGAAGGTTTAACCAAAATTGTGTTGATGAAACTCTGCTGCAGGGTGGTGGAAATGTAATGGAACGGAAGGATTCAATTGGTGCGCATTGAAGGGAGATTAAACGATACGTACATGACCTTTTTCGACCACATGTCCTCTCATTATAGTATGCCGACGGATATCTTTTTTAACAGCACAACGCCAGACCCAGTTCTGCACAGCTGACCACGCAGTTACTGGCTGCAAATAACATTCAAACCCTTTCCTGACCATTTCTATCGGCTGACATGAATCAGATTAAGCACCTGTGGGATGAGCTACAAGGTTATCTTTTCCAATAGGACGTAAGACCTTTTTCTAGACTGTTGACCACGCAATTCCTGGCTGTCAATCGCATGCCACCACCCCTCCCCCTTTTTTCCGGGCTTTTTCCTTGATCACGCCTGCAGACGTGAGTCCTGTTGAGCAGCTGTAGGATAAACTGAAAAGACGTGTTTGTCGCCGAAACGTTGCTCCAGCCAATGGTCGTGATCTGTTCCAGGCACTCCTCGAAGAGTGGGCAACAATTCCACAGGACCACATCAAACATCTAAACGCATCAACACCCAGGAGATGCCAGACACTGATCCACGCAAGAATAGGCCACACACCATACTAACGGGAAAAGCCTACGCTTGAAAACAATCGTGACCCAGAGCAAAAATAAAGGTGTCAATCAATTGTGGGAACCCTAAGGTATTCTATTGTGAAATTTGAGTAATTTCAGTTACTGCATTAGAAGGATGCAGAATATCAAAATTGTGAGTATGCTTGTTCCTTTTAGTAAATATTCTTTTTCATTTTTTTAAAACAATATACTACATATACGGCAGCGGGGGGGGGGGGGGGCGACCAAGATGAGATAGAAGGCCATATAATAAAACTGTTTTCACTATTCCGGGCGAAGCCGGGCAATTAAAATTATTATATTTAAAATTCATACAGACATTTCGTCTGAATGTGAATGAGATGTGGATAGTTAATTCTATTTTCCAACTTAACTGCGTGCATGGGGAAAATAATCGTATTATATCAATTAGCATATCAATTTTTTTTTCGTCTTTACAGACAAGACTGCTGGTATGTCTGAAGTTATAAACATGTCCCCATGCTAGTAAGCACACTATACATAGAGTTACAAATTCATGCTTCAATTAAAACAAAATTACACTTCCTTATGCATGCATAAACATGTAAACAGTCTCTTTCATCCACTTGAGTAGACACACACACAATCATAACACTAATGCACATACAACTGTGAATTCATACCTATACACAAGACCATGCACACGTACATACAAACATGTTTTTCGACACCTATCTACGAGACTTTCATTATGCAGCCTATTTTGGTTGTGAAGACTGATGGGTAATTTTGAAGGATTTCTTTAATTTTCTTTAAAAACAATGTTGCTTTTTCTGTCTTCTTCTTCTTCTTCTTCTTCTTCTTCTTCTTCTTCTTCTTCTTCTTCTTCTTCTTCTTCTTCTTCTTCTTCTTCTTCTTCTTCTTCTTCTTCTTCTTCTTCTTCTTCTTCTTCTTCTTCTTCTTCTTCTTCTTCTCCTTCTTCTTCTCTCCTTTTTTTATCCCCGAATTTTCTTCGTCTTCTTCTTATATTTGTACAATCACTTTTTATAATTCTGTATCGAAAACTGACAACACCTCATCGCCATCTTGATAGTCTACCACAGAAACAACATCACACACACCATCATATTGCCTGATGAGTAGTACATACCATAAAAACATAGGTTTCTTTTCTTTTCTCTCTATGTGACAAAAAGACAACTACTTCACACTTAATTCTTCAAATAAAAACTAAAACATTTTACAACTATGCTTTCTACCAGAACAAACCTTTAGTTGATCACGTGCAAAGATATTTATAACTGCTCAAGACTCCCTTTCTTGGGATATCTGAGTTTACTCTAGAGTATTCTAGACCCCACAACCTGGTCTAACCCTCCCAGTCTTCTCTCTTGCTCCCTCTGCCTTTTACCCTCTGCGTCTGTCTAAATATATCTCTCTGTTAATAAAGAAGTGATAGATATAGAAAGGAAATGAATAGGTTACCATGACTTATTGATCTCAACTCTCTGTAACAGAAACGCATATAATGACTTTTCCTTTTTACATCAGTACATGATCTATTTGGCCTGTTTTAACAACAGTATCTTTCAGGCTTTCCAAAATAAGCCTACCTAATATATTTCCAGGAACAGACAGCAACATAATTTCCCTATAGTGCTCACACTCCTGTAGATCACTTTTTTGGACAATTTTACAAGATATCCTTCTAGGGAACATCATCATCCTCATGAACATCATGTGCCCTGCTAACTGGCGTAGGCGCTAATGCATCTCCACAATTCACGATCCCTGGTTGTCTGGAACAGCTCTCTTGATGATATCACCCCATGCCATCGTTTAAGCCCATCCAGCATCATCTCGCTTGGTTTGACAGTACCCTTTTTTCAACTGATCTTTTCAGTTGTCACGATGTCATCCAATGTCTCTCTTCTCATTGTGTGGCCGAAGAACAGTGTTTGTCTGTTTCTTATTGTAGTATATAGCGATCTACTTTCATTTGCTTCTGTCAAACAGTCGTTGTTAATTAATCTGGCTTAACGTTTCTAAGGCCCTTTGAGAACATGCGAACAGTGCAAAAAGGCAATTCGATTATTACGATTTGAAGAGAATGGTGCAACGTTGAGTAACCAAAGGATGTGATCGACACTCTACACTCGGAGGAAAGTTGAGACAGACATACATTCAGCATGCAACTTGCACAATCGAATTTTGATCCTCTTTGCCAGCTGATGAAGATGGGGGCTGAACGCTTTTGTGAATTTTGTCATTTCCGTTCTTTAAATTTAGCTGAATTCGACACATTCTGGAACTTGATGTTGTTATATTATACACCAGACTTTGCGTGAGATGTTGACATTGTAACAGCATTAGCTACATCTAAGCCACAGAGCAGCGCCGTAATATTAAACTCAAGCCATAATATCAAGCCCCTTGTTATGGGCAGATGTTCAATCCAGAAAGGCTGGTATGCACGCGCACACTGTTTCAGTATGGGCAACTATAATCTTATTCGAAATTAACTGGAACACAGTTTTGACAATAAATGTAAAATTTAGAGAAAACTAAGAGATCGAATTACAGACAGTGGATAGAGAGAACTATATAATTCAAAGCTTGCTATTGTTACTGTCAAATAATAAGCAGGCGCGACAATCAAATCCATAGTCATAATAAGGTTAAACCACCACCCGCCTAAAAAAAAAAAAACGTGGGCAAAGATTTAATGAGGGATGGTGACTTTTTAAGCCCGCACTCCCCAAATAATTAAGTTTTGGCTGAGTGCTCTCCACCCCCCTGCCCTCCCCGTCGTTTTTTTTTTACATAGTTGTAATTATGTATGACAGTATTTGTGTGTTCATATTATTTTAGGCTAATTATTACATTGATTTGCCAGTTAGCACGTTATTGTTACACAAGCATTGTGAGCACCCAGCTGCCCTCCCAAACCCCCATACAGTTTTTGTGGATATAACATAATACAACAATTATTATAATATAATTCAAAAAATCCTTAATGTATAAAAAAATACACCTAAACATAATTTGTTTCCATTATTAAAGGAAGCCCATTGTGCAATTATGGAGGTGGGGGTGGGGGTAGGACTGCAATCAAGGTATCTGAAAATCCTGTCTTAGTGCCTTTATTGCAATGTTGTCTCTAGCATGAACTTATCTGTCTTGTAATTCACTCAGCGACCCGTAAAATTGGACTTGCACACAAGTTTTGCCTTGATGTATTGTATTTGGAACAGTCTTGGAGGACATGATCCGTTATCTCGGGTGTCAGTCCACATGTGCACACGGCTGATTCGCCGATTTTAAATTGCGTGTGCCTATAGTCTGTGTGTTATGACTCTCTGGTTTATATTTTTGCTCACCAGAGGTGTTACGTAAGTAGCAGCTTGAATAATACTACGATGTCTTTATTTCAATAAGAATTGTGCTTACAGTAAGAAGAACTCTACAGCGGTAGCTTGCGCAGCAGGGTTCTACCGACTATCAGTAGAAGGGTCCCTTGTCAACAATTGTTTCAGTCCATTACCTCTAGAAAATCTCCGAGAGACTGCCGGCCTGGTTTATGACTACATTCCCCGGGCATGTCCTGATACACTATATTGGACAATACGTTATGGTGGCTTTGCAACAGGTATTTTGAGATTTGGTAGCTAATTAGGCGAACTAATTTCACTACCAGAGTGACGGTTGGTTCAACAGAGAAACATTAGACTTAGGCATTTGGCAGAGAGAGATAGACAGACGTTTTCAGACACTTTTATCTTTTTAGGGATGAAAAGGTCCTTTCAACTAGAGGCCCGAACCAATCTACAGAGACCCATCCCCCCCCCCCCCCCCCTCTCACCCCCCCCCCCTCACCCCCCCCCCCCCCCCCTCACGATGTTTCGTTGCGTCCACAGCTAGAAGTTATTTCAGCAACCTTGCTGAGTTGATTGAGTTTCCTCGCCAGCCCAGATGCTTTAGCACACAGTATGTGAAAGTGGAGATGAGCCCTGTTGCACCTACTTCGATAGCGTAGAGCTTTACTGAATACGCCCCTCTCTCCTCAGATTGGCTACCAATTCACAGTCCTTTTCGAGCTTGTACGTTAGATTTTCCTCCTATAACACGATAAGCTTGATCAGGATAAGTTGGCATTTTGCGGCAGATTGCAGGACTTTGTCTAATCTCAAGCCAGTTTTTCGTATATTTTTCGAAACTATGCAGATCAACTGCTAGTAACCAGTCGCTCGCACTGTCAAGTATGCGTGGAATGTATGCGATCTTGTTAAAAGAACTTTTTAAATATCTGCACAAATTTGAGGAAGCGCATGGGAGGTGCCTTGTGACTTGCCCTTGCGTTGGCCCCTATTCTGGCCTAATCACAATGTCCGCTTACTCTTTCAGGGCCTTTTTGTGGCTTCATGTACATCGCCCTTGACAGAGGGCTATTCTGCAAGCTGACAGTATGTGCTCGAGTGGCTGCTTAGATCTACCTAATGTGCACGATGGGTCAGTGTTAGCATGCCGTTTGGCCATGTTAGCGCCTGAGGGTGATATGTTGTAAGCATATTGAATGACAAATTTTAGACACAAGATTAAACCCCCCCCCCACCCCACCCTTTCCTCCTCCTCTCCCCCCCCCAATGTCGTTTGATTTATTGACAACATATATGTCACTGTGTGATTAGTGTATATATATATATATATATATATATATATATATATATATATATATATATATATATGGAAATACAATTATGACATAAGAACGATTCAAGACGACTTTCTTTAATTAGGGATCACACTGCTTGCACTGTCCACAGTCAGTTTTAGAAATCACATTTAGAAGAATTCTGTCTTTCAATGTCTAGTCATTTGAAGAGCAGAAGGAGCTCCTAGTGCACTGACAATTATGACTTGCATATATAGAACAACCAACAAAGTTTGCAACACTGAAGAGATTAGCGGAGGAGAGAAATGTGTGAAAGTGCTGGAAGGCAAAGACCAGCTGCACGATGAGATAATTATATTTGGACGGAAATGTTGGGAATTAACATCGTGACGTGCAGACACAGTATTCAGCAGCTGACCGAGAATTAATCTAGCTCAGAAGATGTAATTATATTCAGTGATACATCTGTACAAGGGGCTGAAATATTCAGTGGGGCTTCAATCCGAAATCAGTCGGGAGAAGGCTGATTGAGGTAAGTTCTTCATGCGTCATAACACCACATGCAGTAAAGAAATGGAGATGGTAACTGGGCTTTTCAAAAAGGGGGCGGGAGTGGGTCGTGGGGTGGGTGGGTCGTGGGGGGGGGGGAGGACAAAATCACTGCCACTAACGTGGCCGTGTTATCCGATCATGATCAGAAAGATGTAGTCGTTAGCAGCTCCACGATATTTCACATGATTACTTTTGGAGACAGCACTGACTGACTGTCTTTTTTACCCACCAGGACATCACACAAGCGACAAACACCCGATGACACAAAGTGCCACCATGCGGATGAGGATCGCCGAGGAGAGGTCCCAGAAATCGCGTTCAGACAATTGACCACATTCATGGTCTGACTATATTGCGGCCCATGGCAAAAGCCAGGGTGGGGCTTCAAATAACAATCAATTTCGTCCTGAAAAGAACGAAAAAGAATAAGTGGGGACAGCACCTCCATCTCTTCATTACATATGCTGTCAAATATCAACAGCTGACAGTTTGAAAGAGTGAGCATTCCAAGTGAACAATATATCATATCACCATGATGAAGATAACGAGATAGAGTGGCAAAGAAATTAGTTTTATAATTATAAAAACACACACACACACACACACACACACACACACACAACACAGATGTGTGGACATGTGCTAATATTTTTTATTTTATATTTTGCACATCAGGAACAAGTGGGTATCAGTCTGTTTGAAGACGGCATATGTTACTTTCTTGTATAATTATGATTATATTTATGTGATCCACTACTTGAAGTAAACCATTGTTATGGAGTTGGAATACAAATGACAGGATTCGTTTTGTTATTGAAGATCACCCAGTTTAGATATTCGAATTAGGTTTGGGGAATCAAATAGTAAATTATTATCTTTTAAAATATGAAAACAACTATACACACAACACACGCACACCCACTATACACACACACATACGCACTTATACTTCTTTTCATGCAATTATCATTTCATCATCATCGTGTAGCGTGGCCTTTGCAGAACGTCGCTCTCATCACGGTCTGCATAAGAAAGACTCGATCTCTCCCTAGCTCTCCGGCCTCGTGCACTGTCATATGCAAGGAGTCACTCGGTTCCTTATTCCTGGTGCCACGCCTTCTGCTGTTATTTGTTTCCATTCTGTCATTACGTTTGATATGATTAAAATATTTCAGCTTCCACAAAAGATGTTGTTGACTAGACACTCTATTTTGGTATTCAGATGTTTTAAAATGTCAGTATTTGTTCCCCATCTTTTGTTCATTGTAGCAAACAATTTCAAACGCCCATATTTTCTGAAGGAGTGGAAAGACTGATCACATCCGTATGTTGCTACAGGGAAAATGCACGCTGTCTCAATTTTAACGTTGATTTCCTTGCTAGTGCTCAATCATATACTTTTCCATTGCTATTTCTTACAAAACTCAGATATTCAAAGTTTGTGGCATGTTCAATTTCTTCATCAATAATTTTTTTTTTTTGTAAATTTTGTTTCTGTGTGGCAGCTAGTTTTTCTGTGGCAGTATTTTTGTTTCCTGTAAATTCAAGAAAAGGTATTGATCTTCAATGGGCTTTCGGACAGATATGATTATATGGTCTTTTCCATTAAAAGAAAATAGTGTGTTGCACGTGTTGTTAGTCCGTGTTGCCTCAGGATCTCTGATATATTGTCTATCCATCGTACTCTCGGTCTGCCTCTTGCTCTAAGGCAGTAGTGCTGTTCGTTGTATGCTCGTAGAGGCAGTTGGTCGGTTTGCATTCGCATCAAGTGGCCAAACCACTCTATTTGTTGCTTCTTTATGTATTGCAGGCATGGTGTGGTTCCTACAATTGCTCTAATGTTCTCGTTTCGAACTCTGTCTCTCCTTGTGACATTGGCAGCCTTACGTAAGCATCTCATTTCGCACGTCGTGATCTTTTTCTCCTGTGCTCTTGTTAGGGACCAGGTTTGGCATTGGTAGCAGAGGGTTGGTATAAACATGCAATTTATCAGTTGTCGTTTTAGTGCCATAGTGATGCTTGGGTGTTTTAGCAGTGGGGAGAGTTGGTAAGTTACTGCGTTCGCCTTTTGACATCTTGCCTCAAGTTCCCTATCAATTCTTACATCATCTGTGAAGATGCTCCCCAAGTATTTAAATTGCTGCATTTGTTTGAGTTGTTCGTTGTTAACTTGAATAGTTAGTATATTAGGTGTTCTACTTATTTTCACAATTTCTGTTTTGGTGATGCTGATCTTCATGTTATATTCGTTGCAGACTGTGTCTAGTGCATTTACGTGGATTTGAAGTTCTTTTTCGTTTTCATGTATTATGCTTTGGTCGTCTGCGAAAAGTATTTCGTTCAGTTGGGGATGTACTTCTTCAGGATCGGCGTGTATGTTTTCATTATAGTGATCTCTTTCAACTAACTCTGTCTCACTGCTTGGTGTAGTTAACAGTTCGCTTATCATTACATGGTTTGCTGCTGTTGTTATTCTGTCCATGTATATATTGAATAGTAGTGTTGATAGTACACAACCCTGTCTTACTCCTGTTCTTAGTATGATTTCGTCTGTCACACCAACATTTGTTCTAACTACGCTTGAGCTTGTTTGGTACAGAGATCTGATGTTGTCTAGTAGCTGACCTTGTACTCCATAGTCGTTCAATATATTCCATAGTTTGTTCCTGTCTACCCTGTCAAAGGCTTTTTCTTGGTCAATGAATGCTATATTGAGTTGTTTGTTATATTCTATTGCCTTTTCACTAAGTTGTCTCAGGGTGAAAAGGGCGTCTGTGCAACTTTTTCCTTTCCTAAATATAAACTGAGCTTTACTCAGCTGTGTCTCTACAATATGTTTTGTTCTTGTCTCAAGTACTTTTGAATATAGCTTCCCTACGTGGCTCAATAAAGAAATTCCTCTGTATGTGTCACAGCCTCTTTTATTGCCCTTGTTTTTTCCAAATTGGGACTATAATAGCTTTTTGCCAATCCTCCGGTGTTTTACTTTCGTTCCATGCTACCGTGAATATTCTATGTAGCCATGTTGCTCCGGTTTTAGTCTAAGTCTGTCACTTCACACTTGAAAAGATACTATAGATAAGAAATTGGACACTGTGGAGCTCGTTGGTGGCAGAAAAATAAATAAGATAATAGTGAAAAACACATTTTGCAAAGAAATGTTCCTAACAACTTGTTGGTATCCTACCACTAAACATTGAGTCCGAGACAATCATTTTACACATGAATAGATACGTTAGATGCAGAGTCTTGTCTTGTCTCGTCTTGTCTTGTCCACAATTGCCTCACTAATTTGTAACCCTTTGAAAATAAAGTGCGTTCTTTCGTTCGTGGTCACCCTTCATTCAGAATAATATATTGATAAGGTTGTAACCCCCAGATAACCCAAGCTTCACCCCAGCAACCTTAAACAGCTCTGCCTCAACTCCGTCCAGGATAAACAGCGTTTACCAACCATAAGAATCCTAACGACGGATACCTCCCATTATAGAGCGCTGAACTAATACAACAATACAAAGAATCATGGAATATTCAAGTAGGAGAACGCAACAACTTATACCAAATAAATGTCCCCACAACGATCCTGTGCTAACGGCTCAGAAATCACAGGCCGGAAGCAGTTTTCAACTATGGTCGATAGCAAAAAAACAAAAAACAAAAAACTCAAAATGCCTGAATTCGGTGTGAAACAAGCCAGTGGCTTCCAAGGTCAACCATTTATCTGAATATGTTCCAATATCTCGCCCTCATCCGATTTGTAAGCATAATATCCTAATTAAAAGGATAAAATGCTCGCAGGGAGTATGGGAGGGTTATTAATGAATATAAGAAGACCTCTGTCGTTGTAATGCAAGGAAATCCCACAAGCAAGAGCGTTCCTGCAGCTAGAGTCCTATGACGGCTATGTTTAGCGACCTCTGCACAATGTTCATTTTAGGAAAAAAGAGAAAGGGGTTAAAAATGGCGAAATCATGGCTCAAGAGGACAGAGGACTCTCCATATATATATATATATATATATATATATATATATATATATATATATATATATATATATATATATATATATATATATATATATATATATATGCCATCATTCTTCATATCTACCGCGCGTTGTGGAATAGGGGAGCTTACGTTCCATTGCTAAATGGACAGCAACATATATTGTCATTCAGTGTCGATTTAAAAGCTCGTTAATGTTATTAATCCACATTCTCATGTGACGGCCTCTTGCTTTCACTTCAGATCTTTTCACGTGTAGAGTCTTCACAGGTAGTTGCTCTGACTGCATTCTTACTAGATGTCCATTCGATCTGATCTTCTCTTGATCAAAGAATTTGCAGCACAGTGTTGTTTTTACAATCTGATAAGATAATTTTTAGCCTTGTCTCTTATAATTAGGTTAGTCGCTTTTCTCAATCATCTCATTTCGCAGCAACAAATCATTTACTTACCTAGGTTGATGTGTTTTTAGTTTTCAATATATTTCGCTGTTATGGGGTCACTACACCAAATTTTTTTTTTTTTTATTTACAGACTTAGAGCAGTTATTTTATAATGGTCGTTTGTAGGGATACATGTTATTTCATTTGTATACTTAAAGTGGTAAAAAATCATAGTTGTCATGGCAAATAGCCGCCATCTTGTGAAGAAAAAAAAAACAATATGTACTTAAAATCCTAAAATTTTAAAAACAAACACAAGGTATTCAATAATAGATGATGGATCCATTACCTTTTATTTTATTTAGAAGTACAGGTCTAGATTATTTACTTTAAACATGTTTTTAAATATTTTTCGTAGAATTTTAAAATGTAGATTTATTGAAAAAAAAATCGAGCATCATAAGACAATAATCAAATTTTAGAAACAAAAAACTTTCTAAAATCTACTTTTAGATAGACCAGTCTCTATAATATTGTTTATGAAGAATGCATACAAAATTTCATGTTTCTACTCTTTATATTAGCTTAGATTTTAGGATTTTACACACTCAGCAAACTGAAATATGAAGATTTAAGAAAACTGACTTTTAAACTTTTTTTTTATCTTAAAAAAGTGCACGAGGTCGTGTCGTTAGTATTAACTTTTCAATGCTAAATTGTTTACAAATGACATAAATTTTGTGTGTCATCTATTCTACGAATTCCGAACTTTACAAAAACGAACACATTGAAAAAGTGATATATTTTTCATAAATTGGGAAAAATGCCGTATAGTGACCCCTTATGTCGCAACCACAGACTGTTACTGAGGGATAGGGCACAACATAATTATAGGCGTGAGGGAAGCGGGGAAGAGGGGTGATTGACTGGCAATTTAAAGATCGACTGAACACAAATTGCAGATCTGTAGTGGTCAAGTGGCTTCAGGTAGGCCAGCGTGTCCCTATGATGAACAAAATTACCCTTCATTGTCAGGTCTCTACAGCCGGAACTGGTACCAAGAAATATCATAAAAAGCAAGGGTAGTGCTCTTAACCACATCACCGTTCAGAGCAGACAGCTCTGTAAACAAACCAATTGGGCATCATATACCCGGTGTGCTAATGGCATGAACACACTCTTGTAATTCCCCTAATGTGTACGTTAAATGGTAAATTTTTTAACTGTTAAATTCGTTCCAGCCGGGTAAGGTGAGAAATTACGATGTAAGTACAGTTTTCCAGAAATAATTTTTATTTGTTTTCTCATTTGCAATATTGGAACATATTACATCATATTAAGATATTCTATAAATACTAAGGGAATCGCAGTGGTGTAGCGGCTAGACGCTAACTTAACGGAAAGTCGTAGCTTCAGTTTCTGAAGGGGCTGATCATTTCATTAAAAAAAAACTTTGGCTTCCAGCTAGACCCAGTCTTAAATAGGTACCAGGAAAAGTTCTTGGAAGTAAAGGTAGCGTGTGTGATGCTGACCACATCACCCACCAGATGTTGATAGGTATATAGAATATAGGTTTACCCGTATATACCCAATGCGTCTGAAGGCGTCCTTTAACAATTCTTGTCCTTTTTCTTTGTGTTCGGTTTCGTAATTCAGACCGCCATGTGGACTGTCTCTTTGAACTCGCATGTCAGCTGCATGTCCCTCATGGTTCCACATAGCTTGCTCTGCACACTTTGCTCTTGAGGCCAGGTTTCTTTTCGAAGTTGTAGGCAGAGTAGGCAGGTTTACAGAATGTGCTTAGGTGTTTTCCGGGCCGTCTCATATGCACACCGTGGAAAGTGTACATGGTTCAATTTGTGCATTTCACAGTTGAGCCTACTGTTTCCTGTTCTTAGCTGGAAAACTGGTGTATGTGGTTTTCTGTTTAGTCTGCTGCTGAGGCCTTATTGATGCTCACTTTGGTTTGTTCACTTCACACCTCCTTTTGTTTTCCTTTCAAAAGAGCTGGTATTTCGTAGTGGAACAGATCACGACTATTGTCTGGAGCAACGTTTCGGCGACAATCACGTCTTTGCAGCTTATACCACAGGTGCTCATTGGACCTACGCCTGTAGACAGGGATGACCGGGGGAGGGGGGGGGGTGGTAATGTGATTGGCAAGTAGGAATTGCGTGGTCAACAGTGCAGAATAAGGTCTGACGTCCTGCTGAAAAAAGATATCTGCTGGCATCCCGAAATGGGAGTATATGTGGTCGAAGAATTTCACTGACGCATCACAAGTCATGCTCACAAATATGGTCTTAAACACAATTGACCACTGCGTTGTAACGATTATAAAACACTAACGCAATTCACGAACATATGTCCACTTGACACAGTAAATAAAAGTCTGCTTTTCACATGCTTGTAGCGTCTGTGGCTTAGGCGTTGCGAACGCGCTTTGTAATGCCGGGGTGACGGGTTCAATCCTAGCTGCAGGCATTGTGCCTTCCATTGATTTCGACAGTGGTATCGATAACTGAGCGTCCAGAAGCAGTGGCAAACTACTGGGCGTAAATTTGCTTATTAAAAAAAAAAACATGAAAAAAGGGTGGGTTAGTTCTGCACCGTCCTGTAAAGGACTAACTAACTTTCACATACCTGAGTACGATATTTTATTTACAAACTAATAGAAACGAGCCGTCGGATAACTATGCATTTCTCTCATTTTCACCTTCTATTTCTCTTTCTCTCTCTCTCTCTCTCTCTCTCTTGCTCTCTCTCTTTATCTCTCTCTCTCTCTCTCTCTCTCTCTCTTGCTCTCTCTCTCTTTATCTCTCTCTTTATCTCTCTCTCTCTCTCTCTCTCTCTCTCTCTCTCTCTCTCTCTCTCTCTCTCTCTGTAGTAAAAGGTTGTTGTTTGTGGACCGACGGTCTTGTGGTAGGTCATGTGGATAGCTTCTGGTGGCGCTTGAAAAATCTAGCTCGATACACTCGATAGTCACGTCAGAAGAATTCTTCGTCTTCTTCTTCTTCTTCTTTTTCTTCTTCTTCTTCATCTTCTTCTTCTTCGCGTTCACCGGCTGTAAATTCCAACGGAAAGTTCTGGTTGTTCGTCCACTTCTAACCTGTTCCAGAAATTTAGTGTTGCATGCACGTCCGTTTCAAAAGTGTGATTCATTTGCATGCAAACTGTTGGTTCCTTACCTTGCAGGATGATGTACTCCAACTTAGAAGAAAGCTCTGAGTTAGTTGACTCTTACGACATGCCTTTGGTCAGGCAGTGGGTCTATTCTTATTTTCTCCCCTATAGGGCCCCGCAACCCACACGTGGAAAACTGACTTCTGAATCGTATCATCCCTCTAATTAAGATTAGGGTGTTTAAAAACACTTATGCGTGCATGTTATTGCATTTATGCTGCAAGAACAATGAGAGGTTCCTTGTGTAGTTGGTTCGTTTGAGCATGTATAGATTCCGCCTGTTGTTTCTTTATGGCGATATTAAGTATATCATCCACATAAGGCCCGTTAATTTAAATTAAAAAAGAAAATACAATAAAAAAAAGTCATAGTAGGGATCATTAGACTTCCCATGGCCACTCCGTCAATCTGACGGTAAGACTGCAGGTAAAAAACTGAACTGGATATATGATACGCACAGCAGTTTCACTGCCTCAGGTGTTTAGTTGGTAAACCCACCAGCGGATTGTTAAAATGCAGTGACAGCGATTTTTCAGTTTAGCTTGAGGCGTGTGTTGCTTTACGCGAATAATTTCACGGGCAACATCTCATTTGTTGTATCTAGTGCTTCCATTGACAATAAACTGATGTATAGAGCAGAACTGTTGGCACCTCTGACTCAAGCCTTATGCATATAATGCGTGTGTCTGCTGTTAGCTTTGCCAAGACTGCAGAACTTCCCCGAGGAGTTACAGCCGGTGAATGCGAAGAAGAAGAAATCTGATGGACTTTCTGTATGTGTTCTTCGTCACAAGGGCCCCGTTTGTTATGAAGTTGGGACTGTCATAACCTAATTAATGTTCACTTACATATTACCATTTATACATGCTTACACGCATTTGCATTCATTCATTGCTAATATATACATAATACTAATACGTACATGCATACACGCACATACATATATACATATGCATATATACAAACACAGATGCATACATACATAGCATACACATATACTCAAGTTAATTACATACATTCTAAATATCGAATGAAGATTTGCCTGTGTCATTTCCGTGGGATGTGTGTGGGTTGTTAGGTTTACTGTTGTTTGGTTCTAAAGGCTTCAAGCCGCAATTTGCAATTTTAGCAACTCTACTGCAGTAAACTTTTTTTAGATTTATTCCGATTACCTGCTGACTTAAATTCAACACATATTATTTTTACTTGATTTTTCAGAGAATACTGTCTTCGTCGAATCAGCTGACGACGGACACAATTAAAATTTTCATTATTTAAATTCAGTTTTTTTTTTTTTTTTTTTTTAAATTCTTTTGGCGCTTGTCAATATTCAAATAAAAGCGAACATAAATTACCTGAAAGAAACCAAATGTTGAAACTTACCTAAAAATATATGGCCTTTTAATTTATTTTTTTTTAATGTGAAACCATAAATAGATTTGGCATTTATTTTATTAGACACTGTGTAGAAAACCTTCCATTCAATCCAACTTATGGCGGGCATTTTTTTTTTCCAAATTGATCTTGGCTTCTACGTTGAAATAGCCTACAAAAGAAACAGGTTTTATCCCGAGAAGTAAAAGCGGCTGGTATGATACTGACCACATCACCCATAGAGTGCTCATTGGGTGAGAAAAAAGAAGATCTATTGCTTTATGCCCATTGAGCCAAAAACGTCACAAGGGCCCGATGAGTCAAAAACGTTACAAGATCCCGATGAGACAAAAGCGTGAGAAAAACTCCCACCCCCCCCCCCTCCCCCTTTTTTTTTTTTTTTACTATTAAAGACCCTGTTTCTAATCCAAAAGCAAACTATTATCTTCAAGTAAAGAAGATTTCAAAGTTCTCATTCGTTATCTAAAGGTTAGAAACCAGCAGGTTGTCCAGTACTGAATACTGCCGGAGATAAAATACATCCGAAGGAAGAACTCACAAACTTAGGCCCATTGGTGTCAGCTCCGCCTATTTACACACTTTTCATTTTTAGTTAGTTGGGCTGGTCGACCTCGGTCTAGGTTAGAGGGGTGTGCAGCTGTACTTTGGTATTCAAACAGCGTTCCGCAGTTGTTTTTTTTTCTGGGAGTAGCGAAAGCTGACATTGGGTACTCGATCGTAAGCAGTACTAGTGTTTGTGTATATTTAAGAGCCGTCTGAAATTTTTAGTAGGAAATGAGCTTATTGCAAAGGGTAGCGTTGCGTGTCTGCAGCGAAAGAGCGTTATCTGGGCTACGGCAAAATGTTAAGACGTCTGAAACCACGGAAAGTAGAATGCACTGTCTCGTCGTACCTAAGTTCAGTGTGTCGTATTCTTTATTCATGAATCTAAAAATATAACATTCTTTAACAGAATAAACAACTGTGTGTTGTCTACTTTTCATGAGAAAACAAAAGATTGTCAAAATTCTTCTCGCGTTGTCTCCTTTCGTGTTTAAAAAAATACATAAAGGACTCTTACATGTTATCGACTAGTCGGCACTGTGTTGGAGATTTGGCCAACATCACAAGGCCACCTTTACTTTCCGGGATTTTACCTGGTACGCATTTAATACTGGGTCGACCTGACAGCCAAAGTCTTTTTTTTTTTTTAGTCCTGCTTCGTCAGGTACCTTTTACTTTTGAATTCGCTAGACCTCGGCGTCTCCCTCGTGCTCCATGTATCTCGCAATAGATCCTTTACTTTTTACATCGCATTTTCTAGGTTTTGTGTGTGTGTGTGTGTATATAATTGTTGCAAAAATGGTAACATAAGTTTGCTAGTTTTTTAATGATAATTTGTCTTCGAGGCGTAGCCTTTTCGGGAAAAAAAAATATATATTAAATAACAATGCATGTTATGTATTATTATTTCAAGGACACCTTTGTCTTGTTAACTAATTGTTCCGGATTCACAGCCATATTTTAAAACTGATATTATTTAGCAAGCAAAGCAAATATAAGAATTTAGGTATTTTTTTTTTAAGAATCTGAAGAAATCAATGTATTTTAAAGCTTTGATTTGAAGTGAGCTGGTTGACCAAATCATCACATGGTTTGTCAGTCTCAGAAATTATGCATTTTAGAGCAACCGTGTTTGAGTCTTCATGGGGACGCTGAGGTGCAGTGTATCACATGATGGTATATGGGGGTCAGATTGGTCAAGATCTAGTTACACATTCTCGCGGTCATTCCTGGAAACAGCCAATTTTCACAACAATCATCAAAGCATCAACACTTCCTTGGTTCAGCAGATACGCTATATCGTCTTTCTCATGATCAGTTTTTTACATTAGTTGAACCGTCCTTCTCATGATCAGTTTTAAACATTAGTTGAACCGTCCTTCTCATGATCAGTTTTATACATTAGTTGAACCGTCCTTCTCATGATCAGTTTTATACATTAGTTGAACCGTCCTTCTCATGATCAGTTTTAAACATCCGTTCAAAAGTCCTTTTTGGGATCATGTTGTATGCTAAATGAGGGGGCGGCTTATGAGCATTCGGTCCAAATGGCTATTTCATGATTCTAGATCGAACTCTGCAACAATCACGCACAGTCGAGGAAAACTCAACAAACCGGCACACCGCATATGACAGCAAAGTATCCAAACATAGTCTACACGCAGGTTGATACAGATTGAGATCTTAAGCTCCGTATTCTACACACAGTTCCAGCAGCGCTCCATAATACAGCCTAGACTCGCTTTCAGTCATAACTCTCAAGCTCACCGCTTCAGTTCCTAGGTCGCTGGCTAGCCTGCACTTCAGGGCTAGCAGTACGAATAAACAAGCTCCATCTAACTTACTCAGCTTGACCTCCGTTGCTATACTCAGTAATAGGCACTTTAACATTGGCTGACTCAGAACCTCTACAATATTTCAGTTTCACAATATACACACAGCAAGAGAGCAACGTCGAGGAATTCTACGCTGACAGGCAGAAATCCCAAATATGAGGGCCATCAGCACACAGCCGATAACCGACATCTACGAGGGTCACACCTCGTAAGTAAAATCGGTTGTCTTGTTTCAGTAGTGAACTCCAACACACGTCGTCACCCAAAACAAGCTCCTCACAACTGATCACACAACTCTCTCTACTCACTCTCTCCTCAACTGTTTTGCTGCCCTTTGGCCCCACTATACACATGTATAAGTTCTCTGTGAGTTCTCCGTGCTACTTGAGACGCGCACACTTGTTCACGTGTTGTTACACCTTTTCTCTTATACCTTCGTGCCCAGTCTTGCTCGACACCAACTTGGTATAAATATTGACCCAGGTCCGTTGACACTTTGTGAATCCACTGGTCAACTTTTGTCCTAAGTCATCACAGAATCAAAATTTGGGGTCGGAAAATTTATGGTTCAGATCCTGAGGTAAACGGCAATTTTGTCAAAAATGACCTTAGCTCCCAGGTCGACCAACGCTTAAATGGGATTTAGGTATAAAGTTATATGAAGTAAAAGAGAATGGCGTGAGGGTGACTACATTAGCCGACGTATGATGATTGATTTACAATATATATGTCTAACACTATATGTCTAATACGGGAGAAGACATGTGAATAGACCTTTTACAACTCAAACGGACATACAGGTTATTCCAAGCATAATTGTTTCAGTTCAATTGCCAGGATCTTGACATACACGTAGATTGTCAGGTCCAGAAATCCTGTCTTCAGTGTTGTCTGAATAGCATCATTTTGATGTGATTAACCGTTAGGTCAATTTCTGTTCAATTCCTGATGAGTTTCTTCATTGCTTGTGCCGTCTTGAGGAAAGGATTACTTCTACTTATTACAATGACATGTATCGCATTGCAGCCCTTTTTTAATTATACTTTGTTCAGTAAGAGACAGCAAAACTGCTTGAACAGGAACATTCCTGTCACTTCTGGGGATTGAACAGGAAATAGCCTGCCTATTGTAGGTATTTAACAAGAACATTAATGTCATTTTTAGGGATTTTAAATGAAATCAAATGTAGCTTTTGGGGATTGAATGGGACAAATTCTGTCACTTTTAGGGATTGAACAGGCTTTGCCATATCCTTTTCGGAAAATGAACAGAAACATGCCTGTCACTTTTAAAGATTGAACAGTAGTCCTGCCCCTTTTGAGGATTAAACAAAAAAGTCCTGTCACTTTTGGGGATCTAAGAAAAGATCAGTCGTAGTGAAGCCATTCGCTAATCTCACCCCATGTAAGTTCTCTTGCACGGCACTCTCGAGACTGATCCAGTGGCCGTGATGCGACTACTGGGCTACTTTTTGAACCCGTAACTAGTGACTGACTGACTTTCTATCCCTCCAGTACATCACACAAGCGATAAACACCCGATGACACAAAGTGCCACCATGTGGATGAGGATCGCCGTGGAGAGGTATCAGAAACCGCGTTCAGACAATTGGCCATATATATGGCCTGCCTATATTGCGGCCCCTGGCAAAAGCCAGGGTGGGTCTTCAAATAACAAAAAAAAAAAAAAAAAAAAAATATTAGTCCTAAATAGGACGAAACACCCAAGTAAAGGCATATATAACCCGTAACTAGTTTTGGGGCGTTCCTGATATACTCTGTCACAATGTCTCTGAACTCATTGGCGGAGACTTTCGACCACTACGCGACTTTCCATTGCCTCAAGCCATGTCAATCTGTGTGCGTATAGCACATCACCTCTCTAAATTTTAGTGCACTTATTTATCCAGTCATCTCTTTGTGAGATGCAATTTTTCGTTATTTTGAAGCAACACCTTGGCTCTTGCCAGGGGCCGCAATATAGCCCGATCATAAATAAATATAGTCTAATGGCTGAACGCGGTTTCTCTGACCTCTGCACGGGTGATCCTTATGCACATGGGTGCACATTGTGTCATCGGGTGCATATCGCTTATGTGATGTCCTAATGGGGTTAAAAACTACTACTACTACTAATTTTAGTGCATTTTGAGCAGATAGCCTCGCATCTTCTACTTTACATTTTCGTCCTATTTTAAGAGCGGACAGGGAATCGGCTACAATTGGGTCTGCAGACTCGCGAGTCTGGTCTTACCGACTTTAAACTCTTAGCCTGTTTACAATATATGGGGGCACGTCGGTCAGACAAGGGGGCGCTCCGAGCTGTTTTCTCGTGGCTGTGCTGATTTTCCGCTTCTACTGCGCTCGTGCTAATCTAGCACAGTTGCAGCGGCCAGAGGAGCTTCATAATCAAAATGAACTGAAGACAACAAACTTTGAACTTCCTGATCAGCCTGCTACTCTCAGTAGCACGCAGGCATGTTGCCAGTGACTCGTGTATGCGCCGGACTAGATCCCTATCACATAGCTACGAATCAAAGACGCGACCCTTTTCACCCGTTCCTCCAGAACCGTGGGGATAGGATTGCTTGCCCCGTGAATCTGGTTACCACCACCTTACCTTTAAGGAACGACAAGCATCTTGACCCCTGTGGCTTGAATTGCATGTTGCACCATTCCACCACGCAATCTAGCTGTAACAGGTAGACTGCACTAATTGCGGCTAATTAAAAATATTAGAGAACAACAGGCTCATTGTGGCCTTCACCTTTGTTTCTAGAACCTTTCCACAAAAGTATGTGATAACAAAAGAGTGCAGTGCTAAAAGGGCTACTAGCTAATAATGCTATGGTGTCCTAGCCTGGGCTTCTAGAGAATACAAGCCATTTTATTAGAATTATGATATGACCCTGCCTTCTAGTACATGAAAATATCCTGTTGACAACATTTTCTGAATTCCTCTGATGAAGGTGTATTTTGAAAACGTCATAGCTGTCTTCAAAACACGTTGCTGGAAGATTCTGAAGCGAGTTAATCGTACCTTTACAAGCGAGTGGCTGAATCTCTCATATTAGAGGGAGGGCATACAAGGCTAGGCTAGACTTATAGGGCTAGAGACTTAACTCGGGACTTGAGGGATATTCTATAGAGTAGTTCTAAAGACCCATGGATAGAACAAATATAGAAGGTTAAATTATATTTACTTACTATAAATAGTAGAGCAGAAAAAAATATTCTTGTATGTTTATTTTTTGGTTTAGTAATCGTTTAAAAAGGAAGAAGTTCAAATTAGGAGAACAAAAATTGACACGTTTGGATTTGTGATACTGAAATGTTCTTTACTGTTTGTTTGAGACACTAGGATGGTATTTAAATAATAAACCTAATTTCTAAAAACCATTATGGTAATGCAATAATAATTTTGGTCAGGGAGATAGAGGGATTCTACACAAATTTGAAAGCTGTAACTCGGGAAATATTAAGAACGAAAAGTATCAGAAAAACGGGGGAATTCTACTACTTACCGATATTGACATCCTCTATACGTGAAAATCGTGTCACAGACGTTGCAAATAGCGCCCGAATATCTGTTTTTTCTTGCTGTCAACAGGACGCGACTTGTCCGCAAGTCTTGTTCCGGGCAGGACAATCAATACTGCGCGTTGTAATGTACGCGCATATGGCCTCGGGCCAACTTCAAACCAGCAGTCGCCTCGAGCCAACGTCAAACCAGCAGTCGACTCAGGACAACTTCAAACCACCAGCCGCTATGGCGCTACACTATTCCGACAACCCCTTGACCGTCGCGACTGCGACCACGGTGGCAGTTCCGACGGGGAAAAAAGTACGTATTGAGTGTTGTCCTGCTACTATAGTGCCACATCCGAGAGTATCCCCCGCCGCCGCTAAGCGTGAGTCCCAGCCATCTAGTTTAGCCCCCTCCCGCCGCTAAGCGCGGCGCAGAGGAGGCTAAGCTAGATGGCTGGGACTCACAAGCAAATGCTTTGGAGGAAGCTGCAGGAGCTGTGGTAGCTGCTGCTCGTGAGTCCCAGCCATCTAGTTTAGCCCCCTCCTCGCTGCGCGTAGCGGCGCAGGGATACTCTCGGAGGTGGCACTAAAGTCGGCGGAAAGCGATCGGCAACTTACATAAAACTCAGGCCTTGCCGTAGGATAGCGCTATCGGGAGTAATGTCGCGTGTCGGTAATTTTTTTCGTATGCAGTTAATCCTTGTTTTGCCGCCATCTAGTCACCGTAAAAAAATCCGTTGCGTTCCGTCAGAATGTCGTGTGCAGTTCATACTACTTTCGACACGGTTGAATAGCCGCAAAAGACATGCGACTTTTACATATGTTTGAGGCTCTGTTTGGGTTAACTATCTGTGTTGTGAGGCTCTGTTTGGGTTAACTGTCTGCGTAGTTCGTATGGAACCGTTATTCGAAAGATAGCCAAACTGCATCCTACATGGGGTCGACGTACTGTAATCTATATTAATAAAAAATATTAATTTTTCCGTTATCGTTAACTATAGACTCGGAAACTACTGAAGCGTTTGCTTTTAAATTTTCACACAACGTTGCCTTTGACCTAACGCTTCTTTTTAGGTAAGACAATCGCACAAGCCACAAACGACGTAGCTCCAGCAACGGTCAAATCATTTTTTTTCGTTGCCGGCCCGAATTTGTTTTTAGTTGATCGGCCATCTTTGACTGTGTAACACCGAACTTCACATTATTATTATATACTTGCATTTCTACTAAATGCTTGAGTGTTGAGTAGCGTAGTTAGTTGTAAGCATTTCGCTTTTTACTTGGGTGATAGGAGTTCGAATTCCCGCCGGGTGATATAATTTTTTTTAGGGGCCCCTAACTAGGTGGCTGTCACGTTTTTTTGTGTGTGTAATTTATAGCTAGGCTGCATTATCTACGCTTTTTCTCGTAATATTCGTTCGCCCTTGAGAGTGCGGTTGGCACGTTGTGTTGTGGTTTACAGCTAGGCTGCGATATTTGACCTAAAGTCTTCATTCTTCGGTAGTAGAGGTGTAAATATTCCACCCTTCGCCGGTGCTCGATTCCCTGCTGTGTGCTAATTTTTCTTTTTTTTTTTGTTTCCTTTAGGGCGATTGGCACGTTGTGTTGTGGTTTACAGCTAAGTTACGCCCAAGGTCATCCGATTTCAGTACAGTCCCAATTAGCCTCCCCCGACGCTTTACCAGAAATTATTCGTTTATGACATAAACTGTTAACTTAGACAGCTTACAGACCAGTTTGGTTTGGGTCGACACGGATGCCAAGGTTAGTTAAACATCGTCTCTTCGGAGAGGGAGATATTACGAGTGCGGGATTTTATTTCCGCTTTTTGTGAGTATAGTGTCCTTTTTTTTTTTTTAAATCACGGAATATTACTGTGGGTTCCATCACTGGTTAGGTGATGGAGATTTATGTCGGGGACACACTTAAACTAAACAGTCCGTGGCGACAGCATGCAGCACCAACTCCTCTGGCTACAGCGACCTTACAGACAGTAGTGACGGTTTTGTGTTGTAGTTGTTGTGACGGTGGTGGTGGTAGTGGTAGTAGTAGTACATTCCGCCCTTTCCGTGGTTTACTGGTGTTCGATTACCCACTAGGTGCTAATTTTTCTTTTTTCTCAAGAGGTTTGTTGGCATTTTGTGTTGTGGTTTACAGCTAGACTGCCATATCTTCACCTTTTGCCCAAAGACATCCGATTTCAGTAAAGTATAATTTATCCACCCCTCTACGCTTTAGTCCATCATAAACTGTTCGTTGATGACAGAAGCTGATAACTAAGACTGCTTACAGTCCAGTTTAATTTAGACTAATCATATCATTTTCTCCGAAGGACGGTTGAAAAATCATCACTTTGCGAAATTAATGAAATAAATATAGTTAAGAAATGAGAACTCTGAAACAATGTTTTAAGCTCTTTTAGTTAACAGTGTCTGGCATCAACCCCCTTATCCCCCTTCTCCCCCCCCCCCCCGCCCCACACAAGTAATCATATCATCCTCTCCGAAGGATGGGAAAGTCACCATGTGACGAAAGTGTGTAACAAAATTGAGCTTGGCATCCGTGTCCACCCAGACTTAAATATATAGCATTAATGTGTACTGAAAAGTAAATGTAGGCAGCGAAACAGCAACCACATCACCCATCCAGTACCAGCACTACTGCTACCACTACCACTACAACCATCACAATAACAACAACAACAACAAAAACTGTCACTGCAGTCTGTGTAGGTCAGTGTAGAAAAGAGGAGCTAGCGCCGCATGCTGTCGCCACGGACTATTTAGTTTAATTTTGCCCCCGACAAAGAAAAAAATCTTCATCACGTAACCAGTGATGGAACCCACATTAGAATGTACACTATACTCACGAACAGCGGAGAAAAATACCCCGCTCCCGTCATCTCTCACTCTCCGAAGGAACAATGTTTAACTGACCTTGGTATCCGTGTCCACTCAAACTAATTTGGACTGTAAGCCGTCTTAGTTAACAGTTTCTGTCATCGCCGAATAGTTGTTGATCGAGAAGCGTCGCGGGGAGCGTAATTGTGACTTAACTGAAATCGGATGTCGTTGGGCGAAATGCGCAGATATCGCAGCCTAGCTGTAAACCACAACGCAACGTGGAAACCATGCTTTTAAAGGTAAAAACAATTATCACCCACCGGGGAATAGAACAACGGTCAACCGCGTGAAAGATGGTATACTTACAACTTTGCTACCGAAGACTGACGAGTGTAGGTCAGATATCTCAGCCTAGCTGTAAACCACAACACAACGTGCCAACGGCCCTCTCAAGGGCGAATGAAGATTACCCGTTACATGACCACTGAGCACCACGTCTCCGCTGTCGCTGGCTAGCTGTAAACCCCAAAACCGAACAAAGGCGTCGATATCGCAGCCTAGCCATAAACCACAAGACAACATGCCAGCCGCCCAGTTAGGGGCTAAAAAGGATTTAGACAGGGAAGAGGAACAAGAGATCATATATTCAACATGCGTTTAATAATAGAGAAGTGTAGAGAATTTAATGTAAATCTGATCTTATGTTTTGTGGATTATTCAAAAGCATTTGACTGTGTACATCAGAAGCTTTGGGAAATCATGAGGAATATGGGCTTTCCATCACATATAGTGCAGCTCATTAAAATGCTCTATCAAGACCAACAAGCAGCAGTCAGAATAGATTGAGAGACATCAGACTGGTTTGGCATCAAGCAAGGAGTCCGTCAGGGATGTGTGCTGTCACCGTATTTGTTCAACCTGTACGCCAAAAATATAATGAGAAATGTAAGAGATGATATAAACAAGGAACAATATGATGCCCTAAACATCTGTGGTCATGA
>CAJHNH020004157.1:142500-200000 GCA_905116865.2 Candidula unifasciata
CAGCAGCTCTCTGATAAGTACCTTTCTTATCCTGGTTTTGGCCTTCAGCCTGCGAGCATTGTAAAGGCAGGCGTCAGATCGAAAATGATTAAATATGCCATCCTCCTGATCTCGAAAGGCAGGTGTCGAAAGAAGTGCAAAAGTGTATTCTAAAGAAGGTAGGAGCAGGTACAAACCCCGGCTTCACTAAATTTCTTTTTACGAACTCCTCAGATGTTACACCCTCAAAGTTGATTGTACCCTTCATACCTGTGTTAGTTAGTCTTTCCTCTTGTGTCGAGTGCGGCACCTAGGGCAGAGGTCATGACTCTCCATGCATGTCGGTTCGTTGCAATCCGTTGTAGGTCTTGGATGTTTGAGTGGCCCATGAGCGAGCCTTCCCTGATGATAGTTCTACGTAGGGTTTCCCTTGGTCTTCCACGAGATCTTTTCCCCTGTGGTGTCCAAATGAGGGCTTGGTAAGGAAGTCTTGATTTATCTATTCTCAGGGCGTGGCCGACATAGTTCCAGCGGCGTTTTCGTATAAAATTAGACACATACTCTTGCCTGGATTCTTGCCTTATTTGTGTATTTGTTCGGAAATCTGACCATTTGAAATTTAGTATTCTTCTAAGGCATTTATTTTCAAAACTGTCTAATTTTGTGTCTAGAGTTTTCGTTGATTTCCAGCTCTCGCATCCATAGGTTAGTACTGGAATCACACAAGAATTGAAGATTTTGCGTTTTGTGTGTTTGCTAAGTGTCTTTGATTTCCAGATGTTAGACAGTTTATTGAAGGCACTAGATGCCAGTGCTATTCTAAATGGTATTTCTGGTGCGATACCTGTGTGGAGCGACTTAATAATGCTTAGTAGAGTTAGTGGGCACCCATTCATCTTCAGTGCCTTGATCAGATCTTTTCGACTAACCAAATCAAATGCTTTGGTAAGATCAATAAAAGCAACATAAATAGTTGATCCTGTTTGCGGCAAGTGTTTTATTATGGTTTCCCCTAATGAACCAAAAAGACACTGAAGTAGTTTACGTGTTGAGATGTTAGGTCGCAATGGTCGAAGTTGTATCCCCCAGCTACAAAAAACACCCAGCCTACGTCAGGAGTGAGGCGACTAAAATTATGGTAGAACATAAATAATAAAATCATTACCAGGCGCAACTTGCACTGACTTCCTCAATACTTTAGGCCTCCAGACAAGATAGTAATTCTATGCTAGTTAAATTACCACAGTACAGATTGAAATACAACGATACAGCACACATCCCAGTTAACTTAATAACTGTCACACTAACCTTAGAATGTGAAAAAACAAAACAATATGTAATCAGTCCAACACAAGTAAGGATGTAAAGAAATGCATTTAGCAAGACAAAGTAAACTCTCTATGGAATCGAAGTATTTTCCAATTCACATGGACTTCTGTAATATGACAGAGTAAAAATATTTGCATATCCGTGTGTGTATATATTAAAGTGTAAAGGTTTGAATGTATGAATACGTGTCAATGTATTCATGTATGCATAATGAGCTTGTGTATGTATGTTTTTTAACGATTTGCACGGTTTTGTTTAAAGGCACACATATTTCTGTGTGCTTGTAGATCTGTATACGTGTTTGTTAGTATATGTGTGCATTTATGGATGTGTGTATGGTCTTGTGTATGTGTATATATATATATATATATATATATATATATATATATATATATATATATATATATACATATATTCATGGGTGCCTCTGTATGTATAGGTGTGTGAATGAGTATTGTGGGGGAATTGTTGTTTATAACTTGATACAAACCACGAGTTGCATCTGTTAAAAAAAAAAATAAACAAATTTATTAAAGTACATAATCTCTATTCAAGCTACTAAGCTATGGAAACAGAATTAACTAGCCACATCTCATTCACAGTCTGTCGAAATGT
The DNA here is from genome assembly GCA_905116865.2 of Candidula unifasciata. Classification (NCBI taxonomy): domain Eukaryota; kingdom Metazoa; phylum Mollusca; class Gastropoda; order Stylommatophora; family Geomitridae; genus Candidula; species Candidula unifasciata. The sequence goes on from CAJHNH020004157.1 coordinate 144,424, forward strand.
CTGTATGAAAATATATGTAATAGATTTAATTGCCCTGCTTCGCTCATGATGGTGAAAGAAAATGTTCGTCTTTGAGTTTTCCTTGGTCGTCCTGTCTCCTAAGCCCAACAGTAATCCAATTCATTGCATGTCCGGTGATTCTCTAAATTGTATGAAGCAAATAAATTATACCAGGTGTGGAAACTGGTTCCTCAGTCACTACACGAGGTGCAGTGGTAGGAGAGTCCTAGACTAGTTCTTCCATAGTTAGCGCTACCGCCACTTAGCATCTTCTTGCAGTGATATGACAGTGATTTGAGGCGTTATTTAGGGTAGAACTTCAGCATGTTTGCTGTCTTATAAATCTGACCGGCAAAGCAACAACCTCCTCTAACAACATTATCTCAGTTTACCATTCAAGAGAAATAACATTAAATTGTGATTAAAAAATAAAATTATTGTGCAGGATTTAAAAGTCAAAACATATTTAACTGTAAATAAATCCAGCGAAAATTTAACTTTTACAGATTGTCGCCACCTACACACAAAATAAAAGGAGGAGGGGGGTGGAAGACAGGGTGGGGCTGATTGCTAAAGAGGGCATCATTTCCCATCAGGTCAATATCATATTGGGAAGATAATACAGAGAATGGTGTCAAGGTAAGTATCACATAAGGCGGGTGTCACGTGTCTTCAGTGATGTAGTGATTGGCACCTTTCCTTGTTTTCCGACGACAGTATTATATTGCACCTTAAGTGGCATGAAAATCACAGCCCATAGCGATTGGTGTGTGTGACTAGCAAGACCCATCCGTGTCAAGAAAAGACTTCCATAATAACAGCATTGGATTTTAGGACCTTTGTTGTCAACATCTGTGTTTAATCCGGTTTTTTTCAGACGCTCATCTATCATCCTTTCAGCAGTCATTTCTTCCTTCACTCTTATTCCCTTCCTGATATGCCCTTTCCACACAACACGGTCCATAGTTTTTTGTTCCCGTGAGTCCACCTCAATACCCGTATCATCCATGTCCAGCTTGCACACATCTTTATACAGTAGTAGAGGTCTGCCCTCTAACATCTTCTACCAGCATGTAATTCACCATAATGGGTGTCCTTAGGAACTCGCCATCCTCCTTTCTCCAGGTGTGACCAAGCCATCTGAGCCTTCGTAGACTAAGCATGGAAAAGACTGTTGTAGTACCTGCTCTTTCCAGTACCTCAGTGTTTTTTGTTTTTGTCCTACCACTTAATGACAAGCATTCTTCTTAGTCTTTGCATGTGAAAGCTTTTTAGCCGTCTCTTCTAGTGAAAATAAGTTGACCAAATTTCACTGCCATAAGGCAGAGTTCCGAGAACACAAGCCTGACAGACAAAGGTTTTTTTTTTTTTTTTTGGTGAGCTTTCTGTTCTCCCAATCTCTCTTTATCAATCTGCTCATTGTTGTTGCTGCCTAATCTATCCTGATATTGATTTCTCAGTCCAGCGATAGTTTGCTATTCACTGTAGAACCCAAATAGGTAAAATGGCCTACTGTCTCCAGCTCTTCGCCGTCAATGTAGACTGTAGGTCTACCATTAACACCTTGCATCATAAACTTTGTCTTTTTGTTTGCTGACTGTCAGTCCAAATTCACAGCATACATCAGCAAGGGCAGATAAAAAGCATTGTAGCTCCTCCTCTGAGTGTATCGCTATTGTTGCATCATCTGCAAACAGCAGCTCTCTGATAAGTACCTTTCTTATCCTGGTTTTGGCCTTCAGCCTGTGAGCATTGTAAAGACTGGCGTCAGATCGAAAATGAATAAATATGCCATCCTCCTGATCTCGAAAGGCAGGCGTCGAAAGAAGTGCAAAAGTGTATTCTAAAGAAGGTAGGAGCAGGTACAAACCCCGGCTTCACTAAATTTCTTATTACAAACTCCTCAGATGTTACACCCTCAAAGTTGATTGTACCCTTCATACCTGTGTGGAGCGACTTAATAATGCTTAGTAGAGTTAGTGGGCACCAAATCTTCTTCAGTGCACTGAACATACCTTTTCGACTAACCAAATCAAATGCCTAGGTAAAATCAATAAAAGCAACATAAATGGTTGATCCTGTTCGCGGCAAGTGTCTTTATTGTGGTTTCCCCTAATGAACCAAAAAGACACCCTGAAGTAGTTTACGTGTTGAAAGTTGAGTCGGAGTGGTCCAAGTTGTACCCCCCAGCTCCAAAAAACACCCAGCCTACATCAGGGGTGAGGCGACTCAAATTATGGTACACCAGAAATAATAAACATTACTAGGCGCAACTTGCACTGACTTCCCCAATACTTGTAAGCTACCAAACTAGCAAGGGAATCCTATGCTAGTTAAATTAACACAGTACAGAATGAAATACAAAGACACTACATATATCCCAGATAACCTAAAACTGTGAACTATGGACACTAACTTCAGAATGTGAAATACAAAACAATTTGTAATCAGTGCAAGACAAGTGAGGATGTAAAGAAATGTATTCAGCAAGAGAAAGTAAACTCTCCATGGAATCGAAGTATTCTCTAATGCAGATGGATTCCTGTTTTAAAAGTGAGTGTAGTATGTCAGAGTAAAAATATTTGGATATGGGTGTGTATATGTGTATATATATATATATATATATATATATATATATATATATATATATATATATATATATATCTGTATATATTAAAGTGTAAAGGTTTAAATGTATACATACGTGTCAATGTATTCATATATGCATAATGAGCTTGTGTTTGTATGTTTTTTTTTAACGCTTTGCATGATTTTGTAAAGGTACACGAGTTTCTGTGTGCTTGTAGGTCTGTATTCGTGTTTGTTAGTATATGTGTACATTTATGGATGCGTGCATGATCTTGTGTATGTGTGTATATATATATATTCATGGGTGCCTCTGTATGTATAGGTGTGTGAATGAGTGTTGTGGGGAGGGGGGGGAGGGTTGTTGTTTATAACTTGATACATACCAACAATAAAACCTGTAAAAAAAAAAAAAAAAAAAATTTAAAAAAGTTCATAATCCCTATACAAGCTACTAAGCTATGGACATAAAATTAACTAGCCACGTCTCATATACAGTCTGTCGAAGTGTCTGTATGAAAATATATGTCATAGATTTAATTGCCCGGCTTCGCTCATGATGGTGAAAGGAAATGTTCTTCTTTGAGATTTCCTTTGTCGTCCTGTCTCTTAAGTAAAAAAAGTAAAGGGCCCTCTTCCGCGCTTTTAGGCGTATAGGGCATATAGGGCTAGACCTATATTTGTATAGACCAAACGGATCAAGATGGCTGATGTGTTTACTTTCCCAGGAGTGCACCTGGTACCCACTCAAGGCTGGGTCGGCCTTGGAGCCAATGCCATTTTTGAAATAAGTCCGGCTCCGCCAGAGAGCGAACCCACGACCTTCCGATTCGCGGCGAGCGTCTAGCCGCTCGGTCAAGGCGACTCCCCCTGTCTCCTAAGCATAATAGTAATAAGTCCTGGAAGGATGCGGGTCCCCGTTTGTTGATTAAAAGTAATCGCAAGTAAAAGCAATCTGCATTTTTGGGATGAACAGTGTACAGACGGCCTAAAATATCAGTAGAATATAAATTAAGATGTCCGTCAACCGTTTGACCTTGCTTGCGACGTTGAAACTTTTTAGCTGATGCATTCCATGTGTAGTATGTTGGCAGGTCAGAGTAAAGCAGTGTCTTTGCAAACATATCACTACACAATGAGAAAAATCAGTTAACGTGGTTGGCGGTGGTAACAATGCTCGTGCATGTGCATTCTCTGTAGTGAAGTACACGCGCTGTCCATTGTCAAGGTGCACTGCCAAATAAACAACTGCTGGATGTCATTCATGAATTGGAAATGAGAAAATGAGCCATACCGCTTCTTTGCTACTAATGTAGCGCCCCAGCTGATATTGCTTGATTTCATCGATAGATGCAGCTGCATGTCCCACTCCAAAGACTGCCATATCGGCTCCTCTGTTGACATATTTGCAAATGTACTTATGTTTGCCAAGAAATGTGTCGACTGGCCTTTGTCACCTACTACCAATGATGATAATGGTTCGGGTGGTGAATGTAATACTGGCCATTTAACTTTTCCACCAGCGCACACCCGGCATGTCATTCTTAAATTTGAAGGCACTGCAATGTACGCACAATTTATCCATTTTGCCAATAAGCGAGAGTGGATGAAGACCAATCATAATTGCTGGTGTAATGGAATGCACCAAGATTCAAATCAACATGCAGTGTTCGCCTGGATAAAGTAGTGCGCATTTGAACGTTTTCGAGTCTTGCTTTCCTTTGCTGGTCTGATTGAGATGAACGGGCTTCAGCAGTGCGCACTCGAATGGTTTCCAGTCTTACCTCACGTTGCTCGTCTGTTTTTGAAGCAATTAATGCCCTCCTCTTGCGTGTTTTAGGTGTAGATGGGCCAATCGCTTGTCGTTTGGGAAGCATAACTGCAAATTTTGTCAGCGCTGATCATCAGCAGCTTGTTCATCCTCATGATGAAAGTTGACTTGAAGTATCGCTGAAATAAATGAAAATATGAGCATGAGATAACAATCTATTTTGACTCAAGAGGAAATGCATAGAAACTGGGCAGCAAATAGTAAGAAAAGGCGGTATATAAGACAATATGAGAAAGCCAACAGATAATGTGCATACATTTATCATTGTGGGATTTAAGGTGTGGTCCACACATGTATTTGAAGTTAAAAAAAAAATGACATAATGGCTGATGTCACTGTAATAAATGCGCTCACCTGTTGAGATATTTCTAGATTCTAACACTGACCTGAGAAGAATGTCGTGTAAATTTATATAATTCGTTTGAATAACAGAAGAAAGCCAACCAAAACTGTGTACTACTTGTGGTACTCATGGGTATCGGGTATGAGAAAGACAATAATAGTTAATGATAATGTGTATAAATTAATCAATGCGGGATTTAAGAAGTGGTCCACATTTGTTTGAAGTAAACAAAAAACATGTACATACTGACTAATGTTACTTAAATAAATGCTCTTACCTTTTTATATATTTCTTGATAACACAACTAAAAACCGATAGCCATTTTCCTGGCGGGCGGATGTTGACGATAGAGCGTCACTACTGCGCATGCACGGTAAATCGATCCCACGTAACGTGGCTAAAATTAGAAATCACTAAAGTTATAAATATTAGTTTCGAATATTATGGCTTAAATTGTGGTCACCTATCTCTAACAGTGACAGGTTAAATTTCAAACGATGATGGCTCAACATCCGGTATGAAAACAAACATATCCTGAAAATTTCAGCTAAATCGGTTCAGTAGTTTCCGAGTCTATAGGGGGCAAACAAACACACAAACATTGATTTTTATTTATATAGATGTGGGTGTATGCAGGTATGTGTAGCTGTGTAGGTATGTGGGTGTTTGTGTCTTTATAAAAGCGTGCAATGATGCATGTGTGTGTGATTGTGTGTGTATGCATGTGGATATATGAAAGTATATTTAGGTATGTATGTATGTGTGTAAAGATGTGAGTCTTTGCATAAATGTGTGTATGAATGCATAAATGTGTATGTATGTATGTGTGAATATATGTATACATGTATGTATGCATGTATGTGGGTGTGTGTATTCACGTAAGTGTAAATGTGTGGTTTTGGGCATATGTTGGTGTCTGTACATGTGATGGTATATGTGTGTATGCATGGGTGCATGTATAGATGTGTATGCATGTATATCCATAAATGGATGTGTGTGTGTTTTCTTTTTGTGCATTTATGTCTATGTATGTGTATGCTTGTATATGTATGTAGATGCACGTGTGTATGTATCACGTATGTCTGTATATGAGTTCACGTGTATGAGAACGTAGGAGTATGTATACTTGTGTGTGAGTGTGTATGATTGTGTACACATGATTGTGTACTTGTGTGTGAGTGTGTTTGATTGTGTATACATGATGTGTGTATGCATTATACTATAATTTATACTTCTTTTTTAAATCCATGACATAAATTATTGATAACAGGTATTGGTACTCTGACAAATGAGTACTTAGAAGGGCCGAATATCAGACGGGCCTGCGTGCCCAATTTGTAACCCTTTGAAAATAAAGTTTGTTCGTTCGTTCGTTCCCCTGAGTCCACCTCAATACCTGTATCATCCATGTTCAGCTTGCACACATCTTTATACAGTAGTAGAGGTCTGCCCTAACATCTTCTACCAGCATGTAATTCACCATAATGGGTGTCCTTAAAACTCGCCATCCTGCATTCTCCAGGTGTGACCAAGCCATCTGAGCCTTCGTAGACTGGGCATTGAAAAGACTGTTGTAGTACCTGCTCTTTCCAGTACCTCTGTGCTTTTGTTTTTGTCCTACCACTTAATGACAAGTATTCTTCTTAGGCTTCGCATGTGAAAGCTATTTAGCCGTCTCTCCTAGTGAAAATTAGTTGACCAAGTTTTACTGCCATAAGGCAGAGTACTGAGAACACAAGCCTGATAGACAAGGGTTTTTGTTTTAATTGTGAGCTTTCTGTTCCCCCAAACTCTCTTTATCAATCTACTCATTGTTGTTGCTGCCTTATCTATCCTGAATTTGATTTCTTGGTCCAGCGATAGTTTGCTATTCACTGTCAAGTCAAGATAGGTAAAATCGTCTACTGTCTCCAGCTCTTCATGGTCAACGTAGACTGTAGGTCTATTATTATTGGAAAGACTGGCTCCCCGGTATCGCCGGGGGGATAAACTGACATCTGGAGACAGATGTCGACTGTGGACCGGGTTGATCACCCCTAACACAGTATAATACCTCCGATTTCGTACGACCACAATGAAATATGCCCCCAGGGCCCTCCGAAAGGGGGGGGGGGGAGAATGAAGGGCCCAATCTGATTGATACCCTCGTTGACGACTTTGCTAGCCCCCGGACTGAGTTACTCGCCCAACGTCCGGGCTGGCTCTGTACATGTGGAAAAAGCTTCACGGGGTTGCATGGTCTGAGAACGCATGCCGGAAGAATGAAATGCGAGGGTGCTCCACGCAGTAAACGCCGTCGCAAAACTACCACTCCTGTGTTAGTTTCTGAGTCGTCAGGGTACGACGGGCAGGGTGAACCCCACTCGCCCGGAGAGGCCCATGACGTCGACTGCGGAGGAGCACCTTTGATGATTTCTGAAGAAGTGCGTTCCAAGATCAGGTTTCCACCTGCGAGCGAGAAGGTGGTGTGGTGTAAGTTGGAGGCTACATTATGTGAGGTAATTAAACAAACTCTAAACAAGAAGTCGCTAGGCGACAAGCTTACTAAATTTGGTGATGTAATATATGAACACTGCTCCCGCGAGTTCGGGACAGTAGTAAAGGCACGGCCGGGTGCCAAGCAGAATACTAGCAGGAGGCAGAGGGACATTCTGAAGTGTCGGGCAGACAAGAATGCCCTCAGAAAACGGTTCAAAGCCGCTACGGGCAGCGAAAGAGGAGGGGCTGTATGAAGTGTGGGTGCATTTAAAGAACAAACACAGTGCCCTCTGTCGCACCGAGCGTTTCTGTAACAACAGACGAAGAACCAAAAGGGAGCGAGAGAAATTCTTTAGGGACCCGTATCAGTTCGCCCGAGGTCTATTCGAGCAACCGAAGTCTGGGACTCTGGTTGTCAGTCAGGAAGAACTAGAGCTACATCTACGCAAAATGTACTCGGACAAAAAGAGGAGAGAGCCTCTCGATGACAATCCAGAGATCCTTAGCGGACTCAAACAGCCTTCGGTGCCGAAGGTGCCATTTAAAATGGTACCTCCCCTTTGGTCTGAGGTTGAGGACGTTGTGAAAAAAGCCAGCGGCAAGTCTGCCCCAGGTCCGAACGGTGTTCCGTACGTTCTTTACAAGCGTTGCCCGAAAATCCTAAAAATGCTTCACGTCTTGTTGAGACAAGCGTGGATCCGCAATCACATATGTCCAGAGTGGTCAAAGGCAAATGGGGTCTACATTCCCAAAGAGCAGGACTCGAAGAGTCTTTCCCAATTCAGGCCCATCTCGCTGTTGAATGTCGAGGGTAAGATATTCTTCTCAGTCATGGCTCGCCGGCTCACACAGTATCTGATGACTAACAAGTACATAGATACGAGTGTTCAGAAGGGTGGTATTCCAGGCGTTCCTGGGTGCCTTGAACACGCGACCATGATCTGGGAGGCTATCCAGAGAGCCAAGCATGAGAGAACCGATTTGCACGTTATATGGTTGGACTTAGCCAACGCCTACGGGGCAGTCCCCCATAGGCTACTGTGGCGAGCCCTTCGCATGTTTCACGTACCGACACAGATCAGTCAAATGGTCGAGCAATATTTCTCTAAGTTCGCTTTGCGCTTCTCTACCTCGACGTTTACCACGAGGTGGACTGAGTTGCAGATTGGGATAGCTATGGGGTGTACGATCTCACCTATACTGTTTGTCATGGCAATGCAGATCGTGTTAGACGGGGCGGCCGGCTACGGACTGGGCCTTCAAATAGGGGACCACTGGTTGCCGCCACTGCGCGCATTTATGGATGACACGACTATAATAACGGGCAGCGAGGAGTCTGCCCGCACGATCCTGAATAGATTGGACGCGGTGGTCCAATGGAGCGGTATGCAGTTCAAACCGCAGAAATCGAGGAGTCTGTCAATCCATAAGGGCAAGGTGTCGGTGACCAGTTTTACGGTGGCAAGGAACAAGATCCCTACGGTTCTGGAGGAACCGGTGAAGAGTCTCGGTCGCGTTTACGATTCGAAGTTATCTGACAGAGCGGAAGTCCGGCGAATACATGAGTCACTGGCTACAGGCCTGCTCGCGATCGAGCGATGCAGGCTGGTCGGGAAATTCAAGGTATGGTGTCTCCAATTCATGTTGATTCCGAAACTCCTATGGCCACTGTCAGTCTACGAGGTGACGATGACTGCAGTTGAAGCCATGGAGAAAAAAATCAACACAGCCTTAAGAAAGTGGATTGGAGCACCGCCTTGTCTGACCGACGTGGCTCTGTATTGTAAACAGGCTAAGCTGGTACTCCCGTTCAAGTCAATAACCGAAGAGTTTAAAGTCGGCAAAGTAAGGCTCGCCATGCTCTTGCGCGAGTCTTCAGACCCAAATGTCACCGCTGTCCAGCCCGCTCTAAAGACTGGAACCAAGTGGAGGGTCCTCGATGCGATTGAATCTGCTCAGAACGCACTAAAATTGAAGGAGGTAATGGGTTACACACAAACCGACCGTCGAGGCCTAGGGCACGGGAAAGTCAATTGGTGGTCAAAGGCCTCAGCCAAAGAGCGCCGAGACATGGTGATACAAACGGTGAGGGACAACGAAAACGAGGTTCGGGTCCAGAAAGCAGCCCAACAGTCGCAGCAGGGCCATTGGGTCAGCCTGGAGAGCGCATTGCCGAAAATACTCACATGGGGTGAGATCTGGCGGATGACCCCGCTGCGACTGAGCTTTATCGTTCGTTCGGCGTACGATGTATTACCGTCCGGTGTTAACATGGTTAAATGGTCTGCGACCAACGATCCGACTTGCCCGTTGTGCAAATCAAAGCAAACTCTTGAGCACGTCCTGTCCGCGTGCAGGAAAGCTCTAGGTCAAGGCCGCTATACCTGGCGCCACAACAAGGTGCTAAAGGAGTTAGCAGCCGTTGTCGACCAGGCTAGAATGAGGGCTAATGCCAGAGCCAGTTCTAGTATCGTCCCCATTCGTTTCCTCAAGGCTGGGCAGGTTCCAAAAGGTAAGGTCAACCAAAACGCATTCGCTCCATCGGTGCTAGACTCTGCGAGGGACTGGTTACGGGCGGTTGATCTGCCAGGACATGAACGGTATCCCGAGCTGATCCGTAAAACCGGCCTGCGACCGGACATCGTTCTCCATTCTGCGCAAAAACGGCAACTCATCCTGATTGAGTTGACGGTCCCGTTTGAGTCGCGGATGGAGGAGAATCATTTGTATAAGCTCGAGAAATACAGTGATTTAGCAGCCGGTTTGAGGAGAAACGAGGCTTACACAGTGCGGGTATTTGCCGTCGAAGTGGGAGCGAGAGGCCTCGTTTCCACATCGCTCTACAATGTGGTAAAAGAACTAGGATTGCGCGGTAATGAACGGAAACGAACACTCAAAAAACTGGGAGAGGCAGCCGAAAGGGCCTCTAGCTGGCTGTGGACGCAGCGCAACAACGTAGGGGACGGGCCTCGGTGAGCTGGTCCGGGTGTCTAGCGGAAAGGAGTTTCTCATCCCTTTGAAAGTCCATCGTGTACGAATTGTCTGCCAGTGTCCCTCTGCCAACTGCTAATAAAAGTTCAACATGTGTCTGGTAAACCAAAGTAAGCTTGTCGCTCGGTCGTCCAGGCATGCGGACTGTTCTAATTACGCTGCCGTGGCGGCTTCTTATCTCACAGTACCTCCTTCGAAACCACTAAGTCGTCTTGTCTCTGGCCGAAATAATAACACCATCCGGTAATTCTGTGCAGCGGGGAAGCAGCCCTGAGCTTCATGAACTCAGGTGGGCCCACCTCCGAATACGTTTAGGAATCGTGGGCCGAAACGTGTGTCGAAAGAGGATAATTTCTACTGATGACTGTAGATCCCCGCTGTACTTGCTCCCTGTGAGTTTATTCTTATTATTAACACCTTGCACTATAAACTTTGTATTTTTTTTTTCTTCTTTGCCGACTGTTAGTCGAAATTCACAGCATGCATCGACAAAGGCAAGTAGTAAAATTGCAGCTCCTCCTCTGAGTAGATGGTAATTGCTGCATCATCTGCAAACAGCAACTCTCCGATAAGTAATATTCTTATCCTGGTTTTGGCCTTCAGCCTGCGAGCATTGTAAAGACTGCCGTCAAATCGAGATTGAATGAATATACCACTCTCCGGATCTGGAAAAGCAGTTGTCGAAAGAAGTGAAAAAGTATATTCCAAAGAAGGTAGGAGCAGGTACAAACCCCTGCGTCACTCCATTTTTATTACAAACTCCTCAGATGTTACACCGTCAAAGTTGATTGTACCCTTCATACCTGTGTGGAACGACCTCATAATGCTTTGTAGAGTTAGTTGGCACCCAATCTTCTTCAGAACAGACCTTTTCGACTAACCAAATCAAATGCCTTGGTAAGATCCATAAAAGCAACATACATGTGATTCCTTATGTCCTTTTTAGGACGTAATTTTTTGTTATTTGAAGCCCCACTCTGGCTTTTGCCAGGGGCCGAAAATTAGGCGGACTATCAATATGGCCAATTGTCTGAACGCTGTTTATGGGAACTCTCCACGTGATCCTCATCCACATGGTGGCACTTTGTGTCATCGGGTGTTTATCGCTTGTGTGATGTCCCAGTGGGGTAGAAAATCAGCCAGCCAGTTATTCCTGTTTGCGGCAGGTGTTTTTATTATGGTTTCCCCTAATAAACCAAAAAAGACACTCCGAAGTAGTTTAGGTGTTGAGATGTTGGGTCACAGTGGTCTAGGCTGTCTCCCGCAGCTCCAAAAAACATCCAGCCTACATCAGGTGTAAGGCGACTCATATCATGGTACTACATACTTCATAAACGTTACTAGGCGCAATTTGGACCGACTTCCCCACTACTTTTAGACTACCAGACTAGATAGTAATCCTATTCTAGTTAAATTAACACAGTGCAGAAAGAAATACACCAATACAACACAAATTCTAGATAAAATAAGAACTTTGAACGATGGACACTAACCTAAGAATTAAAAAAAAACATAACAATATGTAATTAGTGCAACACAAGTAAGGATGTAAAGAAATGGATTCAGCAAGACAAAGTAAACTCTGTATGGAATCGAAGAATTCTCTATTCCAGATGTACTCCTGGTTTGCCACTAGTATCAGCAGTTCTCATTATTGCCAGACTTATGAATTATATACCTAGGTAACTGGCACTTGGTGTTATGAAAAACCGCAATCTCAAGCCATCACAACTTTTCTTTGCTTGAGGTCCTGTTCATCCATAGTGCAACATCTTCTAACAGTTGACACTGAGAATGTATGAAGCCCTGTGAATCAAACACCGATTTACAAAGTGCATAAGTCCCTGGAGTCGAAAGAAATTGAGAATACTTGTTGGCAGAATGACCACGTAAAAAGTTTTAGACCTGAGGACACATGCTGATGGTATTTGTCAAGGAACATTGGCCACTTGTACAGTCTCATGCAGACCCAGACATTTGTGTATGGCCATGACTGAGGTGTTTACTGAGGATTTCTCAAACTGCAGGCTGTATGCTGGTTACACTTGATGTGTTTTAGTTGACCTGGCCTTACGACAGAGGCTTCACAAAGAGAAGAGCGTATCGCGCGATAGAAAACTAACAATAACACGCCTATAAGTCCTCAGGTTTAAGAACATCACCCTGCTCACTAACATCGGTTAGTGAATCATATGAAATAGGGTGACGGCTTAAGTAATCCTCCCCTACGTTTGGATTTCCAGGTATGTATTCCACAGTAAAAAACAAATTAGGGTAGCAGAAGTAAAGACCATCTCTTGAGCCTCGGATTTAAGGGGTGGAATGAGACAAAAACACGAGGAGTTGATGATATGTCTGTACAGTAAACTGTACACCGTACAAGTAAGTTTGGAACTTCTAAACACTCCTAACCATATCTAACCATTCTTTCCAATACAGGAATACTGACGCTCTGCATTGTTCAGTTTCCTACTGGCATAAGCTGCTGGAAAAGGCTTGGAAGGATCCTGTTTTCCTGGGGAGTATCTATGTGCAGCCAACTCTAATGTCACTTGCGTCAGTACGCAAAATAAAGGGTTCGGTCAGATCAGAATGTTGCAATACCGGTTAAGAAGTCAATTTCTCCTTTAGAGTGGTGTAAGCTTCCTCACATTCTGGGGTCCAAAAATTATCTCATCACTTTGTTTCTTTTTAGTTGCATCGATCAGAGGAGCAGCTATATAGTTTAAAATTGTGTATGAAATTCTGATAATATCCATACAATGATATTCTTTTTTTTTTAAGTGTCCAGAAACCATGAGTTGTAAACCCTTTGGCACGGTACTATGGATATCGCAACCCGTCGGCCTTAATTCCATTTTAGGTGCCGTAATTCTGGGAGATATGTGTTTCTTTTTTGACTACCCCCTGGGAATGAACTCGGACCACAAGAAGTTCGTCATCCAGCCGCCGCTGTCAGCTTTAAGCAACTACGCCAGCGAGCCGGGTACACAATAATACAATTGAGCGAATATCATTGTTAGTCCTAGGCCTGGGTGCTTTCCGGAGTTTCTGCATGTTCCCTGGCCTTAAACTAATGGTTCCTTCTGAACCTGTATGTCCAATTCTTGCTAAGCTAGCTTACACTTTGTTTGACAAGCTGTAAATCCTGTTTCCTTAAATCTATGTAGGAGTTTCTGCAAGGATTGTAGATGTTCCTCTCCGATACCACCAGGATACCTTCCAATAAACTTATGACAGAGGGCTCTTGAGTCCTAAATCTAACTGTCCCTCCGGTTACAGGCGGAAGGGGATTCATCAGCGTCCAAAGCAGTAGTTGGGCTTTGGACTTTGGTTTCGCTATTTGTAAAACTCAAACATATATGGCTGCGTTTAAATCTATTTTTAAATCCCAAGAGAATTTGGATATAAATATGTCCTCCATCCAATATCGTGACCCTTACTAAGTAGAGAGGGTATATATACCTGTGGAGGAAATTCTAAGTATTAAAAATGGGTCGTTTACATAGGGTTTGCCAGATGAGGTGGTGACGACAGTAGAGGGGTTTTTTGTTGGTCATACGACAAAAATACATAATTAGAGGTACACCAACTGATAGATCAAAACGATGGCTTAGATGATGCAATAGTGTACACATTTGGTTTTGTTCATCGGGGAATTTTTAACCAGAGTTAAAAAAGATATTACGGTAGAACAAAATGACGCTTTGAAAAAACAAAAATCTGAACTTAAGGATTGAGAATGAAAGTGGAGACAATTACGGCAGCTCTTAAACATAAAGCAGAAAATAGAGTGTCTTGTTCTCAATCGATGCTGTCAAATATTCAAAATGGACAAATGTTGCAAGAGAAGAAACCATACGTCAGCACATCAGCGTTAAAGTGACCGGGTGGATATACTGTCCGGGATATGCAAGAGTGCCAGGCGACGAAAGAGCGAATGTTCTGGCTACACAAGTTATATCAATAGAAACATTTTTATTTGACAAAGGGGACATTTTGAAGACTATTTATAAATTAATTATGATAAAAGACACGAGGCTATATGAAATAATGTGTGTAAAAATGTGTGAACAAGAAATTATGTGGAATCCGGCAATGAGGGGCATTCACGTGGAAGAAAAGGACGTGTTTATAATATGTTTACAATGGGATGCTGTGGCATATATACTTAAGACAAACGCCTTCAACATGGTCACTCAACAATATATAAATTTCGGGAAGCTTAACATATTTTATAGAAATGTAAGTGTTTTCATCACTTCTGCCAAATAGAAACTGACTGCGATACGGATATCTGATACTCCGAGCAGCACTTCAAAATAGCGAAATTATTCTTGATAATGAACCACATCTGGTAATCTTGGATGCAGTACCAATATGTGTGTATAAATCACCAAGTTAATTTTTTTTTTTTTTTTTAAAGTTAGCATCATTTGGAGAAATGGATGGCAGGATAAATTCTCAAGATAATTTTTTTCTTTGACAGCTTTAATGCATTTTTCGCCATAGTGCTGTTTGTGTCGAAATAGTAAAACGGATAAGACATTTGAACATATTTTAGTTCTTTGATATTTGAGATTGATAAACGTAAATTATAAACATTGTATACATTAACCGTCTTCTGTAACTCATTATGAATTATTGATTTTAACTTAGAAACTGATACTTTTATATATATATATATCAAGTGTGTATGAGATACATAAGTAGGTGTTTGTATGTGTATGTGCAAGTGTGTGGATGTATGATGCTATGTGTGTAAAATGCAAAGTGTGCATGCATATTTACGGTTATGTATTTATTGAGTGGGCGTCTGTATATGCGTGCGTTTTTGTATAAATGTATGAGCATGTGTATGCACTTGCATGGGTGTACGTATGCATATGTGTGTGAATGAGATTGGACAGTGTTGTCGAATGGTGTAGAATGCACTTCAAGCCGCAGAAATCAAAACGTGTGTTAATCCTTAAAGTTACAGTGGCGACAGTCAGTTTTATGGTGTTAAAGAATCGGATCCTCACGGTTCTTGAGGAAAGGGTGAAGAGCCTCAGCCGTGTCTACGATTCGAAAGTATCTGATAGAGCAAAGTCAGCCGCATGCATAGATCACTTTCTACAGGACTGCTCGCGATCGAGCGATGCATGTTGATCGGGAAGTTTAAGGGCTGGTGTCTCCAGTCTATGTTTCTTGCAAAGCTCCACATGTCGTTACTCGTGTACGCAATTAGCATGACGGCAGTGGAAACAATGGAGAGGAAAACCAACACAGTGATGAAGAAATGGCTTGGGGCATCGCCTTGTCCGACCGATGTGGCTCTGTATTGTTAGCACGCTAAGCTAATACTTTCGTTCAAGTCAATAACCGAAGAGTATAAAGTTGGCAGATAAGAATCGCGATGATGCTGAGCGAGTCTTTAAACCCCACGACGGCAGCTGTCGAACCTGCTCTAAAGACAGGTAAGAAAAAGAAGGTCCTAGATAGATAGAATCTGCCAAAGATGCACTAAAATTTAAAGAAGTCATGAAGTGCACACGAAACGACAGACGTGGATTAGGCCACGGGAAAAATCATTTGGTGGTCTAAAGCGACGCCCAAAGAGCGCAGAGACATGATAGTCAGCAGGTAAGAGACTCGGGTCCAAAAAGCAGATAAGCAGTCATAGCAAGGCCAGTGGATCAGCTTTTCCATAAGTATTCACATGGGGTGAAATCTAGAGAATAGCCCTGCTGAGTCAGAACGTTGTCGTAAGATCTGAGAAAGACGTGTTACCGTCTGACGTCAGCATATTCAAAAGGCATGCGACTTCCGACTCAACATGCCCACTTTGCAGAGCTAAGATACACTTGGCGCTAAAACAAAGTCCTGAAAGAGTTAGCGGACATTGTGAACCAAGATGGGATGAGGACCAATGTATGGGTCAATTCTACCGACACCCCCAAATGCTTCCTCAATGTTGGGCAAAATCATTAAAGTAAAACCGACAAAGTCGCATCCGCTCCATCGATACTTGTCTGTGCGAGGGAATGGTTACTAGCTGTTGACCTGCCTGGTTTCGAGAGGTACCCAGAGTTAATCCAGAAGACCGGTCTGAGAACTGTCATAGTCCTACACTCCACAGAAAAGGGCTAGCTCATCATGATTGAGCTGACCGTATAGTATGAGTCGGAAATGACGAAAATCACATGTACAAGCTCGTGAAGCACTGTGAGCTCGCGATCGGTCAGATGAGAGACGACGCGTACTCAGTAAAAATCTTTGCTGTCGAGGTAGGCGCAAGAGGTCTTATCTCCACTTACATGTACCATGCGCTAAAGCAGCTGGGCTTGCGAGGAGACGAACGTAAACGGTCACTAAAATAAATTAGCGAAGCTGCTGTAAGAACTTCGAGCTGGCTCTGGACGCGAAGATCGTCGTGTGGGGTGGGCCTCGGTAGACTGGTCCCTGTAGGGATGAAGCCTCTTATTCCTTAAAAGCCAAGGTGTCCGATTAATGTCTGCCAGTGTCCTTCAGCGAAATGGCAAAGTCTAACATGCCCAATAAACAAAACGTTAACTTGTCAATTATTCGTTAAAGTAGCCGGCTGGAGTAATTCGCTGGCACAGAGACAATATATATAAGAGAGATGTTTAACTTCGAAACTCACAGAACCCGTTGCAAAGTCACTATTTCGTCTTGTCCCTGTCCGAGAACATCCAGCAAAGTGCAGCAGGGGAAGATCGAGGCATAGGAAGAATAACCCAGGTCGGCCCACCTTCCGAGAAAGTATAGGAAAGGTAACGGGCCGAAACAATCGTCGACGAGGGATCTTGCTACTGATGATCGGTAGACTCCTGCAGTGCATGCTCTCCAGTGGAGTTCTTCTTCTTTTTATTGAGTGTATGTCTGTGTGCATATGTACGTATGTGATCGTGTGTATGAGTAGATCACTGTGTATGTATGTGGTAGTGTATGTGTGTATAAATGTTTGAGTTTAAGAGTATGTATTTTTATGTATAGGTAGTTGTGTGTGTGTGTGTGTGTTTTTTTTTTTTTAATGAAAAGCGTCATTGAGTGTATGTGAATTAGTATTATGATCGTGTGTCGTTATACAAGACAGACTGTGTACACGTGTTTGCATGCGTGAGCAAGCGTATAAGTATGTATATGTGTGAGTGTATAAATAAATGTAGAGTTTGCTTACTGGAATGAGAAAGAAGTGATGTTTATAACCTTATACATACCAACAATATCTGATGCTGTTAAGACAGGAAAATAGAATTACTAGCCATAACCGATTTACAGTCGAAATGTCGAAATATCTTATCGTGTATGTATATGAATGTATATATATATATATATATATATATATATATATATATATATATATATATATATATATATACATAGAAATATATATATACATAGAAGTGTGTACATAGAAATATATATATACATAGAAGTGTGTATATATATATATATATATATATATATATATATATATATTTGTTCTATATACATGCACACATATACACAGACACACATACAAACCTATATATATATAAATATATATGTGTGTGTGTGTATGTATAATATACATTTGCTGCTAAAGAAAAGTCTTAGTTATCATAAGGCGCTATTATATTGGTGAAATTGTCTCGTGCTAGGGCAACAGACTCCAACATTTTTTTTACATATGGCTCCCCCTGGGGTATATGGCAAGTCTCACTGCAGCTCCCCAACCCTTTCCTTTCCTTTCCCAGCCAGCATGAAATAGTGTGGTACACAAATTAGAAGGGTAAAAAAGGTGTATCTCTGCCGTCAGGCGAAAGTTGCCTGTAGCAGCCATCTGGGCATAGAGTTCATCAATGTAATATGGTTATATCCGTGTACTGAATGCTGCCAATTTGTAACTGCATTTGTCGGAAAGAGTTACATTGACAGAGTTATTCGAAGATAACCAATTTATCGTGGTCATGCGTTCATTCATTGATTAACGAATGTCAAACGCTGAATTAGGTAACGACTTTAAGTACACGGAACACTAATAGCACTCTAATTGTATATGCCTTACACTTTCTCTTCGGTGCTGAGTTTAGGCAGAACCCCTAGGCACCCCTCATAGAGCTATTCTCCTCATACCACGCTGATAAATTTTTAGCCCCCAATCCAATATGACGGTCTGTTCATTTCCCAACCCACTGTCAAAATCTAGAGAAAATATCCAATAGACACTAACACACATGACCTCTGAAATGATGATTGCCACGCTGCATGCAACATACCTGTCTCCACTTTCACAAAAAGCCATGTGACTCCGTTAAAAATTACGACATGTGTGTACAACTGATTCTCAAGCCCGCCAAAAGCAGCAGTGACTGCCTCCGTCTCCATTCTCAAACTAGACCTTGGGTATTATATCTCAGGCTCTTTGTTTCACTAAGTGACGCCAATTCTTTATGTGTCCTGCTTCACACCACTTGAGCTCTTCTTAATTGTTCCTTTTCAGCTATTTCTACCTTCTCTGTGTCCTCTTGTAACCTCTAAGGTGAGGTATCTTTCACACTTTCTGTAACTGTTTAACTACAATTCTCTTTTCTTTCCGGGTCTGTTTTTGAATCCGCCATAGAGGCTGCACAAAAGCAGAGGTGGTGGTTCTATTGCAAAACTGCCGTCGAAGACGTCAGAAAAGGGTACTGGTCCTTGCATACTCACGAGTCTTAAGCGTTCGCATAGCCCTGATCTTGATTAATTTAGAGAAAAAGCCTGAGTTATAGGCCAATGGTCACTCCCTTGATCGCCTAGTACAGTTCAGTTTGTATTAAGCACAGCTGACTGGGTGGTAAATGAACAAAATAAAGAACTTTATTTGTAAACGGTTACCAATTAGTCATGAAGGCCCGTTGTTCTACACCCAGACCTTCCAAACACCCATCTTTCAAATAACAGTTGTACTTTTTCAATAAAGCATGTTATGAATATCAAGTCAAAAATAATAGCATGAGTAGTAAAATGCACGCGCACGCCGGCGCGCGCCCACACACACATACACACGCAAACCCATCCACTCACTTACACATATAGGCACCCAATACACACATACACACACACATCCACATACATACACACATACATACAAACATATACAATACATATATACACATACACTCATACACACAGCGACACACGCACATGCAGACATTATCAAAAAGACACACATACACAAATACACGTGAAGCCACACCCACAGACACACACAGCCGCAGACACTCACAGGCACAGTCGCACAGACACAGCCCATGATATACCTACAGATACATACATAGACACACACACAGAAACACACGCAGCCACACATACAGATACACATACAAACACACACATGCAACCCTAGACACAAACACAAACAGACAAGCACACTGACACGCACACTGACACACTCACAGACACACCCACATACACACACAGACATACACATAAACACACAGACACACACAGACACACACACACACGCTTACAGACACACATATACACATAAAAACACGCATATAGACAGAAACCCACAGTCACACTAACACAGATACACACACAGCGGCACGCACACGGAGACACGCACACACTCAGACACACACACACACACCCACAGAAACACACACAGACACGAACGCGGAAACACCCCCCCCCACACACACACACACAGACGTGCACATACACAGACGCATACAGACACACAAACACACACACTTTTAAAATTACCCATACATCCACTCATACGTACACAGAATCATATATACACAAACAAGCCTACACATGCATACATGTCACATATATACACATACATACATGCCATACACACTTTTTTAGTTATAAACTGGTAATGCAGTTTAGATTAACTACACTTAAGGTGGCATATAATCACTGGTAATCATGAAATGAAAGAGTTAAATGAGTAGGAACTCTTAGTAGTTTTCAGATCGAGTGTAAGATAGTTCTATAAAAAAGCAGCAGACTATGCTAAACTTGTTTCAAATAAATCAATTCTAGGTGTCGGAAAATTAATAAACTCAGTCGCTTCCTTTTTTGGCAGAATTATACTGAATCAACCGAAAATATGTTTGAATATTTGTAAATAGGATTTTGTGAATGAATTTGGTTTAAAAAAAAAAAAAAAATCAAATGTAGTTTCTATCGGAGACTAGGCGTAAGGCCCTATTTTGCAGAGAAAGCCGTTTTACATTAGATTTAGAGCAACCATTCGAAATTGTGGAAGAATAGTCAGCAGGCTTTTGGATGTAGGAAATGTAAAATGTATTTTCGTCTAGAAATTGCTGAAATTTTCCAAGTTGATAAACTTGTGGTGCTACTTTTTACGACTTGGCATGAACATGTCAACTCCAAGTTAAATGGCTTTCAATTAAAACTAATGTTTTGTGTTTAACTTCATTAACAAATAGGAAGCTTGTCAATGAAGAGTCTAAGTTCTGGCTTGTGCAAAGCTCATGTTAAAGCTAACATATCAATAGCCGTGTCTGAATCACCAGGTCACATTGTCTTTCTGTTTGGCCTACCGTCGCGAATACAGATTACGTCTGCATCTACGATCGCCTCTGCTAATGTTTCATAGTTTATTTTCTCCCCCAAGTATTGTCATATGCTGTGTTCCGCGCAATGAAATAACTTCAAATGAGAAGCCTATTGTCAGGAACTTCCTGTAAATATGAGAACCAGTCTCAAAGTGTTTTTTTTTGTCCGCAGAGACGCAACAGTAGTGTTAATATTTACTAAATTACAGATTGTGTCCACATTATCTGTCTGTATATACTGAACCTCTATTGTAGTCTATTCATATTGGCCAACGTCAATCATATATTACAACTAAGTGCACCTTTTTCATTGAATAGATAATTGTACTGACAGTGCTAGACCATGATATCCAGGTTAAAAATGCCGCCCGCATAGTTCCTTGAATCAGTAAACTTACATGCCATCATACCACGACAAAGCACCAGCATCATGGTTTTTGTTCAGTCGATTAAATCAGATTATTATTAATTTTTGGAGAAGGGGGGGGGGGGTGATTTGGAAATAACTTTTTTTTTCTAACGTCATACATACCAGGATTATCTCCTGTAAAAATAAAGAATGTAATAATTGAACAAACTGATTACAGATCATTCATCATCATCATTCACCATCACTGTCATTATCTGTCCTGTGCTGTAGGACGTGACATAGGATTCGCAATCGATTCCCACAACATGCTCTAGTGCGTGCAAAACTCTCACTTTTAGTAATGGCGTACAACCAGCGTCTTTTAGCTTATTGTTATAATGTTCTTCTCAATTTTTCCCTTCGAGTTCCCTTTTTCGCAAACCGAGTGTTTCCCACTTAAGAGTCTATAGCTCATAATCACAAAAGCATTGATTTATATATATATAAATATAAATATATATATATATATATATATATATATATATATACACACATATATATATATATATATATATATATATATATATATATATATATATATATATATATATATATATATATATATATATATAAATCAATGTTTGTGTGTTTGTTTCACCCCTATAGACTCGGAAACTACTGAACCGATTTAGCTGAAATTTTCAGGATATGTTTGTTGTGATACCGGATTTTGAACTGTCGTGGTTTGAAATTCAACCTGTCACTGTTAGAGACAGGTGACCACAATTAATGCCAAAATATACGCAACTAATATTTATAACTTTAGTGATTTCTAATTATAGCCACGTTAGTAATTGCGCATGCGCCGTATTTACCATTCGCCGGCGAGTTACGTGCAGCCAACGCCTTCTCTAATACTAATACATAGAGTAGGTCGTGGTACAGCAAACAAGACTATCTCTATATTTGCCACAATAACCATATTAAACACGATTTCTATTTTCTGTTTTTTTTTTTCAGACAACCTTCGATTGGGGGGGGGGGGGGGGGTGGGGCAATCAAGAAGGACTATCTCGACGTCGGCGCAGACAGTGACTGCGACAATAACCGTGTTAGACACGTGCGATTTCTATTTCATTAATATATCTGGAGTATCTGTCTACGAGAAAACAATTGCCTGCGGTTTTGAATTGTGTTTTAATCGCGACACAGTAGTATGGACTCACATGTCTAATAGTTGAGTTCTCTTTTCGTTGTTCCGATTAAAACTGCTTGGTCGAATGGTTAGAACACTGGGTTCATGTGCGGTAGACATGGGTTCGAATCCGCAGTAGTTAAATTTTTTTTTTTGCCCCGGACTAAAATAATATCCTCATCTGCTCTGCCGTGGTGACAGCACTAGCCATGTTGCCTTAATATTAAAAAAAAAAAAAAAAACAAGTAAATGGGTAAACCATTTGATAATTAAATTTGACCATTTCGCATACTTATGATTGCATTGTTAAACTTTCCGATTGCATGGTTACGCTGAAATTTTATAGATTTTCATTTATTTGCATTTAGATTTAGTTATTTCATCTGTGTTGGAATTTTAAGCTGTGCTGTTTACAATGGCGTTCATTTCCTAATTATGGTGTTTTTTTCCTGTGTTCGTTTGCTTTTCAAGTGTTTTTTTTTTTTTTTTCTTTCTCCCAACTACTTCAATGAGGGAAAGAGTTGTCGGTAAATTGGGGGGAAGGGGGGGGGGGGGCAAACTATTAACTGAGAGAGTTTTAAGTCACAGTAACTGCTTTACCCACTTAAAGTAGCAGCAGCAGTAATAGTTGTTACACCAGGGCTGTTACACCATAGTGCTCTCATGTGAAGACCGCCGGTAAGGTTATGGCGTTCTTCTGTCGGCAAGTGAAATTATACATCCTAACCTGACCAGTCTGTGGCGACAGCACTAGCCATGCGGAACTAAATCTTCTGGCTCACGACTCTCTGTCTACTCCGATGGTAACACAGATAGCAGTGACATTATTTTAGTAGTTGTACTGGTACTTGAAGGATGATGTGGTAAATATTACCCTAGCCCTATTCACTACCTTTTACAATTCCTGCTCCCTATTTTAGTCCAGATGGACAGGGATGTCAATGTCAGTTACAGCAACAACAAAATATCGCCAGTTAGTGATTTTCAAATCCTTCGAAGAGGGAGAGAGCAGTAGTCGGTGGAAGAGGGGAGGGGGTAATGACTTTAATTTAAGAGAAATTAAAGAGCTTTACACTTGATTTTCAAGTTCTCATTGCCTAATTTGTTTATATTTTACTAACGCTACCTCCGCTTTTCTATTTTTTACGACTTACTTTGTTATTCACAAGTACAGTTGTAGCTTTACTTCCGTCCACTATAAAAATACAAACAGCTTTAGCATGTGATAACCAAATAACCATTTTTGTTACTGTGCTAATAACACCATTTAAACGACCACTAATATAAAAACACAATTATAAGGTGCGTGTTCTAAAGTTGGAAAACCAGACTATTGCTATATCCGTGCAGAGAATGATTGCGACATTAACTGTATTAGTCACGCGCGATTTCCATTGTCTTTCTTTTCCAAAAACCTTTGATGAGGGAGATAGTAGTAGGTGGATTTAGTTGTGGTGGTGGGGGGGGGATCAAAGACTATCTCTATATCTGAGCAGACAATGATTGTATTAGACACGTGAGTTTTCTATTTTCTTTCATTTCCATTTAGCCAAACTATGCCACAGCAACGCGTGTCCGGGTACAGCTAGTATATATATATATATATATATATATATATATATATATATATATATATATATATATATATATATATATATATATATATATATTCGACTCCATGCTAGCCTTAACAAGCGTTTAAGCTTTTGGGGTTCTTTCGGACAGCTTTTGTATACAACCCACCGGAAGCCGTTGTGTCCTGGTGCAGATTTGCCACTAACTTTTTTCGCAGCTTTTTCGACCTCAAGACTAAGAGTTGCTTTTGGCAACTCCGGACATTTTAGGCCACTGAGAAACGTATGTCTGGCATCAAGAGGCTCATTCCTTGTCCGATCGGAGTACATACTCAGTAGATGGGACTTCAATTCCTCTTTACTGGCAACAGGGGTCCCAGACTTTGGTTGCTCCAACGGGCTTCGGGAAAACTGGAACTGGTCGCTAAAAAGCTTTTTCTCGTCCCCTCTTGGTTTTTTTCTGTTCAGACCGAAACGCTCAACGCGACAGAGGGTATTGTGTCTGTTTTTGATGTGTAGCTAGACTTCCTAAAGTCCATCCCGTTTGCTGCCTGCAGTGGCTTTGAAGCATGATCTTAATGCATTTCTGTCTGCCCTGCACTTCTCAAAATCTATTTGCTTTCTGCTTTTCTCATGAGTGAAGACCATTACATTTTCTTTGTTTTGCCGAACTCGCTGGCACTGTGAGCGTAAATTAGGTCATCAAACCAATGTGTCCTCTATTTACTTGTTCCTAAATTTACTATCCATAACATTACATGAAGCACCCTCCTGATGCTTACGGATAGAAACTTGATCCTCGTCCTCACTTCTTCAGAAAGAATAAATTGTGCGCCTCCGTGAGGGACTTCTTGGACCTATCCAAACTTGTGAGGTCAATCCTGCCTGTCGTTCCATTACGAATTATCGACCACAAAAGCAGTTTATAATGGCTCCCACAACGTGGAGCATCGTTGCATCGCATTTTCCTGGCGTGCATTCTCAGACAATGCTCCCCTGTGAAGCTTCTCCCACATATACATGTCCAGCCCGGTCGCTAGGCAGAAATCCGGGAGTTGGCGGGGTGGTCAACGTTAGTGTCAATCTAAGTGGGTCTTTTATTTTACCCCCTTTCTGATCAGGGCGTTCTCCAGTCGGCGTTTTGTTGCCAGCGAGCCAGTTTACACCCTAACGATACCGGGGCACAGGCTTTACTGGGCGTCAGAAAGTCTTTGCCGATCGTCACATGAGTTTCCAGGTTGTCTTGTGGATTAGCCACGTACAAGTACAATAAGAAGAACTTCACAACGAGACATGCACGGCAGGAGCTACAGATCATCAGTAGGTGGGTCCCTCTATAAACTATTCTTTCGGCCTGTCATTCAAATGGTGGGATCCGCAACATGAAAATTAATCTTCATTCCAACTAAGTACTAATGGTCCCCTTAACTGATCCTCGTTTACGAATCACACTGTATAAAAATAAGTGTGAGTATGGACCAGGTTGTGTTACGGATCACATTGTGGCGAATAACGTTGTGCCTACATCACTTTGTAAAACATTCGACTTCACAATTTAAAGACGGTTTGCCCCCAGGCTCTAGCTTGTTCAATTATACAAAATGCATAGCAAGCCCCCTGTTCGAAACGCTGCGAACGTTCGAGCAGGTACTGTCAGATTGTAGGGAAACCTTAGGTCACGGGCAGTTCAAATGGTTACTTAACAGAGTTGAAAGATTTTGCCGACGTTGTAGACGAAGCCAGAATTAGGGCCAACGCACGGGACGGTCCTAGCACCCTCTCCCCCACCCAAGATTCGCTTCCCTAAGGCTGGTCAGATATCAGACGGTAACTTCAACAAGGTTGCACCAACCTTTACAGTGCGAGGGACTGACAATTGGTGGTAGACCTAAGTGGAATTGTCAAGTACCCGGAACTAATCCAGAAGAATGGGCTTAGGCCAGACATTTGTTGAGCCCTGTGGTAGAGCTACACCTCACACTGATAGATCTGAGCATGACGTGTAATTCTTCAATCAAAGATCAACTCCTCTACAAGATATAAAAGTAGTTATCTAGTTGCTAGTCTAAGGAGTGATGCGGGCTACACAATAAGACTTCGCAATCGAGGTGGCCTCAAAAGGTTTAGTAGCTAACTCCGCAAACATTTCCAGAAGCAGCTGGGATTGCATGGAAACGAGCGTATACGGGCACCATGGCAACTGGGTGAGGCTGCAAAGAGAGCTCCAAGCTACCTCTGGACACAATCGAACGACGTGGGGGATAAATCACAGTAGATTGGTGCCAACCTCTAGTGGAAAAGAACTTTAAAGTCCCTTAAAGCCGCGTTTGCTCGATTAACGTCTGCCAAAGCACCTCTTGCTATGTCTGTCCAATCAACGTCAGTCCGATCTTTGTCTGCTCGATGAACCAACTGTCAGCTTGTCACTTGGGCTCGTTGAAATAGGAGGTTAATTTGCTACCGTAGCGTTGGTCACTATAACCCATTGCAATTGCTATAATGTCTTGTCCGATATGCGCAGCAGGAGATGTCTGACGTCCGGGAGTCATGACCTGGGCCGGCCCACCTTCTCTCTTAGCGAGATTGTCTAGAAGATAACCGTTCTGAAACAATTGTTAGGAGATGAACATCTACTGAAGTCGGTAGACTCATGCTTCGCATGTTTCTGACAGAATTTATTCCTATATATTTTTTTAGTCATCTTCATCCATCCGTGTTTTTGATGTTCACTGATGAATAAATAATCCGCCTGCATTCAACTCTGTGATTGGCCCTCTCTTTTCACTTGATGAATCCAAGTGTATGAAGGTTCTAACTTCTTCTCTGTCGGCAATTTGCTAGATATTAATATTCTTTAGAGCTAAAATATTCCCAACATATTAGGAGTTTACCTAATTTCTTTCTTTCTATATACCCAATGTGTCGTCATTAAAAGTATGTTTATTTTGTTTACGCAATTAATTTTTTTCTCTTTCTTAGAAGTGCAACCTTGTTTAAAAGACAGTTATAATTTTGGTAACGTTTCATGACTGTTTACTATTATACAAAAAATATTGAACTGTTCTGCGATTCGGAGTATCTTTTAAGATGGCAGAACATAACAGTGAAAGCTTACGCACATGATGATGACGGCACTATTAGATGGCTGTTTTCACACCATGAAGCATCGAGGAAATATCGCTTGACTATTGACCAATTAATGTTTCTTTACTGTATACTACTGGACTATGTAGAAGCAGTCATGACATTTGAGGCAAGATGCCATGCAGTCATTAGAACAAGAATCACCATGGTAAAGGTGGAACAAATTAGTCTCGTGAATAAGAAGATCTCACTTGCAGCATATTTATTTTGACAATTCATCGATGTTAATATCATGGCTGTAGTCTTTATACCTAAAAACATTATCTGATATTTTTTAAAGCTGGTCTCTTTTCCGTAATTATTTTATAAAATTCAGCCTTGATAGTGATTTAAATCTATCACCTCGGGACCGGAAGAATAGACACTGTACTACACGCTTTTTCAGTCTACTAATGAATTGGATACGTGACTTTTATTCGGGTGAGGTGGGAAAGGAGGCACTTATTTATAATTACTTCAGATTTGACCAGTGTTAGCTCTAACCAAAACAATGTTACGCTTATATATTGTCCAACCCCTATCCCGAAAGACCGGTGTGCTAGCTTGATTGGTCTGATCTTTCAGCAAAGTATCTGTCCACCTTGGTTAAATTTGCCATGGAAACTCCCTCGTCTGGATAGTTCCTTGAATCAGCAAAGTAAACTTACCATACCACCACAACAAAGTATCAACATCATGGTTTTTGTTCTTTGCAGTAGATTAAATCAGAATGTGCATGTGAATGGGAAAACATTGTATTTTCTAACTAGATACTTACTTTCAAAATCTGTTTAAAAAATAAAAAATCACCTACACATTTGGTTACCAAAAAAAAAAAAAAAAAAACAACTAAATACTCCAAGTCATATACACTAGTAAGTAAAAAAATATGTTTGAAAGTCGTCTTTCTGTCACACCTTATATATATATAGTCGTAACAAGCGTTTAAGCTTTCGAAGGTTTTTGGGACAGCGTTTGTATACCACATACGGGACACTGTTTTTTTCTGTTGCAGATTTGCCCCTAATTCTCTTCACAACTTCTTCGACCTCAAACTAAGAGAGATGCATCGTTTTAAACTTTGCTTTCGGCCACTCTGGTCACTTTAGGCCACTGAGAAACTTCAGTCTGTCACCAAGAGGTGTATTCCTTGTCCGATCAGAGTACATGCCTAGTAGATGGGACTTCAATTCCTCTTTACCGACATCAAGTGTCCCATACTTTGGTTGCTCGAACAGGCTTCAAGAAAACTGGATTGGTCCCTAAAGATTTTTTTCTCGTTCCCTGTTGGTTCTTCTTCAGTTCAAACAGTCACGCTCAGCTCGACTGAAGATAGTGTGTCTGTTTCTCATGTGTAGCCAGACTTCGTACAGTAAATCCCGTTCGCTGCTGCCTGTAGCGGCTTCAAACCGTTTACATATGTGACCCCTTACAGTTCGCCTACATACATCTTGTCTTATGTATCCATCCAAACATAAATGCAGTCATACTACACGCACTCATCCTTGTGTATCCACACATGCTCACATCTATGCACCCATCATACTTACACTACCTTCTTTAGGCCAGTGTGTCCGGAGTTAACATCTGATCTGTTCTGTCTGCTGTCCTGAGTTATCTTCAACCTGGTCTTTTTTAGTTTTAATTTGTTTTTATTAGATACTGTTTAACAAGATTTTGGATGTCTTCATTGTAATCCACCTTTAAACAATTGTTTTAGTAATCTGTTGTTTGCGTTTAAAAAAATACTCGTCAATGGGTTTCCTCTCCAATTTGTATTCAGTGCAGTTGATCATATAATGTTCTATTGTATTATCCTGAAAGCAGCCCAGACATAGGTGAGATGTAAATTTCTCAGGATGCCACCCGAACCTAGCTCTCCATAATAGTTTGTTAGCTGGGATTTTCAGTTTGTCCAGTACCTGTGTGTTAAGGCTGGGTTATTTCAGATTGTTGTATGCATCTCTGCCATTAGAGCTAATTTGCCACTGGAGTTTACACAGTTTAAACATATGTCTTTTCATTATGCTATTCCTTTCAGTTTTCCGAGTCCTACTTCGACTAAAGCATCACAATTAGTTCCCTTTTTGTCTGCTTGGTCAGCTTTGTCATTACCTATTACACCTCTATGTGCTGGTACCCATACACTGGCGACATGGCATCCATTATTCGTGAGTTGGGTTGTTAGGTTTAGGATCGTTTCTTTAATATCTGGTCTACTGCTAGTTTTACGTGTTTTTAGCGTCTGCACTGAGAACAACGAATCTGTCTGCTTTGTGAATTTTGTTGGAGGTTTATTTATTACCATATCTAGTGCCTTCATTATGCTGACTAGTTCTGGTGTGCATACTGCCACATGGTCTGTTATTTTATATTCTCTTTGCATATTACACTGAGGGATTATTACTCCTGCTCCTACTTCTCCTGCTTTATTCTTAGACCTATCAGTGTAAGCACCAAGGCTGTCTGATCGGATCTGGTATATGAATTCTTCTGTTATTATTTTGGCTTCAAACAGTTCAGTAGTTTTGTAAGTATCGTTAGTGGTTGTAGAACTGCTTATAACTGATTAGGGGGAGCAGCGAGTTCTCCAGTCGGCTTTCTGTTGCCAGCGAGCCAGTTCACACATCGGCGATACCGGGGCGATAATATTTTGGTAACGTTTCATGACTCTATACTACTATACTATTTAGGAACAGTCACAACATTATAGCAAGATGTTTTGCAGAAACTGAAACAATAATCGCCACAGCCACGACAAAGCTAGCTTTTAGCAAGATGCAGCGTATTCTCACACACGCACATACACACACAAATCAAAAAAAAAAAAAAAAAAAAGTCACTTCAGTCATCGAAAAGTAATGCCTGGAACATGTGTTGTTATGTGCATGTGAAACATTGACAATAAGCCGGCAAGCCGAAAAACAGTTACTTGCGGCTCAGATGTGACTTTTGAAAAGAATACAAAGACATCATAGAGGGATAGAACAAAACAAAAAATCATTCCTCATCGAGAGAGATGAAAACAGTTAGATTTAGTCACTATATATTTTTGCACGAAAAGGGGAAAGGGGGGGGGGGGGGGTATGATGACAGAGAATGGATTCAGGAACTTGGTAACAGCTAGTAAAATTAATGGGAAGACAGCAAGGGAAGGAAAAATATAATTTAAAAAAAAAACATACCTAGATGGTCTGGCCAGATGGATGGGGCGACACAAAATATTGAACTGTTCTTCTATTCTGGGTATCGTTTGAGATGGCAGAACATAACAGTCAACGCTTACCGGCACGCCACATGATGATGTTGGCACTACTAAGGTTTTAAACGGCATTTTTCGCACCATAACGCATCAAAGAACTGTGGCTAATCTATGGAACAATCGATGTTTCTTTACTGCATACTATTAAACTATTTAGAAACAGTCATGACATGTGAGGCAAGATGACTTGCAGACATTAGAACAATAATCACCATGGAAAAGGTTTAACAAGCAGCAAAACAGTCTAATGAATAAGAAGATCTCATCTGCAGCATACTTCTATTGACATTTCAAAGAAGTTAACATCATTGCTGTAGTCTTTATAACAAAATACATTATCTGATATCTTTTCTTTAAAGGCTGGTCCCTTTTTCAAAATTATTTTATAAATTCAGCCTTGATACAGATTCAAATCTATAACCTTCAGACCAGAAGACAAGACACTAGACACTGTACTACACCTTTTCCAGTCTACTAGTGAATTGGATACGTGACTTTTTTCGGGTAAGGTGGAAAAAAAAGGGTGGGTTGGGGGGGGGGGGGGGGCTTATTATCATTACATTTGATTTGACTAGCGAGAGCTATAAGCAAAACAAAGATATGCTAATATATTGTCCAACCCCTATCCCGAAAAACAGGTGTGCTAGCTTGGTGTGATCTTTCAGCCTAGCATCTGTCCACCTTAGTTAAATTTGCCAGTGGAACGTCCCTGGTCTGCATAGTTCATTGGATCAGCAAAGCAGACAAACCATCCCACCACAACGAAGTATCAACAATATGGGTTTGGTTCTCTGCAGTAGATTGAACCAGAATGTGCATGCGAATGGGAAAGAAGGGTATTTTCTAACCCGATACTTACCCCTTAGAACTATTTAAACAAAACAAACAAACAAACGAAAAAAAAAAATTAACAAACTGATTAGAGATCATTATTCAACTAAATATTATGTAGCTCTAGATAAAAATTACTGACAAAAAAAAATACCTTAAGTCATAAACTATTCGTTGAAATGTGTGTGTTACACTATTTACACACACACATATATATATATATATATATATATATATATATATATATATATATATATATATATATATATAGATATATATATATATATATATACACACACACACTGGCACACACATATTCATCATTATATATATATATATATATATATATATATATATATATATATATATATATATATATATATATATATATATATATATATATATATATACTATTAGTTAATCGAAAGATTATTTTCACTGCTTATACAAACCACTCCGTCCATTAGTACTCTATAGTACGCTATAATTCATGGTTTGTAGGTCTATGAACTCAGAGCTACTCGACGAGAATGCAAAACAGCTGCTATCCAGTTCACCAACCAAGGACAGACTGCCTTCTCCATAAACGCTGTCATCAAGATACTATATCTGACTGTGGTGTAAGCATCTTCTAGGTCAAGTGCCGCTACCACCGTTTTATGTATGTTCTGGAAACCTTCGAAAGCGTCAAAGGAAAATGTGGCTGCTTGTGGCCATGTATCCACCTCTGGGCAGTAACTTCCTAAACCTCTAGCAAGGAGCTTTGTTTGTTACAAGAATTCTTGTAGCTTTCTCCAGCACCTTGCCAAAAGTATTTTGTAGTGCCATGATCCTAATTTGGCTGAATGTTGAATGACATTTGTCAGGCTTAGGAAATTTACTCAGGTAGCTGTGTATCCACTCTTGTCGGACTGAAGCTGACATATTGCTCTGGTTGAAACAGGCAGTCATCTCTAACAGGTCTGCCTCATGTATGTCCATATGAGAATCTCTAACTTTGTCAGGCCCGGGTACATTGTCTTTCGCTCTTTTTAGAACATGTTTTACATCTGCTGCATATATGATGACTTCATAATGTTTATTGTTTATGGTGGCTGAACAGATCTTCTCCAACTGAATCTCTATTATCGCTTTAATGTGGTCTGTCTGTGAAATGAGCATCTTCAGAAAAGCCTCCAACTTCTCTTTACCTATCGTCAATAGCATGCCGTCGTCTTTGTGAACTGTTCCCACTACGCTTGGCCAATCTTTCTTAAACATCTGTCTATGTAGCTTCCAAAACTTTCCCAATGTCATATCGCTTTTAATCTCATAAATAAAATGCTTCAATTTTTTAAAATGTTTTTTAATGCATTCTTCTGCACAACGCTTGAAAGCCTCTATCCTATTTTTCTTATATCTTTTCGCGCACCACAATTCCACCTGTGAGCTTCTATATTTGGACATTTGTCCGTCATTATTCAGGCGCTCTTCGAGCTCTCTTTGCTTGTTTCTTGAAGTCGATTGATGAAGTGTCTCTTGTCACAGTCCAGCAGTAATTAGCAAGCATTGAAGAGATCCAGTTGCATTTATACACTTTCTCTATACCGGCAATATTCTGATGAAATCGTTCCTCGTGTTCATCACTGGCATTTCAACAGTTTCATGTAAAGAAATCTAGATGAGAAGAAAGAAAATTAATTTTCAAAGACATATGGGACCAAGACTATCATACTTTGGAAGGAGATGTTCTAGAATGTCATTAAATTATCAGATCTGTTGTTTCCAAGAAAATTATCAACCACTGATTTAAATGCTGGCCATTCTGCTTTTACCTCAAAATGAAAAGATACTTCTCATCGTAAAGACATTTTTGAAATTGCAGACAAACAAATACTCTCTCTCTCTCTCTCTCTCTCTCTCTCTCTCTCTCTCTCTCTCTCTCTCTCTCTCTCTCTCTCTCTCTCTCTCTCATTCTCTTATTATAGCTTCCCGCTGTCAACGAAATTTTCATATGACATACTTGAAAGCAACATCTGTTTTCTCCACGAACATGACAACGTTGATCATGAGGCCCAGCTTAATATGCAAGGGTACCAATGCTCGGTTTTCGACTCTCTTACTGCCAGGCTGCAATAACCGATTAGTCAATGTCTTCTGATGTAATGGTAATGTCGTGAACGACTATCCTATTCACACAGAAAGCAGCAGTACTTGTTATATGCACCCTGTAGTTCAAGCGAGAGAGCAACCACTTTTAATTTGCCGCAAACTGAACAATGATGATGATATTAATTTATGCACTTCAATATCAGCTTTATGTTTGTATAAGTATCTTTCATGTGAACTGCGTGACCATCTGGAATTGACGGTAATGAAAAAAAAAAAATGTCTCTTTTCCACGCCCTTAGGCGTATAGGGCATATAGAAGGTAACGGGGCCGAAACAATTGTCGAGAGTGAAACATCTACTGAAGTCTGTAGACGACTAATGCTTCGAATGTTTCTAACGTGAAGTTATTCCTATATTTTGTTTTAGTCGTCTTCATCCATCCGTGTTTTTGATGTTCTCTGATGCATATATAATCGGCCTGCATTCAACTCTGTGATTGGCCCTCTCTTTTCACTTGAGGAATTCTTTGTCCTCAATTTGCTAGATATCAAGGTTCTTTGGAGCCAAAATATTCCCAAAACGTTAGTAGGTTACCTTATTTCCTTCTTTCTATACAACCAATGTGTCGTTATTAAAAGTGTGATTATTTTGTTAATGCAATTTGCTTTTCTGTCTCTTTCTAAGAAGTGCAAAATTGTTTAGAAGACAGCTAACATGTTGGTAACGTTTCATGACTGTATACTACTATACTATTTAGGAACAGTCGCAACATCATAGCAAGATGTTTTACAGACATTAAAACAAGAATAGCTATGGGAAAGCGAGTTTTTAGCAAGATGCCAGCATATTCTCACCAATAAGAGAACGTAACTTAGAGTCATCGAACAAGAGTAATTAAGTAATGCCTGGAAAATGTGTATTTATGTGCATGTGAAACATGGACAATAAACCGACAAGCCGAAAAACAGTTATTCGCGGCAGAAAACCTGTTTGTTAAGGCTATATTCTTTTATGTTGTTGTATGCATCTCTGCAATTAGTGCTCATCTGCCCAGGGGAGTTTCCACATTTTAATGATATGTCTTTTAATTATGCTATTCCTTTCAGTTTTTCCGAGTCCTAATTTTACTAAAGCATAACATTTAGCTCCTTTTTTTTTTTTTTTTGTCTGCTTGGTCAGCTTTTTCATTGCCTGTTACACCTCTATGTGCTGGTACCCATAAGTGGTGACTTGGCATCCTTTATTCTTGAGTTGGGTTGTTAGGTTTAGGATCGTTTCTTTAATATCTGGTCTACTGCTAGTTTTATGTGTTTTTTTTTTTTTTTTTTTTGCGTCTGCACTGAGGACAACGAATCTGTCTGCATGGTGAATTTGTTTGGAGGTTTATTCATTACCATCTCTAGTGCCTTCATTATGCCGACTAGTTCTGCTGTGCAAACAGTCACATGATATGTTATTTTATATTCTCTTTGCATATTCAACTGAGGGATTATTACTCCTGCTCCTACTTCTCCTTAGACACATCAGTGTAAGCACACAGGCTGTTTAATCAGATCTGGTCCATGAATTATTCTGTTATTGTTTTAGCCTCAAACAGTTCAGTATTTTTGTAGGTATCGTTAGTAGTTGTAGAAATAAACTGCTTATAACGGATTAGGGGCGAGCAGAGCGTTCTCAAGTCGGCTCTCTGTTACCAGCGAGCCAGTTTACACCCGGGCGATACCGGGGCGATAACGTTTTGGTAACGTTTCATGACTGTATACTACTATACTATTTAGGAACAGTCACTACATTATAGCAAGATGTTTTGCAGAAACTGAAACAAGAATCGCAACCGCCAAGGTAAAGCTAGCGTTTAGCAAGATGCAGCGTATTCTCACACACACACACACACACACAACAAAACAAAAAGTAAATAAAAAAAAAGTCACCCCATTCCTCAAAAAGAGTAATTAAGTAATGCCTGGAACATGTGTTGTTATGTGCATGTGAAATATGGACAATAAAATGACAAGCCGAAAAACAGCTCAGATGTGACTTCTGAGAATACAAAGACATTATGGAGGGATAGAACAAAACAAAAGAGCAATCCTCATCGAGACTGATGAAAGTCGTTGATGTATGACAACCATTAGATTTAGTCACTATATATTTTAGGCCGGGGGCGGGGGGGGGGGGAGAGGGGGTAGGATGACAGAGAATGGATTCGGGAACTTGGTAACAGCTCGTAAAATTAATGGAGAGTCAGCAAGGGGAGGGAAAATATAATTTTGAAAACATGCCTAGATGGTCTGGACAGATGGATGGGGAGACACAAAATATTGAACTATTCTGCTATTCAAGGTATCG
Source organism: Candidula unifasciata (assembly GCA_905116865.2). NCBI lineage: Eukaryota > Metazoa > Mollusca > Gastropoda > Stylommatophora > Geomitridae > Candidula > Candidula unifasciata. The sequence goes on from CAJHNH020004157.1 coordinate 179,989, forward strand.
TTTGAGATGGCAGAACATAACAGTCAACGCTTACCGACACGACACATGGTGATCTTGGCTTTACTAAGGTTTTAAACGGCTTTCTTCGCACCATAACGCAACGAGGAACCATAGCTAATTTAAGGAACAATCGATGTTTCTTTACTGCACACTATTGAACTATTTAGAAACAGTCATGACATTTGAGGCAAGATGACTTGCAGACATTAGAACAAGAATCACCATGGTAAAGTTTTAACTAGCAGCAAAACAGTCTAATGAATAATAAGATCTCACTGGCAGCATATTTCTATTGACATTTCAAAGATGTTAACTTCATTGCTGTAGTATTTATAACTAAATACATTATCTGATATTTTTTTTTAAAGGCTGGTCGCATTTTCAAAATTATTTTATAAATTCAGCCTTGATACTGATTTAAATCTAGAACCTTCAGACCAGAAGACAAGACACTAGACACTGTACTACACCCTTTTCCAGTCTACTAGTGAATTAGATACGTGATTTTTTTTTCGGGTGAGGTGGGAAAAAAAAGGGGGGGGGGGGGGCCTTATTATCATTACTTTTAATTTCATTAGCGAGAGCTCCAAGCCAAACAAAGTCATGCTAATATATTGTCCAAGCCCTATCCCGAAAGACCGGTTTGCTAGCTTGGTCTGATCTTTCAGCAAAGCATCTGTCCACCTTGGTTAAATTTGCCAGTGGAACGTCCCTGGTCTGCATAGTTCATTTGGTCAGCAAAGCAGACAAGCCATCCCACCACAACGAAGTATCAACATAATGGGACTGGTTCTCTGCAATAGATTAAATCAGAATGTGCATGTGAATGGGAAAGAAGGGTTTTTTCTAACCCAATACTTACCCCTGAAAACTATTTAAACCGCAAAAAAAAAAAAAAACAATTTACAAACTGATTAGAGATAATTATTCAAATAAATATTACGTAGCTCTAGATAGAAAATACTGACTAAATAAATATCTTAAGTCATAAATTATTCGTTGAAATATGTGTGTTACCGTATTTACAAATATATATATATATATATATATATATATATATATATATATATATATATATATATATATATATATATATACTGTCACACAAATATTTATAAACATGTATATATATACACAAACACACTGGAACGCACATATTCATCATTATATATATATATATATATACTATTAGTTTGTCGACATATTATTTTCACTGCTTACACAAACCATTCCGTCTATTAGCAATCGGATCCCCTCGGCAGTAAATACAACAGTGTGTAGCAGATAATGCCACCAGTCATGCCATTTCTCATTCTTCTTCGACTTTCTGCACAATGCTCAGGTCTGGCTTCACCTCTTTTACCATTCTATTCTTGCAGTCAGGTCAGGGTTGCAGATTCACAGTCATCACTTGGTTCTCGCAAAACTTTCTCACTTCTCTTAGAGCTTTCAGTACATCTTGATTGCCCATAGCACGAAAGCTTGCCACGGTTGCTTTACCTGCAAGCCTATGCGCTTGCTCATTTCATTCCTCGCTAAAATCGAGAGGGTAGCGCATCGCCCTACATCCTACACCAGCTACGCCAGAAGACTTGTTAATCAACATAGAACTGGTACTATTAGCCATCGGACGTTGGGGTTCATACTGAGGGGAGGATCTGAGCACCTATGGACATGTCCGGAGTGCAATGAGGATAACCCAACTAACTAACTAACTAACTAACTAACTAACTAACTAACTAACCTACATCCTTTTTATCTTGTTCACCTAAGTATAAGACGCATAGTGTGTATCCTTTCTATCCTCTGCAACTGCTTATGGCTGAGCATAAGGATCGCCATCGCATACTCAAAAAACAGGGTGGACCAGACCCTGACATGAAATACATAAATTATGCAGCTCACAGTTTCCTGCAGCCAACATTCTCATCGCAGCGAAAACCCGCTTGCTTTTATTATCCCTTGGTCTATAAGGGCAGTGTGAGCAAGGCTTCTATCATAACATATCACCGGGTGTTTCATTGCCCACTTTCTTTCCACAACATCGAATCCTAGACTTATAGTTGGCATTGGAGTATTGTCAGTGCGTTTATTGAAAGAGTTAGTCTGAGTTGAGTTGAGTCGAAACTTGACATCACAGCACTAAGGACGTTCCCATGTGCGTTCCGCTCCCATCTTCAGCAGCCAGCACAGAGTTCCTAGCCTGATGGTACCGGTCATCGTCTGGTTATATGTCCGTCTTGTTTTTCCTTTGAGTGTGGTGAACTGTAGGCATACTAAAGTGCATCAATTTCTCCAGGCCATAATATTCTATTTTTTTCTTCTGACCTAATTAAAAAGGAACACATTTCCACAGTTTCATGTAAAGAAATCTAGATAAGAAGAAAGAAAATAAATTTTCAGAGACATATGGGACCAAGACTATCATACTTCCGAAGGAGATGTCATTAAATTATCAGATCTGTTGTTTCCAAGAAAATTATCAACCACTGATTTAAATGCGGGCCATGCTGCTTTTTCCTCGAAATGAAAAGAAACTTCTCATCGTGAAGACATTTTCGAATTAGCGGACGAACAAATACTCTCTCTCTCTCTCTCTCTCTCTCTCTCTCTCTCTCTCTCTCTCTCTCTCTCTCTCTCTCTCTCTCTCTCCCTTATCATAGCCTCCCGCTGTCTAAGGAATTTTCATATCACATACTTGAAAGAATCATCTGTTTTCTCCACGAACTTGACAACGTTGTTCATGAGGCCCAGCTTAATAGGCATGGATAGCAATAAAATCATGCTGATGTCGACAAGTGCTCGGTTTTCGACTCTCTTACTGCAAGGCTGCAATAACCGATTAGTCAATGTCTTCTGATGTAATGGTGATGTCGTGCACGACTATCCTATTCACAGAGAAATTCTAATTCCAATTCATTTTGAAGAAAAAAAAATGAAAAGCTCGACCACGTTCTGACTGCTGCTTGTTACCCGAGGCTGCTATCAGTCTCCACCTATATTTGTGGTCTGGATTATTTGCATCACTTTCGTGACTAAATTCTAATGTTTATGCTATTTCTGGGCTTGATGCTTCCATCTGATTCAAACCGCTCGTCTTCCACCCTATTGTTACTTGTGCATGTCTTCCCTCGTCCTACTTAGTGTTCCAGTTTGCGTTGTTTCCCTTTGATTTGGCCAGGCGTATTTCGTAGGGGAGCGCTCTTTTCCACACAATGTCCTTTGGAAGACCATTTACAGTTTAAAAATTTTGAATATTTTATTTTGCCAAAAAGTACTGTAAACCGTTTTTGATTTTGGATAGTTCCGAAATGTGAAATTTTTTCGCGTGTGACCATAGTTGTCTTATGGTTGTCTTCCTGAAATAAGAACGGGTTAGTCATGTCGGGTGGATATGTGTGTAAAATAATGCGTGGAGCCTTAAAGTCATTTGTTAGTGTGTGAACTAGTTATGTCTGTTTGGGTTGGCAGCTAGGCTCCAGTGTGCGTAAAAATCGTATACCCAGAGCATTAAGCTAACGCTTTGAGATCCAAATGTTCAGCGATGAGAATTGTTGTGGTATGTTGGGTAAAGAACGCAAGTGCTCTCTGTGGGAATTTGGTGGGGGGTTGAACTCGTTGTGTATCCAAAGGTAGGGGTGAGGTGAAAGTGGGCGGGATGCCATTCAGTCATTTCTCAACGTTGCCGTCTTGCTGGATTCTAGCAGAGGGTAAAAGAAAACAGGGAAGACCAAAAGAAACTCTCCGTAGAACCATCACAAGGGAGAGCTCAACCATAGGTCTCAGTCGCACTCAAGACCTACATCAAGTGGCAACGAACCGACAGACGTGGAAAGCTATGACCTCTGCCCTATGCGCCATCTTTGGCACAAGAGGAATAACTAACTAACTAACTATTAGCCGGGGTTATGTGTATCACTTACCAACCTTTGCTATCATCCCAATAATCGGATGGTATTGATGGTTATGTGTTCCAGTCGTGCCAAAGTCGATTCACTTGTTTTCCCTATTTTTTGTCAGTCATATCTTGTCGTGACCTACACCTGTCATGTTTATGTTGTATGCCCTATGTAGAATGGGATGGTTTTGGCTATGAACCCCCGGAGAACATGGACGCACACAGCCAAGTGAGTGCATTCGAGCAATCACACACGCGGACAACACTACATGTCTGCCCTTCCTTTCATCCCTGTCTGTGTATACATACCTTTTTGACATTTAATACACATGCATACTCTTTCATATGTGTAAACCAATGCATATATAATTGTACTTACATTCATGACAAACCTGTACTTCTACACGTAAGGACACTCACACTTAAATGTTACTGTGTGTCGCTATGTCTGTACTATCGTTTGGTCGTGTTACTTTTTAAGTCCCTGGTAGATCATCTGTCCATTACGTTCTTATCATGTTCTGGTGGATGGTGAGTGTTGGTGAGGTTCTTGCTGATGTACACACTTCATTCTATTTATTCTCATTAATTAACAGCCATAGAACAACCTAATGTATAGGGTTCTGGAGTGCACTGTCATTCACACACACAAAAATATATAAATATGCATGCTCCCATATATATATATATATATATATATATATATATATATATATATATATATATACATATATACACACATACATTTATATTCATACACACACTCATATATATATATATATATATACACACACATATACATGCATATAAATTTACATTTCTATACCGATGTAATCATTCATCTGTATCTTTCGCACAGCTATATTCCCACTTTAATGTCCATATATAACCCACTACCATTTCCCTACATACGCACTCGTCTTTGTGTATCCACACTTGCTCATATCTATGTACCTATCATACTTACATTACCTCCCTTACTCCAGGGTGTTCGGAGTGACCATCGGATCTGTTCTTTCTGCTTTCCTAAGTTGATCTTTAACCTGGTCTTTTTAGTTTTGGTTTGTTGTATAGGTATTGTTTAACAAGTTTGTGTATGTCTTTATTGCTATCTACCTTTAAACATTTGTTTGCAGTTATCTGCTCTTTCTCCAATTTGTATTTAGTGCAGTTGATCATATAATGTTCTATTGAATTATCCTGAAAGCAGTCCAGACATAGATGAGATGTAAATTTCTCTGGATGTCACCCTAACCTAGCTCTCCATAGTGGTTTGTTAGCTGGGATGTTAAGTTTGACCAGTACCTGTGTGTTAAGGCTGGGTTCTTTAAGGTTGTTGTATGCATCTCTGCCATTAGTGCTCATCTGCCATTGGAGTTTCCACAGTTTAATGATATGTCTTTTAATTATGCTATTCTTCTCAGTTTTTCCCAGTCCTACTTCAACTAAAACATCACATTTAGTTCTTTTTTTTTAGCTGCTTGGTCAGCTTTTTCATTGCATATTACACCTCTATGTGGTGGTACCCATGCAATGGTGACTTGGCATCCTTTATTCATTAACAGAGAAAGCAGCAGCACATAACAGTCAAGGCTTACGCACATGATGATGACGGCACTATTAAGGTATTAGATGGCTTTTTTCACACCATGACCCACAGAGGAAATATGGCTTGGCTATTGACCAACTGATGTTTCTTTACTGTATACTACTGAACTATGTAGAAGCAGTCATGACATTTGAGGCAAGATGCCTTGCAGTCATTAGAACAAGAATCACCATGATAAAAATTAAACAAACCAGTCCCGTGAAACAAAAAAAAATTCACATGCAGCATATTTATATTGACAAGTCATCGATATTAATATCATGGCTGTAGTCTTTATAACTAAAAACATTATCTGCTATTTTTTTTTTTCAAGGCTGGTCCCTTTACCGAAATTATGTTATAAAATTCAGCCTTGATAGTGATTTATATCTATCACCTTCCGATCGAAAGACAAGAGACTAGACACTGTACTACACGCCTTTCCAGTCTACTAGTGAATTGGATAGGTGACTTTTTTTTCTGTTGAGGTGGGAAAGGAGGCCCTTATTCATCATTAATTTAAATTGGACCAGTGTTAGCTCCACCTAAAATTATGTTACGCTAATATATTGTCCAACCCCTATCCCGAAAGACCGGTGTGCTAGCTTGGCTGGTCTGATCTTTCAGCAAAGCATCTGTCCACCTTGGATAAATTTGCCAGGGGAACTCCCTCGTCTGAATCGTTCCTTGAAACAGCAAAGTAAACAAGCCATCCCAACACAACTTAGTAACAACATCATCTGTTTTGTTGTTTGCAGTATATTAAATCAGAATGTGCATGTGAAAGGGGAAGAATGGTATTTTCTAACCAGATACTTACATTCAAGAGCTGTTAAAAAAAAAAAAAAGAAATCACTCACACATTCTGTTTGAAAAAAAAAAAATTACTAAATACCCCAAGTCATATACAGTATTAGTTAAAAATGTTTTTGACAGTCGTCTTTCTGTCACACCTTATATATATATATATATATATATATATATATATATATATATTATATATATATATATATTATATATATATATATATGTATATATATATATATATATTTCGAAGTTATGACACAAGTTATTCCTATATTTTTTTACTTGTCTTCATCCATCAGTGTATTTGCTGTTCTTTGCTGCATATATAATCCGCCTCCATTCAACTCTGTGATTAGCCCTCTCTTTTCACTTGAGGAATCCAAGTGTATCATGGTTCTATCTTCATCTCCCTCTGCAATTTGCTAGATATCAAGATTCTTTAGAGCCAAAAAATCCCCTAAACGTTAGGAGGCTATCAATTTTTTTTTCTATACAGCTGATGTGTCGTCATTAAAAGTATGATTATGTTGTTTACGCCATTTATTTTTCCTTCTCTTTCTAAGAAGTGCAACATTGTTTAAAAGACAGCTAACATTTTGGTAACGTTTCATGACTGTATACTACTATACTATTTAGGAACAGTCGCAACATCATAGCAAGATGTTATACAGACATTAAAACAAGAATCACTATGGTAAAGTCATCGAAAAGAGTAATTAAGTAATGCCTGAAACATGTGTATTTATGTGCATGTGAAATATGGACAATAAGCCGACAAGCTGAAAAACAGTTATTCGCGGCAGAGATGTGGCTTCAGAGAAGAATACAAAGACTACCATGAAGAGATGGACAAAAGAAAATAGCTTACCTCAAAGAGACAGACAAAAGTCTGTAGTTTATGACAACAATTAAACCTCGAAAGCACTATATATTTTTTGAAGGGGGTGGGAAAGGGGGGGGGGGGGGGTCGATGACAGGGAGTGGATTCGGTAACTTTGTAGCAACTGGTAAAATTGATAGGAACACAGCAAAAGGAGGGCAAAAAACAATGTTTTAAATACTTAGATGGTCTGACCAGATAGATGTGGCGACACAAAATATTGAACTGTTCTGCGAATCGGAGTATCTTTTGAGATGGCAGCACATAACAGTCAAGGCTTACGCACATGACGATGACGGCACTATTAAGGTATTAGATGGCTTTTTTCACACCATGACCCACAGAGGAAATATGGCTTGGCTATTGACCAACTGATGTTTCTTTACTGTATACTACTGAACTATGTAGAAGCAGTCATGACATTTGAGGCAAGATGCCTTGCAGTCATTAGAACAAGAATCACCATGGTAAAAATTAAACAAACCAGTCCCGTGAAAAAAAAAAAAAAATTCACATGCAGCATATTTATATTGACAGGTCATCGATATTAATATCATGGCTGTAGTCTTTATAACTAAAAACATTATCTGCTATTTTTTTTTTTTCAAGGCTGGTCCCTTTACCGAAATTATGTTATAAAATTCAGCCTTGATAGTGATTTATATCTATCACCTTCGGATCGAAAGACAAGAGACTAGACACTGTACTACACGCCTTTCCAGTCTACTAGTGAATTGGATACGTGACTTTTTTTTCTGTTGAGGTGGGAAAGGTGACACTTATTCATCATTAATTTAAATTGGACCAGTGTTAGCTCCACCTAAAATTATGTTACGCTAATATATTGTCCAACCCATATCCCGAAAGACCGGTGTGCTAGCTTGGTTGGTCTGATCTTTCAGCAAAGCATCTGTCCACCTTGGATAAATTTGCCAGGGGAACTCCCTCGTCTGAATCGTTCCTTGAAGCAGCAAAGTAAACAAACCATCCCAACACAACTTAGTAACAACATCATGTGTTTTGTTGTTTGCAGTATATTAAATCAGAATGTGCATGTGAAAGGGGAAGAATGGTATTTTCTAACCAGATACTTACATTCAAGAGCTGTTAAAAAAAAAAAAAAAAGAAATCACTCACACATTCTGTTTGAAATAAAAAAAATTACTAAATACCCCAAGTCATATACAGTATTAGTTAAAAAATGTTTTTGACAGTCGTCTTTCTGTCACACCTTATATATATATATATATATATATATATATATATATATATATATATATATATATATATATAGTATATATATATTTATATATATATTCAAAGTTATGACACAAGTTATTCCTATATTTTTTTACTTGTCTTCATCCATCAGTGTATTTGCTGTTCTTTGCTGCATATATAATCCGCCTCCATTCAACTCTGTGATTAGCCCTCTCTTTTCACTTGAGGAATCCAAGTGTATCATGGTTCTATCTTCATCTCCCTCTGCAATTTGCTAGATATCAAGATTCTTTAGAGCCAAAAAATCCCCTAAACGTTAGGAGGCTGTCAAATTTTTTTCTTCTATGCAGCTGATGTGTCGTCATTAAAAGTATGATCATTTTGTTAACGCAATTTTTTTTTCGTTCTCTTTCAAAGAAGTGCAACATTGTTTAAAAGACAGCTAACCTGTTGGTAACGTTTCATGACTGTATACTACTATACTATTTAGGAACAGTCGCAACATCATAGCAAGATGTTTTACAGACATTAAAACAAGAATCGCTATGGTAAAGTCATCGAAAAGAGTAATTAAGTAATGCCTGAAACATGTGTATTTATGTGCATGTGAAACATGGACAATAAGCCGACAAGTCGAAAAAACAGTTATTCGCGGCGGAGATGTGGCTTCAGAGAAGAATACAAAGCCTATCATGAAGAGATGGACAAAAGAAAATAGCTTACTCAACGAGACAGACAAAAGTCTGTAGTTTATGACAACAATTAAACCTCGAAAGCACTATATATTTTTTTGAAGGGAGGTGTGAAAAAAAAAAGGGGGGGGGGGGGTCGATGACAGGGAGTGGATTCGGTAACTTTGTAGCAACTGGTAAAATTGATAGGAACACAGCAAAAGGAGGGCAAAAAACAATGTTTTAAATACTTAGATGGTCTGACCAGATAGATGTGGCGACACAAAATATTGAACTGTTCTGCGAATCGGAGTATTTTTTTAGATGGCAGCACATAACAGTCAAGGCTTACGCACATGACGATGACGGCACTATTAAGGTATTAGATGGCTTTTTTCACACCATGACCCACAGAGGAAATATGGCTTGGCTATTGACCAACTGATGTTTCTTTACTGTATACTACTGAACTATGTAGAAGCAGTCATGACATTTGAGGCAAGATGCCTTGCAGTCATTAGAACAAGAATCACCATGGTAAAAATTAAACAAACCAGTCTCATGAAAAAAAAAAAAAAAAAAAATTCACATGCAGCATATTTATATTGACAAGTCATCGATATTAATATCATGGCTGTAGTCTTTATATCTAAAAACATTATCTGCTATTTGTTTTTAAGGCTGGTCCCTTTACCGAAATTATGTTATAAAATTCAGCCTTGATAGTGATTTAAATCTATCACCTTCGGATCGAAAGACAAGAGACTAGACACTGTACTACACGCCTTTCCAGTCTACTAGTGAATTGGATACGTAACATTGTTTCTGTTGAGGTGGGAAAGGTGACACTTATTCATCATTAATTTAAATTGGACCAGTGTTAGCTCCACCTAAAATTATGCTACGATAATATATTGTCCAACCCCTATCCCGAAAGACCGGTGTGCTAGTTTGGTTGGTCTGATCTTTCAGCAAAGCATCTGTCCATCTTGGATAAATTTGCCAGGGGAACTCCCTCGTCTGAATCGTTCCTTGAAGCAGCAAAGTAAACAAGCCATCCCACCACAACTTAGTAAAAACATCATGTGTTTTGATGTTTGCAGTAGAATAAATCAGAATGTGCATGTGACAGGGGAAGAATGGTATTTTCTTACCAGATACTTACATTCAGGAGCTGTTAAAACAAAAAAAAAAAGAAATCACTCACACATTCAGTTGGAAAAAAAAGTCATATACAGTATTAGTTAAAAAATGTTTTTGACAGTCGTCTTTCTGTCACACCTTATATATATATATATATATATATATATATATATATATATATATATATATATATATATATATATATATATATATATATATATATATATATATATATATATATATATATATATATTCGAAGTTATGACACAAGTTATTCCTAATTTTTTTTAGTCGTCTTCATCAATCAGTGTATTTGCTGTTCTTTGCTGCATATATAATCCGCCTCTATTCAACTCTGTGATTAGCCATCTCTTTTTACTTGAGGAATCCAAGTATACGAAGGCACCGTCTTCTTCTTTGTCCGCAATTTGCTGGATATCAAGATGCTTCAGAGACAAAATATTCACAAAATGTTAGATGGTTACCCAATTTCTTTCTTTCTATGTAGCCGATGTGTTGTCATTAAAAGTATAATTATGTGGTTTACGCAATTTATTTTTTCGTTTTCCTTCTAAGAAGTGCAACCTTGTTTAAAAGACAGTTAACATTTTGGTAACGTTTCATGACTGTATACTACTATACTATTTAGGAACAGTCACAACATTATAGCAAGATGTTTTTGCAGAAATTGAAACAAGAATCGCCACAACCACGGTAAAGCTAGCTTTTAGCAAGATGAAGCGTATTCTTTCTCACAGACACACACAGACACACACACACACACACACACACACACACACAAACACACACACACACACAAATAAAAAAAATTTAAAAAAGTCTCTTCAATCATCGAAAAGAGTAATTAAGTAATGCCTAGAACATGTGTTGTTATGTGCATGTGAACCATGGACAATAAGATGACAAGCCGAGAAACAGTTACTTGCGGCTCAGATGTGACTTCTGAGAAGAATACAAAGACATCATGGAGGGATAGACAAAACAAAAGAGCATCCTTCATCGAGAGAGATGAAAGTCAATAATGTATGACAACAATTCGATTTTGTCACTGTATATTTTTGCGCGCGGGAGGGGGGAGAGGGGTATGATGACAGAGAATGGATTCGGGAACTTGGTAACAGCTCGTAAAATTAATGGAAAGACAGTGAGGGCAGGGAAAACATAATTAATTTAAAAAAAACCTGCCTAGATGGTCTGGCCAGATGGATGGGGCGACACAAAATATTGAACTGTTCTGCTATACGGGGTATCGTTTGAGATGGCAGGACATAACAGTCAACATTTTCTCTCTCGCCACATGATGATGTTGGCCCTACTAAGGTTTTAATCGTCTTTTTAACACCATAACGCATTGAGGAACTATGTCGAATCTTTGGAACAATCGATGTTTTTTTCTGTACACTATTGAACTATTTAGAAACAGTCATGACATTTGAGGCAAGATGACTTGCATACATCAGAACAAGAATCACCATGGTAAAGTTTTAACAAGCAGCAAAACAGTCTAATGAAAAAGAAGATCTCACTTGCAGCATATTTCTATTGACATTTAAAAGATGTTAACATCATTGCGGTAGTCTTTATAACTAAATACATTATCTGATATCTTTTTTTTAAAGGCTTGTCCCTTTTTTTAAAATTATTTTATAAAATTCAGCCTTGATACTGATTTACATCTATCACCTTCAGAAAAGAAGACAAGACACTAGACACTGTACTACACGCTTTTCCAGTCTACTAGTGAATTGGATACGTGATTTTTTTTTCCGGGTGAGGTGGGGAAAAAAGGGCGGTAGGAAGGGGTGTGGGGGGCTTATTATCATTACTGTTAATTTCATTAGCGAGAGCTCCAAGCAAAACATAGTTATGCTAATATATTGTCCAACCCCTATCCTGAAAGACCGGTTTGCTAGCTTGGTCCGATCTTTAAGCAAAGCATCTGTCCACGTTGGTTAAATTTACCAGGCGACCGTCCCTGGTCTGCATTGTTCATTGAATCAGCAAAGCAAACAAGCCATCCCACCACAACGAAGTATCAACATCATGGGTTTGGTTCTCGGCAGTAGATTAAACGAGAACGTGCATGTGAATGCGAAAGAAGGGTATTTTCTAACCGGATACTTACCCTTAATAGCTATTTAAACCCAAAAAAAACAAAAAACAAAATTAACAAATTGCACGCAAAAAATAAATAATAATGACTAAATACCTTAAGTCATACACTATTCGTTGAAATATTTGTGTTATCGTATTTACACACAAACGTGTGTGTGTGTGTATATATATATATATATATATATATATATATATATATATATATATATATATATATATATATATATATGTATGTATATATATATATACTGTCACACAAATATGTATCATTATATACATATATATATATATATATATATATATATATATATATATATATATATATATATATATATATATATATATACTATTAGTTAGTCGACAGATTATTTTCACTGCCTATAAAAACCATTCCGTCCATTAGTCCATTAGCACTCAGATTGTAAATACAACAGTGTGTAGTGGATGATGCCACCAGTCATGTCATTTCTCATTCTTCTTTGACTTTCTGCATAACGCTCAGGTCTGGCTTCACCTCTTTTACCATTCTATTCTTGCAGTCTGGTCATGGTTTCAGATTCACAGTCATCACTTGGCTCTCGCAATCGTCTCACTTCTCTCAGAGCTTTCAGTACATCTTGATTGCCCATAGCACGATAGCTCGAAACTGTTGCTTTACCTGCAAGCCTATGAGCTTGCGCAATTCATTCCTCATCAAAATCGAGAGGGTAGCGCATCGCCCTGCATCCTGTTTATCTTGTTCACCTAAGTAAAACACGCATAGTGTGCATCCTTTCTATCCTCTGCAACTGCTTATGGCTGAGCGTAAGGATCACCATCGCATACTCGGTGAATCAGACCTAAGCATAAAGTGCATACATGTTGCTGCTCACAGTTTCCTGCAGCCAACATTCTCATCGTAGGGAAAACCAGCTTGCTTTTATTATTCTTTGGTCTGTAAGCACAGTGTGAGCCATGCTTCGATCACAACGTATCCCCGGGTGTTTCATTGTCTGTGTTCTTTACACAATATCTTAGCCTAGACTTTTAGTTGACGTTGGAGTATTATCAGTACGGTTATTCAAAGAGTTAGTCTGAGTTGAGTTGAGTCAAAAATTGACATCACAACACTAAAGGCATTCCAATGTGAGTCCGCCCCATCTTCATCAGCCAGCACAGAGTTTCAATACTGATGGTACCGGTCATAGTCTAATTATATTTCCATCTTGTTTTTCCTTTGAATGTGGTGAACTCTAGTCAAACCAATGTGCATCAGTTTCTCCAGGCCATAATATTCTAGAACATTATATGATAAACTGCACTAAATACAAACTGGATAGGAAACCCATTGAGGAGTATTTTCTAAAACGCAAACAACCGATTACTGCAAACAGAAGTTCAAAGGTGGATGTGAGCGTGTATATTTTTATATTTTTGTATGTGTGGGTGTGTGTGACTGACCGTGCACTTTGGGAACCCATAAATTATGTGGTTGCATATGAATATACGGTGAACGAGCGCACGAACCTGTTAATGAGAATAAATGGAATGAAGTGTGTACGCAGCAAGAACCTCATCAACTCACACCATCCATCAGAACACGATAAGAACGTAACGGACAGGTCACATACCAGGAACGGGACTTAACTTAAAAAGTGACACAAGGAGAGGATATTACAGACATGGCGACACAAAATAACACACAAGACATAAAAGAGAGAATGTCCTTACGTGCAGATGTACACGTTTTTTATGACTGTAAGTTCATTTATGAAGGCATTGTTAGACGCAAATGAAAGAATATGCATGTGTACGGAAGGTCAATTAGGTATGCATACACGGATAATTACGAAAGGACGTGCAAACACGTAGTGTTGTCTGCGTATATGAATACTCAATTGCATGAATGCAAACACTTAGTTGTGTGCGTCTATATACTCCGGGGATTCATACTCAAAACCATCCCACGCCACATCATGCATACAACATACAAATGACCGGTAGGACTCACAACAAGATATGACTGATGGCAAGTAGGGAAAACAAGTGACTTGATACTGACAGCACTAGATCACGTAACCACCAATGCCACCCCATCAATGGGCTGATAGCAAACGTTAATCAACAACCATGCAACACCATTATGTATGGGTTGCTGGAGTTCACTGTCAGTCACACACACACACACACACACACACACACACACATAAATATGTATAATACACAAAACACATTCATACACACATATACATGCATACAACAATACATTTATGTATCCCTGTATGTATACTCGTTCATAGGTAACTTTCGCACAGCTATATTGCTACTGTTTTGTCCATACGTAACCCCTTGAGATTGGCCTACATACATCTTGTCTTATGTATCCATCCTATACACAAATGCAATCATACTACACGCACTCATCCTTGCGTATCCACACATGTTCACATCTATGCACTCATCATACTTACTCCCTTACGCTAGGGTGTCTGGAGTCACCATCTGATCAGTTCCTTCTGCTGTCCTGGGTTGATCCCCAACCTGGTCTTGTTAGTGTTGGTTTGTTTTAATTAGGTACAGTTTAACAAGTTTTTGGATGTCTTTATTGCTGTCTACCTTCAAACATTTGTTTGCAGTAATCTGTTGTTTGCGTTTTAGAAAATATTCCTCAATGGGTTTCCTTTCTAATTTGTATTTAGTGCAGTTTATCATAAAATGTTCTATTGTGTTATCCTGAAACAGTCCAGACATAGGGGAGATGTAAATTTCTCTGGATGCCACCCTAACCTAGCTCTCCAAATTAGTTTGTTAGCTGGAATTTTCAGTGTGTCCCGTATCTGTGTGTTAAGGCTGGGTTCTTTAAAGTTGCAGTATGAGTCTACTAGTGAATTGGATACGTGATTTTTATTTGGGTGAGAAGGGAAATTGGGGGGGGGGGGGGACTTATTTATCTTCACCTTTAATTTGACTAGTGTGAGCTCCAACCAAAACAATGTTATGCGAATATATTGTCCAACCCCTGCCCCGAAAGACCAATGTACTAGCTTGGTCTGATTTTCAGCAAAGCATCTTTCCACCTGGGTTAAATTTGCCGGGGGAACGTTCCTCGTCTGGATATTTCCTTGAATCAACAACGTAAACAAGCCATCCCACCTCAACACAGTATCAACATCATGGGTTTTATTCTCCGGAGTAGATTAAATCAAATTGTGCACATAAAATGGAAGAAAGGGTATTTTGTAACCCGGTACTCACTGTTCCAGTCTATTTAAACATAAACAAAAAAAAAACAAAAAAAAAAATAAATAAATAAACTGATTAGAGATCATTGTTCATATTAATATTATGTAGCGAAAAAAAAAACGAAATACACAAAGTCATACGCTATTTGTTAAAAATGTTTGTGTAACAGTATACATAAACACACACACACACACACACACACACACATATATATATATATATATATATATATATATATATATATATATATATATATATACATATATATATATATATATATATATATATATATATATATATATATATATATATATATATATAATATCAGTTAGTCGACAGATTATCATCACTGCTCAAACAAACCATTGAGTCCATTATTACTCAAATGCCCCCCGGCAGTAAATACAGCAGCGTGTAGCGGCTGATACCACAGTTCTGTCGTAGTTTCTAATTCTTCTTTGACTTTCTGCATAGTGCTCTTGTCTGGCTACACATCTTTTAACGTGTTGTTCTTGCAGTCTGATCATGACTGCAGATTCACAATCATCACTTGGTTCTCGCAAATGTCTCACTTCTCTTAGATCATTCAGTGTATCTTCATCGCCCAAAGCACACCAGGCCGCGCCTGTTCTTTACCGGCACGCCCAAGAGCTTGCTTATTTCATTGCTCGCCATTGTGCCCCGGCACAAATATGAAACTGATTTGCGTCAGCATCTACGACCTAAGAGACTCCAGCAACTATCTTCGTACATAGCCCAACTTTTTTTTTTCTTTTTCTAAGCAAACGATTGAGTAAAGATTTGTGTCTACAGCCATCTTATTGCTTGGGTCACTGCCATGGACTCCATAGTTACATTATTGTTATCATCATCATCATCGCCAGGTGCCTTGCCTACTGGTGTGGGCGATCATGCCGCTCCACAACCTTCGATCTCCTGCAGCATGTATCAGTTCGTGTGCCGAAACACCTCCATGCCATGCAACAAAACTTTAAAGAATCTTCTGTCGTTGTCTTCCTTTATCTCTCCTTCCACAGATTTTTCCAGTGGTCACAACATATTATATTTTCCCATTTCTCATTACATGGCCGAAAAATGATGACTGCTTCTTTTGATCTCTTCGGGCACCCGAATCTTTCAAAACCTCTCGGTTGCTCTTGGCTGTCCAAGGTATTCTTAGCATTCTTCTGTAAAACCACATCTCTGAGGCCTCAAGAAATTGTTTGGCCCGCCTATCGATTGTCCAGGATTCACAGCCATATGTTAAAATTGGATGTATGTAGCAAGCAAGAATTCTTTTTAAACTCTCAATGACACAGATCTATTTTACAAGATGTTCTTCATTTTATAAAATACAATTATTGCCTGTCCTGTTCTGTTTCTTATCTCAGTTATTCATCTACCATCTGATGTTATACATGTGCCCAGATACTTACATTTCTGTACTTGTCTCAAAAAAACACCATCAACTTTTATTACACATTTAGGAATAATTGGTTTTTTTTTTATTACACCAACATTACTTCTGTCTTCCTATTATTCAAACTGAGGCTCAAAATTCCACTTTCTACCAACACAATGTCTATCATTTACTGTAGTTCTTTCTGACTTGTTGAAATCAAGACTGTGTCATCAGAATAACGTAAATTGTTTATATTGTGCCCACCAACCACAATCCCGGGCATACCATTTAAAAATCTAATTATCTATTCACTGTATAGTGAAAGCAAGTCAGGTGACAGTACACATCCTTGTCGTACGCCCCTCTTTATGTTTTGAAATGTTCCTAAACAGTTGTTGATTGTTATAGCTGCTGTTTACTCTCAATACATATTATTTATTACTTGTAGATCTGTTCCATCAATGTTTAATTGTTTCAACAGTTAGATTCCTCCTTCGTGGTTCACAGTCAAGTGCTTTTGTATAGTCTATGAAGCCTGAGTACAAATTATTCTTTACTTCTATAGCTCTTTCTGACAATGTCCTTATGACGTATATTGCTTTGTTTGTACCTTTTCTTATATATATATATATATATATATATATATATATATATATATATATATATATATATATATATACACACACACATATATATTACCTAGCCGACAGATTATTATCACTGTTGTCACAGACCTCTGGGTAACCTTGCTGGTCCGTGGCTCGCAACTGTGCCTATGACAGACAGACTAACCTTTTACACACACTGAACCCGAACGCACACAGAGCACACACGACAATCTTTATTGTAAGTACAGGTAATACAATAGACAATTGACTTCCCGCTGTGTGGCCACCTATTGCTTGGACCCTCTGGCCGAACGACCTTTACAGTCGCCTTGCTCCCAGTACGTTCCACAAGCAATCTTCTGGTGCACAAACCACACGGTCACGAGATACGCTCTTACCTATCGACACACTGACCAACCAAGCTGTCACAGCCTCTGTCTTAGTGCAGGGTCAGAGTGCCAAGGCTAGACATTCTCTCACAGAACATGTACATAACTGATTAAACTGGTCAGAAGTAACTGGAACCTATTTACTTCTTATGGAACAACACAATACCTTGTACCAGTTAAATACACTACACAAAAACGATCCTATTCTAACAGAACACTGTACATAAACTATGCAGTCACTAACAGAAATATCCTAACTCTAATACACTATCACTGTCTTGCTAAACGTCTTCTCTCTCTGACCGTCGCACACCGCATGCCCTGTGTCCTCTCCCCCTCGTGTCTCTTGACCCCGTTCACCAGCTCAGTCCCAAAAGCGGTAATCGTGTTGCGGACTTGTCCACAACAACGTTCACTCTTGCTTGCCGTGGCCAAACGCTTTATCCTAAGCACTGGTTTCACCGTGCAATAACAGAACAGACTTGACCAGTCACGGCCCTGACCTTTGTGTCCACCCTGGGGTGTCACCTCAACACACACACCTTACGGTGTAGTCTATTCCGCCACTGACTGTACCCTTAGGGTTGTGACAACTGTCCATGCCAAACATGCAGTCCATTAGCACTCACATCCCAGTAAATACAGCAGCATGTAGCGGCAACGCCAGTCCTGTTATAGTTTCTTCTTCTTTTTTGACTTCCTGCATAGTGTTCGTGTCTGGCTACACCTCTTTTAAAATACGGTTCTTGCCGTCTAATCATAGCTGCAGGTTTACAGTCATTACTTAGTCATCGCAAACGTCTCACTTCTCTTAGATAATTCAGTATATCTGCATTACTCTAAAAAATACTTTTGGCAAGGTGCTAGAGAATATTATTGATGTTAAACAACACATGTTTATTGGAAAGGGAAGAGCTCCTGCCAGATTGTGTGGATACTTACCGTACACGAAATGTTACCTGGTCAAATGCAGCTACTTTTGCTACTGATGTTTATGAGGGCTTTCCAGAACAGACACGAATCTGTAGTGGCAGCACTTGATCTTGAAGATGCATACAATAGAGTCAGATATGATAATTTCAACCTAGTGGGTCTATTTCCCCCCTCTTAAGTGAGGTTCCAGATCCCATACTAAAGTACCTAGGACATGGGACATAACTCACATACAATTTGAAATGACTTCACATTATTGAAAACTAATTAAAAAACTATTTTAATTAAAATCAATATTTACGTCCTTGGGGTCGAGCATCTAAAAAAAAAAACATTGACAATTACAACTCTTTCGGTACCAAACACCACACCATGCGTGACTGCATTAACTCACATGCACTGTGACAATACGCTCGGTGACTCCAGAATGTCTTTCCTCAACCTACTTTTATTTGTGTGTATTTTGAAGTATACAGACAAATAGGGATTTGGATACATCCTTAATCTAAATAGGATGACCACATCACACCTTTAATTCTCCTGGACCGTTGGTCATATCAAACACTACAACTTTTTCCCAGATGTTAAGTGTTAAGGTACAGAGATAAGACTGACCAAGCAGACTTGCTGACTGGAGATTTGCACACCATCGGTTGGTGTCAGATATTTTATCTCCTAGCCAGACTTTTAGGAGCAGCTAACTCCGGCTAATTGTGTTTAATTCCCCCTGAGGTTACCTAACTCGACGGCAGGTCCGACGGTCACTATTGACATGGTGAGCAGAAAGTGTTAACAGAAGAATTGACACCGTCTGATTTTATTGTGATGGCAGGTGAAGTAGACTGGAGGTGTGACTTGTCTTATTTGCTCTGGTCAGATGAATTGACCAGGAGATCCTAGCGTGGGAATTTAAACAAGTGTTGTACAGCCCTGACTGACAGCGAATAAACTTACCCACAAGGGAGGAGCTGTGATATCCTTGAATGAGAATAATTTTAGGCGTAATGTAGGAGGAGCTTGATAAAAGTTATAAAGGGGTGAACTGTAGGTCCGGTAAATGAGATCCTGTCCAGCACATGCCATCTGTTGGGCTTAACCTAAGCTTGAGACAGAA
>CAJHNH020004157.1:205000-217500 GCA_905116865.2 Candidula unifasciata
GAGACACAATTTTAAAATTAAAGTTTGAAATTAAAATTAAAATTGAACTATAAAGTTAAAGTGAAGAAGATCGACTTCATTGCGCTAGGATTTATCCCATGTGGGTTTGTATCTCTCCACGGAACAGCTAATTTCATGACGAGAGTGTCATAAAACATAATTCTCAGAGATCTCCGTAATAACGGTACTTATGAACTGAATGACGCAGCATTGAAACTAAACCACTACAGACCAAAAGCGATGCGCACGCCTTTACCACTTGACCACCAAACCCCAAATTGGGAGGTTATCCGGCTTATAAGTTTGTGAATCCGTTTTATAATGTCATGATGGTTAAGTACGTGGTTCAATTCCTACAGTAGCCATTTTTTTTTTTAAAAAAACATTGTTCGCGGTTTTTGGACTAGGGTACAAAAGTAACGCAGTGGAAAAGATTAGTGTCTCACTATTACAAAACCTTCAAAGGCAGAAAGTATACTCTTGCCTACTTCATTCGAAGAGGCGACACATACATTTTTTGTAGTTGCATATGCTTTACTTAATGTCATCAGCCAGTTCTAGAAATTATGTGCTTTAGAATTCTATCTTGAGAAGTCTGCCACTGTCTCCTATGTGGTCGATGATCAACTACTAACTGCCGTGTGTCGCTCTACCTGTTTGTCCAGTCCCCTGTAACCTCCCCACTCAGTTACCTGTATCGCTGTGCGGGTCTACACACAACCCGTCAGACCAGTAATTGACCTGTCTGCTGTTATGAGTCAGTCCAGTCGTTTTTTGTCTTTATCTCACAGTGTGTGATACTGTTGACTCATGACAGTTTAACCTCCGCTTTTCAAAATGATACTATGTATCATTTTTGTTCATGGTTCGTTATTGCACCCAGTGTTACGTTCTTTTGGTGCTACCCGTGTGTAAATCTCTAGATAGATTGTCTGGTCACCTTGCATGTATTATGTCATTACCATTTTCTATCTATACTAGAATAAATCCTTGATTTATGAAGGTCCTAACCAATTTCTGATGCTAATCCATGCTATTCCTTGCACCGCATAACATCATCTGGTTGTTTTCTTTTGCCCCTTTATCCAGGCTAGTTACCCTGCCTACTTTTGGTTTGCCATATGTACTAAGTATGTCTTTACTCTTAGGCCGTTACAGCCCCATCATGATCATGTGATATTTGATAATACCTCTCACCTAATCAGCGGTGACATAAGATGTGATGCATATGAACTGAGCATTCTGTGATGTTTTGCTAATGACACTAGTCAGTAAATGGGGAGGGAATAGCTAGTATCGCTAGGAGCATTTGAGGCTAAGCAGTTAGAATTGTGGAAAATACAAAAGGTGGGGGGGGGGGGGGGGGGGTTCAATTCCTGCAACAGGGGGGTTTCTAGACAAAAGAATATTCATGAATTAATTACTGTAAGTATTATCAAAAGCCTTTCATTCATATTCCGTGTATTCAACAGACAGTCATTCATCCTTCTTTTTTTTTTTTTTTTTTTTTCATTTTTTTTTTTTCAATTAATTTAGAAACAAAAATTGTATTTTTTTTTTTCAATGTCTAGCATCTGTTTAAAGACGTGACAGGATGTCAGCCAGGGCATTATTTATGCCACTGATGTGGACTAATTCAAAGCTGTAGTTCTGAAAAAGTAGACTCCGTCTGTAAATACGATGATTCTTCGGTGATCCTTCTTTAAAGACTGTCAGTGGTTTGTTGTCTGTCTGTACTATAAACTTCCTGCCAAGCAAATATTTGGAAAATTTCGTAACCCCCACCACAAAAGAAAGTGCTTCAAGTTCTACTGTGGCGTAACGTTTCTCTGCTTCTAACAGCTTCCGACTGGAATAAAGTACTGGGTGAAGAATGTTTTCATGATCCTGTAATAAAATACATGATATGGAATACCCACTTGCATCGCACTGTGAGATGAAAGGATTTTTGATGTCAGGTAACTTTAAGATTGGTGATTTCGAGAAAGCTGTTTTGAAATTGGACAGAATTTGTAACAGCTGATGGTCCATGTTATCTTTCTAGGCAATCCCTTCTTAACGAGTGAAGATAATGCTGCTGTTATGCCAGCAAAGTCAGGTAGAAATTTATTGTAATAGTTTATCAGTCCCAGCATTGATCGAACTTGCTTTTTTTGTTGTTTGGGTTTAATATCCAATATTTTTGAAACAATTTTGTCATCTGTTTGTAAGAATCCATTGCCAATCTTATGACCTAGGAAATCAATTTTTGTAAATCCAATTTTTACTTTACTGGGTTTTACTTTCAAGCCGAATTCTCTTAATCTCTTAAAAATACCTGGGTTAAGGAAGAAATGTGGTCCTGCATATTTGCATTGTGAATACAATAATCGTCCATAAATGTGGCAACATTATTAATGTCCTTAAGTACAATGCGCATCATGCGACAAATGTTGCAGGCGAATTTTGTAATTCAAAAGACATTTTGCCCCATTCGAACAATCCCGTCGGTGTGGCAAATGCAGTAATATGCCTTGATTCTTCGGTAACTGGAATTTGCCAGTAACCCTTAGTGAGGTCTAATTTTGAAAAGAATTGCGATTGGCACATGGTTGCAATAAGTTCGTCTGCATTTGGGATTGGCTCACATCCAAATGGGTAATGGCTTTTATTTTACGATAATCCACGAAGATTCTGAGTGTACTGTCTTTCTTATTGACGATTACCAGCGGTGATAAATAGTTGGAAGATGACCTTCTAATAATATCACATTTTTCCAATTCAGATATTTCAGCCTCTACTTATTTTTGATAGTGCAGTGGGATAGGTTATGGTTTTGTCTTAACTGGTATTTCTGTTGTGAGTCTTATGTGATGTTTGATTACAGATGTGCTGACTGGCGTATCTGATAAGATGTCCTGGAACTGTTGAAGGATCTTCATTAGTAGTGCTCTATTCTCATGGGGAATTTCGCTGTTGACTTTAATATCTTTCCACGATGATTCGACTGTTGTTGAAGGTGTAGGAATTTGGTCAGTTATAGTGTCTTCCTGTTGCTCTTTGATGGTTAAGGCTAAAGACGCAACATGCTCGTTTATATGCCTGGCAGGTTGTAGCTCATCTCGAATCTTAAATGGCTTTAGCATGTTAATGTGGAAGATTTTTTGGCTTGCCTTTCACCAGTATCTCGTAATGCACATCTGAAATTTTTTTTGGTTACCTTGTATAGACCTTGCCATGATACTGACAGTTTATCAGATGGAAGTGGTAACAGTAAAAGCACGTCTTCTTCTTCTTTTAAGGCAACTGTCTTAGCCTTTCTATTTGCATTTTGTCTGTACACAGTACCCGAGGTTTCAAGGGCCTGTTTTGCAGGAATGCAGGATTTTATAATCCTCTCCCGTAAACTGATGACCTTATTATAGGCTTCTATGGTTGGCTGGTCTTCAACTTTCCCCGTAATTAGTTCTTTATAAATTTGCAATGGTCCACGGGGGTTGGCTCCATAGACCAACTCAAATGGGGAATGTCCTATACTACTCTGCGGCACCTCTCTATAGGCGAACAGGATGGCTGGTAGAAATATGTCGCAGTCTGCGGGGTCTCAGCGGAAATGTTTGCCAACATTCGTTTCAATGTACCATTTAAGTTTTCTACAATCCCATTTGTCTGTGGGTGGTATGGACTGGCAAATTGCTGTTTAATACCCATCATTTTAGTGACTGCTTGTGTGGCAGCAGAGATAAAATGTGTTCCTCTGTCAGATATAATTGTTTCAGGGAAGCCGATTCTTGAGAAAATATGTATGAAGGCTTCTACAATAGCCTCCGCTGTAATATTTCAAAGCGGAATCGCTTCAGACCATCTGGTACACAGATCTATTACTGTAAGGATATATCTGTTTCCCTTGTTCAAGGTAACATTTAATGGTCTGATTATGTCCACTGCAATTTTTGAAATGGTCTAGATGCTAAGTCAGTCACCTGGATATGAGCCTTTGGGTTTTTCCCTTTCTGTGACTGTTTTTGACAAATCTCACAGATACGAACAGACGTTTTTGTGTCCTTGCTGTACCCTGGCCTGTATAACTGCACTAGGATTCTTGATTTTGTTTTAGCCGTTCCCATATGACCAGAAAACGGCGCATCGTGTGCCATTTCTAGTACTTTTTGTGAAACTGTTCTGGCAGCACCGTTTGTGATACTGTCATCGTTCTTTTTTTATACACCCTTGCCAAGATATTCTTTTTTTAGTGTAAACGACTATCTACCAGACTTTGAAATTCTAGGCTTTTCATTTATGAGGTTGAAACATTTCTTTCATGTTGGGTCCATCCTCTGGAGTTCTGAAAATGTGGGTTGACCACCTGCTGGGGTTCCGATGTTAGGGATGCTGATGGATTGAATCAGATCTGTCTGTGCTCCATCTTCTTCTTTTTGCGTTTGTTGTCTTGTGACAGCATTTACGTTAGGAAACTGTTCCTCCCAGTTTTTGATTGCTAACTCATCGTCAGTATTTACATTTGGTACATTACCAATGAGTATTCCGGCACATGGCGCGGGCAGTACTGCTGCCTTTGTTATGCCAGTGTAAAAGGGGCAATTTATTTTTACAAGAGCCACCTTATATCTTTCCTTATTACCTCTAAAAGTTGTGCACACAATGTGCTCTCCTGTGTAGTCTTTCTCTTGCACTAATGCTCTCCGTACAACAATTAGTGTCGCGCCTCTATCTCGGATTACAGTGCAAGGCATACTGTTAGCAAATCTCCTGAAGTAGCGCAAGGATCCACTGGTCATGCTAGCCGAGTGTGCTTCTTCAATCGGCACACTGTGTCCGCAAGTTAGATTCCCATCTTCATGGAATTCTTTGCATATTTTGCAGTTTTCGATGCCCAGTTCGGCGATCTCTTGGACTGAGTTGGCTATTATGTGTTCTTATGATTCACTGCTTGATGAATTCAGGACCATATTAGCCTGTCTTATTATACTTCTTGCATGGCAGTCCCTGCGTATATGGCCTAATGCCCCACACTTGAAGCACTGTAGGTTTGTGGCATACCTTGTTACCTTAGATTGTTGTTTTTGGACAAAATCTCGTAGATACTTCATGTAATTTGGGTTTTTATCACACATATCTAAGCAACCATGCTTGTGATTGCAGTGTGAACATGTTATTAGAGTTCCCCGTTTTGCTACTGGGTGTCGAGGTTTTCTCTGATATGTGCTACCGTTTTGATAGCTATAGGGACTTCTCTCTTGAGAATATGTCGCAGCTGCCCCAAAAGCTAGATCTGGTTGAGAGTAGGTCGCAAAGACCTCCTTATGGGCGTAAAAGAATGCTTCTCCTTTTTGTCTCCATGTCACCTACTGATGTGCATCTATTCTCTTGTATAAAGCGTCGACATACTAGCAGGAATTGAGACCAAGAGTTTATCACGCACTAGCAAATCCTTCAATAAGTAGAAAGAGTCTTGGACTTTTGCCGCTTTCAGCCATCTATCTAGAGTACTCTGCACCTCTGCGACATAGTCCACAAACGTCTGGTTGCTTTTTGGTGCCAGAGTTTTGACAAGTGTTCTGTACCCTTCCTCATCCAAGACTAAAATGGGCTAGTACTCGATCTCTCACATACTCATAGTCCATATGGAGTTCTTCAACAATTATAATGCTAGATGTCTGTGAAAGAGTATGTGCCATTCGTCCTTAGGAACAGAGTAGTGTTTCATCATAATATCAAAGTTAGAGATCCTTGCGGAGACTGAATCCCCCTTAGTGAAGTTTTGAACAATGCCCTGATATCGCTTGATCTTGTTTTCAAAAGCCTTTATCTGTGCCTGTAGGAAACTACTTTCCGTCTCATTTTCTAGGTCCATTTACTTTACTCTAACCTGCATGGCCACTTCTTTTTCTCTTATTGATACTTCAGCCAGTAGTTTTTTTTCCTTTCAAATGCTATTTGGGTTAATTTTAATTCCTTTTCAGCAGCTAGTTCCACTATTTTTAACTCCTTCTCTGCTTCTCTGGTCTGCAGACGCTCTTCCCTCTGTTCACTCTTCCATTCGGGAAACTGATCCTCTGACCATCCCTGCAGCTCTTTTTCTGCCAATCCCATCTTCTGCCCTAAGGTAATGAATTCTTCTAGTGACGTCATTTCGTGTATCCCTGGGAAATGCGTCAGGTATGCTGGGGTTCAATCGACGAGCCTCCAAGTTGTCAGACACCTTTTATAGGTGTGACACAAGTACAATTGTTATTTGTGCCAGGTGTACCCACACTTCCATGAACATGTAAACGCTGATGACCTTGTTCCAGTTCTTAAATAATGTTTATTTAAGAACTCATGATAATTGCAAAGTTAGTATGGCTTCCACACAACGTTATCGACTACTGAGTAGCCACAGATTTTATTCTTATGGTTCACAGGCACACTAATCTCATGTAGTCTCTGGCTAAATACATCAACAGTACGCTGGTATAGCTGATCACAAATCATCCTCGCAATATGAACAAAGTCATGAGAGGCTAGCTGATGCTTCTATAGCAACAACTGCGTATCCTCCTGGTTACCACACTTAACTTTATAATCCGGCTATACAACAGAAACACTTGTCACCAGTATGAATAACCACTACTGTTCTGTTCACAGTTTTAAATCCAGTCCATTCCAAGCGAAAAACAATTCCCACCTTTTAAAGGGGCCCCAAACAAACACATCCGTTCACTGGACTGTCCAACTACTAACTGCCGTGTGTCACTCTACCTTTTTGTCCAGTCCCCCTGTAACCTCTCCACTCAGTTACCTGTATCGCCGTGCGGGTCTACACACAACCCGTCTGACCAGTAATTGACCTGTCTGCTGTTATGAGTCAGTCTAGTCGTTGTTTGTCTTTATCTCACAGTGTGTGGTACAGTTGACTCATGACACAGCCCCATGCGATAATCTTTTTATTCAGTGAACATTTTTATTAAAATTGCAACAATGTAGCCTCCTCTCTGAAGGTTGATAATTTGTGAAAGTCGCTTTTCACATCCGACACCTGGATCTACACAAACGATGATGTTACTGGGTAAAAGAGAATGAACAAGCAGATCAGATGGCAAGATGACAAAATTAAGAATATCTCGACCAGTAAATCCCAACTAAGATGGTGGCCTGTGAAAATCAGAACCGGCTTTTGCTGTGGAACATCTGGAGAATGGAGAATGATAGATCCCTAAGGAGGCCTTTTATTGGTAATTACAGATGGGTAGATGACGTCGAGGTCAGCCGTTACTACGATAAAATGATGTGTGCATACATGATACAGGTATTTAGGTAAATTTCTGGAAACAAAAAGCCACAGACCGTATTGCCTAGAGAAAAAAAAAATCCTGACGGAAACGTACATGAAAGACAATTATTGCAGAAAGGATGAAAGGTGAGGGACTGAGGAGAAACACACAAAAAATATATGATGACAACAACATTCCTTAAATTCCACTCTCTAACTGTGGAAGTCTTTTCTTCAATCGGGAGAGTCTAGCTTTTGGCTCTCGCCATCGCTATGGGCTGTTAGTCCCCTGCCTCCTTGTGGCACTATTTACTATTATTGTCTGGAAAGACGGAAAGGTGCCAACAATAAGGCTTGTGTAACATTTTGACTTTTGAATCCAAGCAGCCCTGAAAAGAGATTCCGTTAGGTCCTCGGATGATACCTGACCGGTCGCCAGTCGGTTTCCTGCCATGTAGTAGCAAAGAATTCAATAAGAAGAAACTCCACAGGGGAGCATGGACAGTAGGGATCTACCAATCGTCAGTAGAAGTAATCTCTCGTCGACAAATGTTTCAGCCCACGAGCTCCTAGACATTTTCAGAGAGTGGGCCCACCTGAGTTCATGAAGCTCATGGTTGATTTCCCTGCTGCACGAAATTACCTGATGTTGTTCGGATAGGGACAAGCCGAATTAGTGATTTTGCAGAAGGTACTGTGAGATAAGAAGTCGTCGCGGTAGCATTATTAAAGCAGTCTGCATACCTGAACGACCATGCGGCAAGCTTACGATTGGTATACCGGACACATGTTGGACTTTTGTTAGCAGGTGGCAGAGGAACACTGGCAGACAATTCGTACACGATGAACTTTCAAGAGATGAAAACTTCTTTCCGCTATACATCCGGACCAGCTCACCGAGGCCCGTCCCCTACGTTGTTTCATTGCGTCCAGAGCCAGCTCGAGGCTCTCTCAGCAATCTCGCCCAGCTGTTTAAGTGTCCGCTTGCGTTCCATTACCGCACAATCCTAGTTCTTTAATCACACTGTAGAGTGAAGTGGCAACGAGACATCTTGCTCCCACGTCGACGGCAAAGACACGTACTGTGCACACCTCGTCTTTTCTCAGACCGGCTGCTAAATCGCTGTATTTCTCGAGCTTATACATATGATTTTCGTCTATTTGCGACTCATACGGAACAGTCAGCTCAATCAGGATGAGCTGCCGGTTCTGCAGAGTGGAGAACTATGTCAGGGCGCAGGCCGGTCTTCCGGATTGACTCAGGGTACCATTCATGGCCAGGCAGGTCAACCGCCAGTAACCAGTCCCTCGCAGAGTCTAGCATAGATGGAGCGTATGCGTCTTTGTTGATTCTACCTTAGTGAATCTGCCCAGCCTTGAGGAAACGTATAGGGACGATGGTAGGACTGGCCCTCGCGTTGGCCCTCATCATAGCCTGGTCAACAACAGCTGCCAACACGTTTAGCACCTTGTTGTGCCGCCAGGTGTATCGGCTTTGACCTAGGGCTTTCCTGCATGCGGACAGAACGTGTTTTAACGTTTGCTTCACTCTGCACAGCGGGCAAGTCGGATCGTTAGTCGCAGACCACTTTACCATGTTAACACCGGAGGTAATACATCGTACGCCGAACGAACGATAAAGCTCAGTCGCAACGGGGTCATTCGCCAGATCTCACCCCATGTGAGTACTCTTGGCAATGCGCTCTCCAGGCTGACCCAATGGCCCTGCTGCGACTACTGGGCTACTTTCTGGACCCGAACCTCATTTTCGTTGTCCCTAACTTGTTGTATCACTATGTCTCGGCGTTCTTTAGTTGTGGCTTTGGACCACCAATTGACCTTCCCGTGACCTAGGCCCCGACGGTCGGTTTGAGTGAATCCCATTATCTCCTTCAACTTTAGTGCATTCGGGGCAGATTCGATAGCATCGAGGACTCTCCACTTCTGACCAGTCCTTAGAGCGGGCTGGACAGCGATGACATTTGGGTCTGAAGACTCGCGCAAGAGCATGGCGAGTCTTACTTTGCCGACTTTAAACTCTTCGGTTATTGATTTGCCAGCTTAGCCTGCTTACAAAACAGAGCCACGTCAGTCAGACAAGGCGGTGTACCAATTCACTTTCTTAGGGCTGTGTTGATTTTTTCCTCCATCGTCTCCACTGCTGTCATCGTCACTTCGTAGACTGACAGCTGCCAGAGGAGCTTTGGAATCAACATGAATTGGAGACTAAATAGAATAAACTAGAATTGCTAAACATTCCTTGCCACGAAAGCAACAAGGAAGACTAGCTCTGACAACAAATGCTTAAATAAATCGGAGGTGTCAGCTGAAAGGAGCAAATATGTATTATGTTCTCAAGTCTCTCCATGGTCACCATAGGCTCGCCGTTCGGGGCAGTATTTGGGTCTGCCGTTTCCTTTGATCGCATCAACACTGTTTGAGCCTTTTTCAGGTCTCTTGGTGGCGTGCATTGCTAAGCCAGTTTATATGGCGCACATAACCTAGTCACAATTATAACCTGAAGCTCGCTCTTAGCGGATGCTGGTTGAACGTAACGCAGTGGAAACCAGTGCCTCCTCGGTGACTGAATATTTCTAAAGCGCTAACACATAACGAACAATGAAACTGTTTTTTTTTTTTAACTCTTTGAGTCCCAAGGAACGCATCATACGTTCATATGTTCCTACCTAGAAGCCCAGTGAACGCATGATGCGCCGATTTTATTACTTTCTTTACTACCACCTGGACCTGTGATGCTAAACCCCCTGGGACTCAAAGAGTTAAGTGTAACTGTGGAGGGATTTACGTAACTCCATTAGAGGCTATTCTGTGATCTAAACGGTGTTGACTCGGACAAACAAAGAAGAAGAGGTAATTCTTGTTGTCTGAGAATATAAGCAAGTTTTTTTTACAAAGAATCACTTGGAAATACTGATGATGAACACTGGACAGTTAATACACAAGCATAAATATGCATTAGCTAATGCCTAAAAGATGTAGTCCTAACCAGGAATGTTATGTTCAATTTATTGCCAACAGTACTAAAAAAAAAAAAAAAAAAAAACTGACATTTAAAACACCTTTATTTACAAAGGCAGCTACATATATCAGAAAGAGGTGATCATGTATTTTAAACAATATTATAAAACGGGAATAAATGGAACCATTATGAAAAGTGAGGTAAAGAAAAAAAGCAGCATAAGATTCTTCTAGGTTCAATATCCTTGTCAGTACGTCAAAAACAAACCTCAGCGTTAACTGTTAGCTCGGAAATGTGTCAGAGCACAAACTGATTCACGTTGTTACAGATTACATGATGTGTAACAGTATGATTTGCAACGGCTAGTCTGGTAGGAAAAGCATCAGACAGGGCACCACACAGATCAATGTTATACAGATATAGCGACAACAGACCCAGATGCAGAATATGGACTGCATAAATATCAGAGACTGACTGACTGACTTTCTCCCCAATAAGACATCACACAAGCGACAAACAGCCGATGATACAAAGTGCCACCATGTGAATGAGGATCGCCGTGGAGAGGTCCCAGAAACCGCGTTAATACAATTGGCCATATTTATGGCCTGCCTATATTGCGGCCCCTGGCAAAAGCCATGGTGGGGCTTAAAAAAAAAAATGTCCAAAAACACCTATTGCTTGCAATGAAATATCAGAGACACTAAAATATACTTTACATACGAAGCGAACAGAAGGGCCTGTTACAGAGATCTCTTCCTGTCCTGACGCCGCGAGGCATTCAGGAAGTAGAGAAAAGAAGAAGATGAAGTCCGGTAGGAAAGTCAGATAATGATAACATGATGATAATAATGAAAAAAAAAAAAAAACTTACCAATACGGCTCTGTGATGAACACGAATTCTGGTAGAATGTTGAGATGTGGATAAACCTACGCTCTGGAGACCTCAACTTTTATCTTTGCGAAAAGAAAGTAATCAGTGAGCCATCAATAATTTGTTGTCGCTGGTCTTGCATCGATCAGTTTGCAACAGATGCAAAATACAGGGTATCTCAAAATTCATGAGTTAGTCAATCTTAAATTCGCATGTATTAACCCAGTGGATGCAATCTGAAGAAAAGCGGGGCGGGTGTGTGGGGAGGTATAGGGCCAGAACAACTTAACAGGCAGGTAATAAACGACAAATAATTATTTGTAACATATCTTACATTACGTATTTGTTCATATAATCACTACAGTGAGTAGTTATTCATTGAAATAATATTGTTATAATAATTATTATTATTTTAGGCACCTAAACAAGACATTAGGCCTTGAGCGCTCTCCTCCATCTAGAAAAGTAATAAGGGAGCTCAGTCAATGTCCCCAATATATATTCTGACATAGCGCCACTCGTTGGAGATATATCAATTGTTACTGTGTGCCCCCCCCCCCCGCCCGAAGAGGTACAGGCATTACAAACATATACAGTTATTAGGCAATGAATCTTTACAGTACACATTGTAATCAAGAACAGTCGGATGTCATTCTACTTATTTAAGTTTACTGACATCTTGGAGCCCCAATAAAACTTTGCTTGGACAGTTGCCTGTCAGTCAGAAGTTATTGGGGTCGAATGTGCGTCCATTTGGATTTAATATAAATCAGAAGAGCTTTTAAGACAACCCATTCTAAACACTTGTGCTAGGCAGTTATAACGTGCATGGTCTATACAAACATGCCCCTATAACCTGAACATGGACATTTACTTATTATTATATTTGTCCTGACCATGTACGAGGCTTCAATGTCATAATATTTTGTATTATTTTTTTTTAAATATTATTATATTATTATGAATTATGCTGTTAACACTTGTGGGTGTCGATTTTTTTTTATTACTACTGTATTGCTTCTCGAACGTTGTCATCACACTCGGAAGGTACTGTAGGGACCAAATTCACGAGGCCGTAGACACAGAACTAGGGGAACTGATAGATCAGCATTCAGACCCAGAAGACATCATCATCTACACAGATGAATCAGTGAAGCGCGGATCAAGGTCAGCATGGGCATGCACAGCGCAAAGAAGGGGGAAAACTATACATGAGGACAGCGGCGTTTACCAGACAACCACGTCATGCATGACCATGGAAATAGCCGCTGCTTCTAGAGTATTAGCATAGGTATCCGAGCAAACCGCCACACAGGCAGTAACTGTTTCAGACTCCATGAATATGCTTCAGAAGATAGCAACAGGCGGTATGCGCTCTGAATGGGTAAATCATC
>CAJHNH020004157.1:222500-290000 GCA_905116865.2 Candidula unifasciata
AAACAACCCAAGGAAGGTCTTCAACCAATACTCCAGGGCTTTATCTGGATCAGGAAGTTGATAAACATGGTTCAGGGGGGAATCAAGTAAATCTTTTAAGAATGCATCTTGACTGAAATTTTTAAAACTTCTAAATTTTATGATAATATGTTTATGCTTTGGGATTTTTGTGCCTCTTTTACTCCACGTGATGCAAGTTGGAAAATGATCACTCATTGTACAGTTGGGGAACTTGCATTTTATGATGTTTTCTGGGCATGTTACATATATGTGATCTATAATGGTTGAGGAAGAGTTCGTTACTCTAGTAGACTGCTCAACTAATTGTTGAAGATTATATGATGCAACTATATTTTCCCATGTTTTGTTTGATTTTTGAGCATCAATATTAAAATCTCCTAAAAGTATGATTTCATTGGCACTGGTAAACAATGGATCCATCATGGTGGTGAAGTTGTCATACCACATAGCCCCAGCGCTAGGGTTTCGATAGACGTAACCAACCATGATGGGTTTGTGATTTTTTAATTTAACTTCTAAAAATATACATTCTACTTCACTAGTCTCTAAGTCCTGCCTACGGTGAACATTAAGGGAATTACTTATGTAGACCGCTATACCTGTCTCTTGTTTCACACGCGCGTCTCTTCTAAAAACTTTAAAGCCTTTAATAAATACGTCTTCATCTGAAATGCTATCAGTTAATCGACTTTCGCTAAGGCCGAACATATGGAAATTTTGATTCAGAATAAGGGACAGCTCAGGCAGCTTCCTCATAAGATGGCAAATATTGAGATGACCCAACCTGAGACCCGCTCTGCTAAGCCATTGTTCCTCTTTGTTAGACATTACAAGGAAAACTTGAAGCAAGTATAACAAATACAAGATAATAACAATTTAACACAATGCAAGAATGAACAACTAATGTGCTCAGTAGCTCGTCTACACTCCCACTTAGTTTTCTGCTACACTAGAATAGCAGAATATATCCCCCAAAAAAAAAAATAACAGAATAATGTCAAGTACATCAATAAAAACAGACCTGGTTTAAGTTCAGGGTGAGACAAAAAGGCGACACAAGTCAAATTTGTGCAACGCACTGCTGGCCGAGTGAACAATAATACAAGACTGAACAACAAATTTGCTCAGTTGCTGATCTACACTACCACTTTGCTTTCTGCTACACACAAACACACAATAAGCAGAATTATGTCAAAAAGAAAAAAAAACACAATTATATCAAGTACAAAACTGAATCAAGTCCTATGTGGGACACACACACAAAATAAGCAGAATTATGTCAAGAAGAAAAAAACACAATTATATCAAGTACAAAACTGAATCAAGTCCTATGTGGGACACACACACAAGAGGCGACTCAAGTCAAATTCGTGCAACCCACTGCTGGCCGAGTGGACAACACAATACTAACGCAATGAAAAAGGCGTCAAATGAAAACTCTTGTCTGCTGAGATTCGGTGTACAGTTATTTAACAGGTTTTGTATCCTGCAGGTCTGTACTGTTGGGACATGGACATCATTAGCGCTTGCCTGGGTGCATTAGGGCTGAAGCGCATAAGGTGTAAAAGTTCGGAGTTCCAATTAGAAAGAAACAGTTGCTCATGTGTGTGTATGTTTTCAGCCGAGGACTCATGTCCTTGACCGGTGAAATCATGCCGCTGTAGTAGGGGCGTTGTGCCGATGGTGGGCGGTTCCCTGTTGGGAAGAGGAGGAAACGACTCCTTGTAGTTATCTCTCTCCTGTGCTGAGGTGGGTGTGAAATGGTGTGCCCGGTTCCCATGTGGTAGTGGTTGTGCTCGTGGGGTTGTTGACAGTCTTCTGTCGGGTATGAACGAGTGTGTAGTTGGGATACCTGGCTTGTTTTGTCTTTTGCGGGAGTCACACGAAGAGTTCCGCACTTCACTGTTAAGAGTGCACTGTGTTCTTTGGGGATACTTGATATTTTTCGCGAGAATGCTCGTTCCCAAGGTAGAGGTGTGAATCTGATCCTTGTAGAGGAGTTTCTTCGGTGCACCTGACTGGGCCGTGAAGAATGGCGTATTGTTGATAAAATCTATGTTTTTCTGGACACAGAATTTATCTAACACCTTGTTGTTGGTGTCAGCCAGACTACGTTGGGGACCAAACTTTGGGGGAATTATTGACGAGAATCGAACACATGTGTTTACAAATTTGTTACGCAGTATATCCAACAATGTCTGTAACTGAGCAGCTGTTATAGGATTGTTGTTCATAGTGTCATTTATACCTATGTATATGGTGGTTTTCTTGATGTTGTTGTTTGAATGCAGTTTGCGTATTCTGTCTGTTAGTCTATCGACTTCTGCACCTGGCAGTGAAAGGATAGAAACAACTTCACTGTCTGATGTGGACATTCTGGAACTGTACACACCCTTCATTAGGGTGTCACCAATTATCAGATGCGTGCAGTCAGATCTTATTGCTGGTTCCTGTTGGTAACTAGAACGTCTTGCACCCTGCTTCTTCCATTGATGACTATCAGTCTGCAGATCACAGGATGTTTCTTGTGCCTGTTCGATGGGTGTTGGTACTGCATCGATAGACTGCCTGTTTTCTGACCGTTCCAGCAACGCATCGAATCTGTTTGAAATTTGAACATCGATGGGATGGAGGTTTTCTACAGCTTGTTCATTTGTTTGTTTTTCAAGATCACTCTCTTGTAGATTTGGTTGAGGAACTACTGATGATCCAACCGTACTGGGAGTCTCTGTTTGCGTTGCCAGGTCAGAAACTGCCCCACGCTGTAGTTTCAATGACACTTCTCAATGACAGGTTTTCTTCTCTCAGGAGCATTATTTCGGCTCTGAGCGCGTTGTGATCCCCACTGATCTGATTGTTTCTTTCAGTATTCGAAGCAATTATGTCTGTGAGTGTCTTGAGGTTTCTTTCTACAGCACCAATTCGACTCTGGCAATCGCATGCTGGAATGTTGAGGGAAGAGGCTTCCTCACGATCTGATACAACAGTGATATTTTCAGTACTTTTCACATCTTGAGGCTGCACCATTGGGTATTCTATGGCTAACAGAACCGGTTTATCAGCAGTTATAGTATTATATTCAATTTCTTCTGACAAAACGAGGCTGTTAGCTGATGTGCTGTCTATAAGTGTGGGTACAGGCATAATTGTCGGCAAGATGTGGACTGTGCCTGGCTCTGCATCCAGCAGGGTTGGGGTCGGCTAGCGTCTCTTAGGAGAGGTGAAAAGTGAAAATTAGTAGCCTGCCGATGACCCACAGTACACATAAGTCAACCTCTCCTCCCAGTGGTGCAGACCGGGAAACTGTGGCCGTGAGGCCACAGGCGAACGAGGCTCTGGCTCGCCAGATGGGATGGGGTCCATCTGGTCAGATTTTCCCTTAAACTGCGACTGGCCTAGCAAGCCGGCAGTGGATTTTTTATTGCTACGAAAATTAGAAATATTTTCAATAGAGCATGGGCAGAGAGAAAGGTACCAGTGGATTGGCAAAGACCAGTTGTAGTACCTATCTGGAAGAAAAAAGGAAACAAGAGAGAATGTGGAACTTATAGAGGAATATCTTTACTAAGTCATGCGGGGAAAATGTATGCAAAGATCTTAGAAGGTAGGATAAGAGCAAAGGTTGAACCTCTACTGAGCAAAGCACAATTCGGTTTCAGGAAAGGGCGAGGTTGCACTGATGCCATATTTGCACTAAGACAAGTCTGTGAAAAGACACTCGAATACGATAAAGAGCTGAACGTGATCTTTGTAGATCAAGAGAAGGCATTCGACCGTGTAGACAGAGATGTGCTGTGGAGAATTCTTGACGATTACGGAGTGCAGGGTCAATTATTAGACAACATCAGAGCCCTCTATGAAAAAAGTGAAAGTGCAGTAAGAACATCTAGTGGTCTTTCTGAATGGTTCAAAGTCACAACTGGTGTCAGACAAGGATGTGTACTGTCACCATTACTTTTCATAACATACATGGATAAGATCACTGTAGAAGCAAACCCAGACGTGTATGCTATAAACGAATTACTTTTTGCTGATGATCAAAGCATACTGTATCAAAATGAATATGATCTACATGAACATCTGACTACTCTCAACAACAGCTGTTTACAACATAATATGAGAATCAGTACAGAAAAAACAGAAGTTATGAAGATCAGCAGAACACACAGGCCACTGAATATAAATGTTGGAAGTGCCAAAATCAAGCAAACCAAAGAGTTCAAATACTTGGGCAGTATATTTACAGAGGATGGAAGAATGGGCAGAGAGATAGAAACAAGAATACAGAAAGCAAATGCTGTCACATACCAACTATAACCTCTGCTTAAACATCCAGATATAACCATGAAGACCAAAAGACAATTGATAAACACCATCTTCATTCCAACACTCTGCTACCAGTGCCAGACATGGACAATCAACAAGACCCATGAAATAAAAATAGAAGCCTGTGAAATGAAATGTCTAAGAAAAGCAGCGAATAAGACCAGACTAGACAGGATAAAGAATATAGACATTAGAAACACTGTCAAAACTACACCATGTTTAGACTACATAGAACATCAAAGAATGAAATGGTTTGGACATCTAACCAGGATGAAAAATGATCAAATAACATCACAAATTTTCAACCAAAGAAGCTCAGGATATAAGGCAAGAGGAAGACCAAGGAAACTGTGGATTGACGGGGTCTCCGAAACCTGCCAAAAGCATGGCCTCAGAACATCAGATGCTGCCCGCCTTGCTTATGACAGGAACTTGCATCTCCCCACAACGCTTAGCGGCATACGTGGAAGGAAAAAGTAAAGTAAAGTAAGTCTCACTTTCGGTGGGTGTATTGAGAACTGGTTGCGCTTTAAACAATTCTGCACATGTTTGTTTAGCTGACATCTGTAGTTCAGAGAATTTTGTTGAAATCCAGTCATTGACAGCAATGGGACATCCCTGTATCAACAGTTTATTCTTTGTGTGGTAGAGATGGATTGTCAGTAATGGTATTTTTATTTTATCCTCTACATGTGCCCCTTGCTTATCTAGCCTGCGTTCAACTTGCTCCTGGTGATAGCATTTGAGAAGACAAGACCTAAACGACTCATAATGTATCGTGTTGTTGAATTTTACTGCAGCACATTTCCCCTCATTGGAATTTTCGATGGTAATATCTAGCTCATGCTGACAACGGCCGAGTTTACGTCGAACAGCACGCTCTGAGTTAAGTGTGTAGTTTTTGGTGACGCCAGGTCGAAGACCAGCGCGCCCTCCCCTCCCTTCCAAAATCTCAACAGTGGAGTTTTCACCGTCCGACATTCCTGTCCTACATACTAGGCCTAGGAGGTCAATAGATCACTACCCATTGCATCGCGCCTGATGCTGGTTTCAAAACACCTGTATCGTGGTGGTTGGTCAGTTTAAAGACACCATGATCGCTGATTGGTCACAGGTTTTTCCATTATTGTATTAATGTTTACAAAAAACCATATTTAATAGTAATATAACACAGAAATTATTCAAAAGCTATTTCACTCCATACACGGCAGAACAACGATCACACTGGT
Organism: Candidula unifasciata; assembly: GCA_905116865.2. Lineage (NCBI taxonomy): Eukaryota > Metazoa > Mollusca > Gastropoda > Stylommatophora > Geomitridae > Candidula > Candidula unifasciata. The sequence goes on from CAJHNH020004157.1 coordinate 228,077, forward strand.
GTATAATTCCATTGTGAAAAATGATTAATCTTGACACAATAATTCAAAAAAGCCTTAGCTCACTGAGATACGTCCGACGCTTAGACGCTTAGATAGATAGATAGATAGATAGATAGACAGATAGACAGATAGACAGACAGATAGATAGATAGATAGATAGATAGATAGATAGATAGATAGATAGATAGATAGATAGATAGATAGATAGATAGATAGATAGATAGATAGATAGATAGATAGATAGATAGATAGATAGATAGATAGATAGATAGATAGATAGATAGATAGATAGATAGATAGATAGATAGATAGATAGATAGATAGATAGATAGATAGATAGATAGATAGATAGATAGATAGATAGATAGATAGATAGATAGATAGATAGATAGATAGATAGATAGATAGATAGATAGATAGATAGATAGATAGATAGATAGATAGATAGATAGATAGTATAAATATAATTAAATATTGGTTGTAATGCGATACGTGTCATTATAAAAAGTAGAATCAATCCTTTCCTCAGCACGACACAAGCATCCAAGAAAACCATCAGGATGTGAACAGGAATTGACCTACCAAGTAATCACATCAATATAGATGCTATTCAGACAACACTGCAGATGGGTTTTCTGGACCTAGCAATCTACATGTATGGCAAGATCCGGGCGTTTGGATTTTAAAAAATTTTGCTTGCAATAGTCTTTTCCGTTTGAGGTGTAAAATAAATATTTACCGCGTATTTAACCGTTTTAGGCATATAGGGTTAGACCTATGTTTTGTAAGTCAATCGGCACACTTCAGCTAATGTGGTTACCCTCACACCAGCCGCCTTTACTTCCCATGACTATACCTGATCCGATTTTAGTCTGGGTCGACCTGGGAGCTACGGTCTTTTTTGAAAAACGACCGTTTACGTCAGGATCTGAACCCACGAATTTCTGACCAGAGAGCAAGCCTCTAGCCACCACACTACAGCGGCTCCCTATCTGAGGTATAGTGACAGTGTTTTGGCAGGAATTATTAGAAATGTTTGCACATCAAAGAAAAGGACAATGGTCAACCCAGTGATGCATTGGTTGTGTGACACTAGACTCGTTTAATATATAGACCAGATAGCACTCAGTAGATTATGTGACAAACATCACCCCTGTTGCCTTTGCTTTCGTGCACATTTCCTCATCCTTTTTCTAGGCTGAGTCAAATATACAATTTCCGCGCAGTATGTATTCGAACCTTTGTCCTTAGTTTCGACTGGGGGGTATCTAACCACTTCACTGTCGAGACAGAATGAAGTAAGCAACAAAAATAACATAGAAACTTGCATTGTCTATAATACATAACACTGTAACATAAAGAGCGAGATATAAATCTATCTGCTGTTGCAATCACATGTGAAACAAAAGTCACTTATCATCGATCACATTGTCTATAATACGCAACATTGTAACGTAAGGGACTAGACTTTAATCTATTTGCTGTCCATTCATGCAGAAAACAAAAGTCATGATACCATCTAATCACAGCTGTATGGTAGTGTTTGGAGGGGCTGCACTTCTGCAGTAGTTAGATAACATAGATAACAAGTTTCTAACAAGTTTTGTCTTATCTAGGACACGTTGCAACATATAATGTTAGAGGCGAAACATAAATCAAAATGACAATCATCATCATCATGAGGTGCCTTGCTGAATGGCGTGGGCAATCATGCCTATCCAAAATCTTGTGTCAATCATTTCGTGTGCTGACACACCTCCATGCCATTCAAAAAGACTGTCAAAAATCGTCTCTCGTTGTCTTCCTCTATCCCTCTTTCCATTAGGCACAATTATGTTCTATTTTTCCTCTTTTCATAACATGGCCAAAGAAAAAGTTGACTGTCTCCTTCTGATGTCTGTGATAAGTTGTCATCGGGCTTCCTCCTCTTTCAAAACCCTTGGTTGCACTTTTTGGCTGTACAAGGTATTTAGAGCATTTTTCTGAAAAATCACATCTCCAAGACCTCCAGGAATTGTTTGACCTGCCTACCGATTGTCCAGGACTCACAGCCGTATGTTAAAACTGGATGTATATAGCAAGCAGGAATTCTTTTTTTAACACTCAGTGACAAATTTATATTGCACAATATGTTCTTCATTCTATAAAATGCAGTTTTTGCCTGTCCTATTTTGTTTCTTATCTCGGTTATGCATCTTCCATCTGACGTTATCCATGTGCCCGCATACCTAAATATCTGTACTTGTCCCAAAATAACACCATCAACTTTTATTACACATTTAGGAATAATTTGTTTCTTAGATATCACTATTGATTCTGTCTTCACATTTTTCTGAGGCCTATTCTTCCACTGTCTACCACCATAATGTCTATTATTTCCCGTAGTTCTTTCTAACATGTTGCTATCAAGACGCTATCAGCATAACGTAAATTGCTTATATTGTGCCCACGAACCATAATTCCCGACATATCAATTAAGAGCTCATTATATGTTCACTATATAGTGAAAATAAATCAGGTGACAGTATACATAAAAAGACAATAAGAATAGCTAATACTGTCTTCAATAAGATGCGAACATTCCTGTCAGCTAGAGAGGTAAACAACACAGTAAAAATTAGATTGTCAAATTGTATGTACATCCGATCCTGCTATATGGTGCAGAAACTTGGACATTTAAAAAGCAACTATCAGATTGAATTCAGCTGTGTCTAGATGCTGACATCCTTAATATGTTTACATACATATGCATTGGTTGTGTGACACTAAACTCGTTTATTTATAGACCAGTCAGAACTCTGTGGATTATGTGGCTAACATCACCCCTGTTACCTTTGCTTCCGTGCACATTTCCTCGTTCAATATTTTTAGACGGCTGGTTACAATATAGTTGGTTTCCTTCCAGAATCTGTTAAATATCCGTGGATAAATATTGTTTGTCACCGGCGATGACACAGTAACACAGCGGGGTTCTAGATTACGATGACAAAGATTAAGGTATTTTAATTGAAATAATATTCATTATAATTATAAAAATGATAATAATGATAGATCAGATAGCAAACAAATATACTTGAAATGAAAAAAAAAAAAGGAAAAGGTAGGAAAACACACTTTTACGCCTGGCATGGGCAATCACCATGGAGACGCCTTTACTTTCCAGGACTGTACATGGTACTCACCATTCTATACTATTTTTATTTTAAATTACCTTGCATTTGCATTCCCAAAACAATAAAAAAATGGCACTAGGACAATCACTCTGAGTCACAATCTTAGATTTGAATAACGAATGTATATCTCTATCTTCTTTTACCCCACCACGACACCGCATAAGCGAAAAACTCCCGATGACACAAAGTGCCACCATGTGGATTAAGATCACCCGTGAAGAGATCATAGAAACCGCGTTCAGCCATTACATCATATTTATGGCTGGGCTATATTGCGGCCTCTTGCAAGAGCCAAAATAGGGCTTCACTCAACGACAAACTGCATCCTACAAAGGGAGGACACGACTAGAATGGAATGCCGAATTTAGTAGTAGTAGTAAATTTTTACATCACTAGGACATCACACGAGCGACAAACACCCGATGACACAAAGTGCCCCCATGTGGATGATGATCACCCGTGGAAAGGTCCCAGAACCCGCTTTCAGACATGTGACCATAATTATGGTCGGGCTATATTGTGGCCCCGGCAAGAGCCAGGGTGGGGCTTCACATTAACGAAAAATTTCATCTCACAAGGAGATAACTTGGATAACTATTATGACGAATGGCTGACTGGCCTTCTACCCCACCAGGAAATCATACAAGCGATAAAAACTCTATGACACAATGTGCCACCATGTGGATGAAGATCACCGTGGAGAGGTCACAGAAACCGCGTTCAGCTATTAGTCCATATTTATGGCCAGGCTATATTGCGGCCTCTGCCAAGAGGGGGTGGGGGATGGGGGGGGGGGGGGGAATCCGGGGATTTACGGCTATTTAGTTCATAAAAGTAAGTTGTTACATGGGAGACAATTCTGTCATTTTGATATCGAGTAAGATAAACCAACACCCCCCCCCCCCCCCCCCCTGCAGGAGGGCGCACAATTTGCTACCAGGATGACGGAAAATTTTTGAAAAATTCAGAGAATACAATGTAGATTTTCATGCTTGTTTTATTGATTATAGCAAGGCATTTGATTGTGTCCAGCACCACAAACTGTGGACTATTATGAAAAGTATGGGGTTTCCAGCGCATTTAGTGCATTTAATTGAAAATCTTTGTCATGAACAACAAGCAGCCATCAGAGCAGCTGGTGAAACATATGACTGGTTTGAGGTGCAAAAAAGGGGTGAGGCAGGGGTGCATTCTTTCACCATACCTATGCAATATATACGCAGAAAATATAATGAGAAATGTCAAAAATGGCCAGACTTGTGACAGTTATGATCTGCTCAAAATTGGTTGCAACTCTATTCCAGAACTCCGCTACGCAGATGACACAGTCCTCCTTTCAAACAGGGTAAAGGGAATAGACAATTTAATATTGTCTGTCCAAAAGTACAGTGAAGATCAAAATCTGTTCTTGAATTTAAAGAAAACGAAAATAATGTCCACTGATAAAACTGGCTGTCACCCAAAAATAACCATAAATGATGAAGAAATTGAAAATGTCACAAACTTTGAAAATCTAGGCTCTGTAATAAACAACAATGAAGACTTCGACAGAAATTAAAAGGAGGATAGCCATAGCAATGCAAAGATTGAACAGCTTTAAAAGTCTATGGTTAAGCACCAGCAAGGAGATAAAAATTAGAATTTTGAGAGCATGCATCTTTCCTGGGGCTACATACGGATGTGAGTCGTGGACTATCTCTCAGTCTTTAAGAAAGAGAATAGGGGCTTTTGAGCTGAAATGCTATAGAAAGATTCTCAGAATATCTTAAACAAAGAAGATGAGAAATATTGACATCTTAAAAGATCTGAACATCAAGGAAGATTGGCTAATAAACAGCATCCTGTCTCGAAATCTGAAATATTTTGGTCATATCAAGCGCCACGACGGATTGGAAAGAATTATAGCAGATGGCAAGGTACCAGGAAGGAGGAACAGGGGCCGACCGACACGAAGATGGACACAGGATATAAGTGACTCATTGAGTGTGAAAGTTCATGAGGCGGGAGAACTGGCGAGAAACCGAGTTTCTTTCAGGCAGACTGTGATGAGAGCGACGTTCTGCAAAGGACCTGCTTCATGATGATGATGATGATGACGATATTACACCATATCCTCGGCGCCCTTTGCAAAACCATCATTTCGTCTTGTCGGATAAAGCGCAGCACGAGATATCTGAGGCCTGGAAGTCATGACCCAGGTCGGCCCACCCTCTGAGATTATCTACAACGATAACTGGCTGAAACAACAGTTGACGAGGGACACACTTATTCAGTATCGGCAGATTCCTGCTGTGCATGCTTCGTTGTAGGGTTCTTTTTATATTATTTCAATGATCATTGCATGGTTTTGGAAGTTGGATTAGATGCTGTTCTAATGCTCTGGTTAAAGCAGTCGACATCTCAGGTCTACATCTCGCTTAATGTCAGGGTGTGGCCATACCTATAATTTTTCATTTTATGAACGGTGTCATTGTTTAAGCAATATTACTTAGGTAGAATTCATGATCTGATCATTTTTGCTTGCATATTAATTTTATTTGATATAGAAAGTTTAGCACTGTATGCTGATATGTTGAGTTCAGTTGATTCAAGAACCGACATCACAGCACTCGGGCATTCCTATAAGCGCTTCGCCCTATCTTCAGCAGCCAGTGCAGAGTTCCAATACTAATGTTGCTAGAAGCATTCTGATTGAACGTCCGTCTTGCCTTCCCTCTGAGCCTCGAGCATCGCCCAGAACCCATTGGCACTCCCCGCTTCATCACTCTCATCAGTCTCTGGTGATCCATCTGCTTCTTCGAACTGTACACTCTTACGTAAATCACTAACCATGTCTGCCTTATCATGCATCAGTATTAGTTTTGCAGCTTTACAGCGACTATCTTCACCAAGACCTTCCCAAATGTTTATTGATATCTTATCAGTTACTTATGCAAATTATACGGTATGTTGGATTATTGGTATGCTTTAGTTGTAGTTATTTAATTACTTTAGTCTTATTAACGTTCTCTTTACTGCAGTAGGCAATTTTTCCTGTTTATATTCTGGGCATCCTTCAACTCTAAACTTATCTGATTAGTCCTGAATGTAATCATGGGTTGACCTACCTGGCAAATGAAGCATCGAACAAATATAAATCCTCAGTCTTATTATAGACAATTCAAGGATTTATTGTGCACAAAGGTGCTATGCAGGAAAAGCGTCAGAAGTATTTGCTCAGAATTAAAAAAAAATAATATGATGAGTGGGACTCAGTGGTTACCCGTCACTTAACAGGAAAGTAAAAAGATGAGAGAACGCGACAGCTTGTCGTAGAATAGAAAGAGAGAAAGTAGTATTTAAGAGAAAATATGTCTAAATATGTCTCCAAACGGATGTACCTGGTAATGGACGCTAAAGACGAAATAAGAGCCAGTAGAAAATGTTAACGTGGAGAAATATATAAGTAGAAAATAGGGCGAATCAACACCCTAGGCTGATACTAGCAGGAAGTGTGGCGGCTTACTCTCAGAGTGATGTGTGTACACTTATATTCCCAAGTCTACAGCTAAGGAAGAAAGCAGATACACAGACACTTCTATTTCGTAACAGAAAAAGAGGAACAAGAAGAAGATGTCTCCTGAATAGACCAGATAAACATTGCTAGAATACCTTAATTATATTAGTACCCTTGAGCAAAACAGAAAAGTTATCCCATATAGAAAAGGAATCGTGGAAGAGCGAGACCAAGAGAGCGACAGAAGAATAGTATACTCTCCCACCCAATTTCTGTAACGTTTTCTTTTCTTTAAAGAAAAGGAGAGTCCTAGTCCTTTTAAGAAAAAAAAAAAAAAAAAGCTCGACCACGTTATGACTGCTGCTAGCTAGCCGAGGCTGCTAGCAGTCTCCGCCTATATTTGTGGTCTGGGTTATATGTGTCACTTTCGTTACTAAATTCTAGTATTGCGCCATTTCTGTGCTTAATGCTTCCATCCGGTTCCGACCGCTCGTCCTGCACCGTTGTTAGCTGTTCGTTTCTTTCCTCTTCTTATCTGGTGTCTCCTCTTGGTGTCAGCTCTCTCTGATTTGGCCAGGCGTATTTTGTAGGAGAGCGAGCTTTTCCACACGTCTTTTGGACCACCATTTATAGTTTTAAAATTGTGAGTATTTTATTTTGCCAAAAAGTACTAAAAACAGTTTTTGAATTTGAATAGTTCCGAAATGTGAAAATTTGAAAAGGAAAAAAATCCTGACATTCTAAAATGGAAATGTAGAACGACAAAGAGAACCTGGAGCAAAAGCGACAGTAGTCACTTAAGTGATAATTTTTATGACAGTAGACTTTTCCGTTTGCATAATAGCCATTATTAATTGCTATGCCTTACTCTACTCTCACATTCACTATACTTTCCTCCGATAAGAGGAGACATTTAAGACAGACTGATAAAGGGAAGAACACTTAACTGTTCACAGTGTCTGTTAATGTGGCTTTGTACCACAATGCAATTATTATTTGTTCTGACTTGGCCCCTACAGTAGTTGACTGCTATGTGACTTTTTTTACACCCACTTGACTTAGCACATGAAAGTCCACCTGGGAGGACATAACAAATAAATATAAGATTTCTCCTAAGGTCTCAGAGATCTTAGAGTGTTCTGGAAAAAGAAACTATGGATGTACAGAAAACTGTCCCGAAAGTTTTATGCAGCTTGATAATGAACCGAAAGAACTGTTTGCCATTATTGGAGAGAAAAGTGTTTCTTCTGAGCAGGGGAAAAACATATTTCTACCCTTCACAGGGGAGCTACAGTGGAACTTTAGATGGAGAACCATGAAAGAGAACAAGCCTCTATCAAACTGAAACTCAAACATGTTATTCTTGGATTAATCTTCGCGTGAATGATGTGACAGGGGTCAAAAGATTCAGCAGCTCGGGGAAACTTTAGTGCGAGGTAATGCAACCGTATCTCGAAGTTGCATAATAATTCATCTTTACCCACTGACCTGCTTTCGTGCCTTGATTTTAAGAACAACTCTATTAGAAAGAAACCCAGCTGGACAATTTATAAAGGAAGAGAAGGATGTATTAAGAACAAAAATGCAGTCACCTCATAGGCTCACGAAGAGTAAAAATATCCCTCATATTAAAAGTACGTAAAAATTTTTTTTAAGGATCTGTGAACGGAGGAGAAAAAAAGGGCTCCAACATGATGGCAGCACATCCTTTAAGGGAAGTACTCAGGACCTCCTTATGCAGAAAGGGCGTGGTGACGTGATACAATAGAGATATGTTGTCAAGGACGAAGAGTGCCGTTGGAAAAGCATGAATCTAAACTTATTCCGAGAAAGGAAAAACCTCCTGACAAATGTATATTGGCTGTTTGGAATGCCCGCCTTACACCGGGACAGTATGCACTTATCATGGTTGACTTGTAGCATTAGTCTTAGTCGAGGTTTCATCTTCACTGCGATCGAGTCACTTCATACTTGTTCCGTTTATGTGTCACTGAAATTGAAATGACACGTTCCTCACTGTGCTATTAAAATATATATATATATATATATATATATATATATATATATATATATATATAATGGTGAACAAACAATCAGTCGCAGCACAATCCAGTGTGGACGCAGTAAATGCATATGGCAGTCGCTCAAGGCGCCAAAGCCAACAGAGGCAACCAAAAATGTAATCTGTCGTTGACGGAAGTAGTCGGGTACAACAAGTTAGCAAAGCACACTCATAATTTTCACATAAGGTATTCCGCCAGCACATACTTATACCGATTATTGGCCACATTAAATACCAGGACTCAACTGCTTAACGAACGAGGGGCATTCTACACGAACAAAAGCGCGTCCTACAGGGCTAAATCAAGCAATAAACTCAATAGCACAGGCAGCGAAACCATAGACTTCCCTTGTGTGGAAACTGCATTAACAAAGCGTTGTCAGAAGCAAAAATAATGTCTGCAAATTAGTGCAGGACTCCCCGCTTAGGATTTGACGTTCTTGTAAGTTGCAGATCATGCAGATGCACGTTAAGCATACAAGAAGGACATTTAGTCAAAACTTTTTTTTTCGATGCGGCTCTGATCTTCAGAACGTCTCTTTCCCAAACATAATTTAAGTAAGTAAGTAATGGTCCCTTGTTTATGCATTTAGGCTATAGGGCATAAGGTAAAGGTCACTTTTATATGAATTTGGGCGTATAGGGCATATAGGCATATAGGACCAGACCTATATTTTTTAGATCAATCGTCACAAGTTGAGCGATGTGGTCAGTATTCCGCCGGCCGCCTTTACTTTTCAGGACTGCACCCAACTGCCACTCAAAGCGACTTTCCGACCCGCACGCGAGCATCTAGCCGCTACGTCACGGCGACTCCCATACAATAATAATACGACTGATTATTTATACTACTTTATGAACGAATAGAGTTTACTATATTTTAAGAACGAATAGAATGGAATTCACTAACAACGGTGATGACAATAGAGACAAGTGATTTTCATCTGTAGTTATTTTTTTCAGACTCTAATGCAGAGATGCATGTTGAAATACAGTACTGTTTCTTGTTCTGCACGTTTACTAGGACCTTCAGGGCGTGTTTAGGGTCTCAATGAGATCCAGTCAAGGTACTCTGACACACGAACGTACACACCTGGGTCGTTGCCTGCAGACATAGTTCACATATTTGTTGGCATGGTATATATGTTTTTAAAAAACTGTACCCTAAAATGCTTTTAAGAAAACACATTTAAAATGTCAGCTTACAGTGACCTTGTCAGTCTTGATTAGCGTTTACAGCTTTGAGTACTATAGAGTTCCCAGGAGGTTCATTAGGTATGTTGTACATCATGAAGTTGTTTTTTCGTTTCAAGATTGGTGTATCAGCCATGTGGACTAGCACTGGGACAACATATCGCGTCTACAGGACTGCCACAAATACAACATATCAAAGCAAATCTTCTCGCCAAGAGAAACACACGAGGAAGCCAACTTGTAGGTGACTGTGAGTTATCTAAAACAGACACTCAATTTTATCCCAAGAGACAATATTTTAAATATAGCATGATGCCAGGACACCAGTTGTTGTTGACTGTGTGATTAATTCTCTCCACATTTCTCCACCTCATTTTTGGTCAAAGGTAATGGACTTGATGTCTGTTTGAGGTCCATTAGACAGTCAGAGCTACAAATATTTAAAACGTCCCTAAAAAAAAAGGATAGTTGTGAGTTATGAATTATGAGTAAGATTATCTTCACAGCACCCCAGACACATCCACAGACGCTCAGATTCCCCTCTCAACAAACTCATCAGTGTCGTGCGGTTAATAGTACCCGTCCTATTTTGGTTAACAAGACTTCGTGTGCTTCCGGTGTGCTTCTCACGCTTGGCTGTAACGATCTTTATTCCCAGTTCACGTATTCTTCGCAGTGATGTGGACACTTTGCTTCCAAAATCCCCAGAACGTTTCACTCTCTAAGGGCAATGACAATGTCTGCGTGATCCATAGGCCGGCCATCTTCAATGTATGCAGCACCTGCCTGTCTATCAGCTCTCTCATTAGCAACAACGCCTGCATACACTAGGATGAATATGAAAGTAACTGCACACAAAGGGGAATTTTGCAACGACTCAAGCCATTGTCTGTGTAACCAGCCTGCCTTGACCAGCCGGATCATACTCAAAGAATCATTCAGCACACACACACATGGGAATAGTCCTGTGATCCCAGCCACATGAAAGCCTGTGTCACGGCCATCACCTTCATCGTCATGCTGCTGGTGGTTATGGAGAAGGCACCGCTGGCTTCCTGAACTGTTCTGCCTGAAGAGCGAGCTGTAAATGCCCAAGCACTCTTATGTCCTCGTTTAAAGGACCCGTCTGTGAAGGTTACCACATCTGTCTCACTTTACTTGTCACTGACAAGCGCGAATACTTGGCATTGACAGCTGCTGGATTCTGCTCCAGACAATTCCTATCGAACGTAACGAAACAGAAGAATGTGAAATTGTTCGCTTTAGACACTGGTATCCACTCCTCACCTGGATGGATGTCTGTAAGGCTGCAAACCTGCATGCGGTTATCCTTTGCCCTACCCAGGAATGATTTGCCCCTTTTAAGCCTATTGCTCTTTTTCTTGAAGAGCATGTGATGCAAAGAGTGCTTCAGATCTTAGCTTATCTTGAGGTATGCACGAGCCCTCCAGAACTTAATTCTGTAGTTCATGGTGGGAAAGTCAAGAAGGTACCTCACTGCTACACAAGAGGTGTCCCCAGTGCACCCTAGAATAATGTGCATTGCTTCATTTTGCACGTTCTCAAGTCTTTCAATCTGAGTATCGCTGAAAGTTAGGTAGTAATACAAATAATATTCTATATTCGACAAAGCAGCAAGCAATTTCGAATAATATTGCTCTTGAAACAATTTGGATTATTCTAATTGGTTGCTAACTCATTACAAATTGTTTATTATAGACACTTATTGTTCTTGCTTGCGGCGTCATACTTATAACTAAAGTCATCTCTCCTAGATGTTTTCGTCTGTAAATTTATTCTACACTGAGATATGAGTAATAGTGTTTAAAAAAAATTGTGTAAAAAATATTGTCACACATTTTTAGTAGACATTTCATGCAACTACATTCTGAAATTGTACCGTATAAGTTTCGGTGATTCATTCCCTTTTCTGAGATAGTACAATCCAAATTGTTTTAAATGTTATATTATTCGATTTTGCTTACTGTTTTTTTGAAACAGGATATTTTTTGGTATTACTACTATAATTTTGATCACTGGTTTCCGCGTCTGCCACGTGTAATTTTTGTCCTTTTTTCTTTCGTGCCTGCTACGGTAATCAGTTGGTTTCTTGCTGCGTCTGATTTAATATTTTGAAAGAAAGCTTTTTCCGACTTGTATTTTCTGCCCCTTTGCATGATGTCTAGGCTCGCCAATTTAATTGAGATGGCAGACAATATGATTTGAATGGGGGTAAAAGGGCTTGAATGGGCGAACAAGAAATATGCCGATCAGCAAGAAAGACAAAACCGAGCTGACAAAAGCGAGCTGAGAAAACTGGAACCAAAAGCTCAAAATAAAGCCAAGAAGATCGAGACTATTGCAATAGAAAAACAGCGCCCAGGCTGCATTAAAACAGCAAGAGTTGGCAGCGTAAATAGCTCTGAAATAGCAAGACATCTCAGGAACTGCTAAAATTGACAGAGTGCAGCTGCTAATCAAGGATAAAGAGCTGGTCTGTAAGACAGAACTACAGAAAGAGAGACTGGTAATGGAACTGGAAGCCAAAGAAGTAGAAACCATTAGAGATACTGAAGAACACGTAAAGAAGGCTGAGATGAAGGCTGTAGAACCATCCTTTAAAAAGTATCAAGGTCTAGTTAAATTCTTCGTCAAGATGAATCCACGTCAGCATAGACATAACATTTTGAACTGCTGGCTAATGATTGGGATGCTCCATATAAATTATGGTCACTCATTTACAGGAAATATAGGGGAAAAGGGGGGGGGGGGAATTTTGGAATTGTTAGAAACAATAATAACCGAGAAACTGGATGATTTTGATTTTGTAAAGGAAAGAATCCCTTAACACTTTTCCTTAAATGAGGAATCATTTAGAAATACCTCTAACAATTTTAAAACAAAAGTTAAACATACATTCCTAGACTACATTCTGAAGTCGAATCTACTTTAGACAAGTGGGTTACAACAGCAAAAGTTGATAAGTCCTATGACTTGTTAAAAGACCCCTTAGCAGAGATAAGATTCCACGAAGTGTTCCAAACAGCACGATGACCTTTTGAATAGAACAAAAACCATCAACAGTCAAAGATAAGGAAAGGTGAGGGACTGAATACTGGAATGTACAGAGAAATATTATTAGCAAAAATGCAGATGTGTATTAGGGGCAGCAGTGCAACCGGTATACATGAAAAAACAGTATATTCACAAGAAAACACAAAGAGTTATAGACCTCAGAGCGATAGTGATAAAAAAATGACATGTCCTTACTGCAATAAGGAACATCATCAACGACAATGGTGTTCTCAGAACCCAAAGTATGATGATCATTTTAAGAGAAGAGAGAAAGAAAAGCAAGTGAAGAGTGCAGTCAGTTACCAACGTGAGTGCTGACTATGTGACGCTACGGATCGCCTACACGATAGACATCGTGCATCCAATCTGCTTTGTTAGCAGAAAACGCAGAACACAATGTCTAGCGAGCGTCATGGGAATCAAGACTCAAGCGTTACCTCCTGGGCAGAACATTGCTGCTGCAGGATTTCCAGTGTATCATTATGCACATAAAGGGTATCACAAATACCCTTGCGGACTTGTTAAGCCGCCTATAAACCTGAAACGACAGCGAACAAGTAATTTTGCTATTGGCCTATCCTTGTATCAATAAATACATAAGCATTTTCAGAAAATGGATCGATGTCTGTATGAATAGACAGTGCTTGCAAGATTAACTTTCTCACGTATGATCTGTTAGTTAGTTAGTTAGTAGTTACAGTTAAGGCATCACAGCAAACGAGTTTGGCTCATAATTGCTCAGCCGCGTATGCCAGTGATTCTAGTCACAAACTGAGTCAGATACGCTGGATACTTCAGGTGAATGCCGTAGCCATACAAAGTGTCCTCAGTCAGCAAAACACACACGATTTGATCTGGCAAACCATAAGGTGCATGTCTCCTTGAACACACTGCGAGACCAGGCGTCATCGCTGAAAATCAACTTCATTCGACGAAAAGCTTTGCGATGAGTAGATTAACACTGTTCCTGACCATTCGTCACATGTCCTGGGCCAAGTTGCAGCCACGGCCAAAAATCAATAGAGCTTCAGCACAGGCCTTATTACAGGAACCAAAGATAAAAATACATCACCCATCGTTGCCATTATGTACCAATCTGGAACTCATTCAATAACCAATAATCACAGATCATAGTGCCGTCAGGAGTAGTAAACTCAGTAGCTCCGGCTGCAAACCGAACTTCCACAATCGTGCAACATCGAATCTGTAGGAAAAACGGCGACGCATGATTTGACTATATAGAATCGACTATATTCTGTTTAGAACATCCTGCCTGTGGTCCAGTAGCATCGGACAAGAGCGTATCCTGCATAGGTGCAGTTCGCGGACCTGGAAGTTGCCCGTCGGAACCGAGCGGCGTGACTAGTGAATGTAAAGCTAGAATAGCCGGTGTTTCGGGTAATAGGTGCCTGAAAACACTGAAGACGATGGTTTTAATGTGTAATCATCATGTCCTTTTAGTAATTGATTATAGCTTGGGAATTTTACTAACTCTAAGGCTTCAATGTTTCTTTTTCTTTTGGCGCCGAAATCTGGAGTTTCAGGCCTCTCCACCGCCCCACACCAAAAGGAAGTAAAGTGTTTTTGCAATTCGGCACATACAAAGTAAAGTAAAGATCCATTTTCTCGCATTTAGGCGCATCGGGTATATGGGAAGAGCACCCATATTTATACAGACCAATCGGCACTAGGTGGATAGTGTGGTCAGTATTACGCCGGCCGTCTTTACTTTCCCATGACATATGTCATGGTGCCTGGAGACCCTGAGGACGACGGTTTTAATGTGTAATGATCTTGTCCTTTTAGTAATTGATTATAGCTTGGGAATTTTAACACTATCCACTTTATATTGTGCAACTCATAACCGGGCTCACAATGAAGATATGAGTATTGTCTTAAGGTGCACGCGAGATACACACAAAATGATATTTTAGCAGAACAGTTTGTTAATGGGAAATAGTTGCACATCTTGGGTGCAGTGCCCACATGTGTGTGTGTGTGTGTGCGTGTGTGTGTGTGTAAATCTCTAATTCTCTACGAAGCCGAATTTAGAGAAATGATAGAAAGATAACCTCTCATCATTTTCTTTTAAAAAAACGATAGATTTTTAAATAATGCATCTTCTTCAAAGATGCACAGTATGTGGGCATTTTAAATAATCTGTCAAATTTGAACATCCGTTAAAGGTTGTTTTTTTTTTCAGAGGGGGGTAAAAAAACGTTTTTTTTTTCCTTTTCACGTCTTCGGGTGTATTTAGCATATTAGGCTAGACGTTTATTTTGTAAACCAATCAGCACTTCGTATGTGCCCTGTTAAACATCACGCCAGCCGCCTTCACTTTCCCGGTCTGCACCTTTTACACAATCAAAGCTGGGACGACCTGGGAGACAAGGTTATTTTGACAAAAATCCCGGTTACCGACAGGATCCGAATCCACGACATTCCGATCCGCAGGCAAAACAACATCATTTAGTTTAGTTATATTTGCGATTGAAAACTTAAGCCAAAAACTTTGTAAACATTAATTGTTTTTCGTAACTGATTATGAGTGGTTGATAATATCTTAGAACATGATAGTTTCTTTTTAGTGTGTATATATGTGTGTGTAATGCATCGTAATGCCGAAATGCCGGGTTCGATCCCAGCTGCGAGCCACGCGCCTTGCGTTGGTTTCGACAGTGGTATCAAGAAAGCCCACCGTCCAGTAGGCAACGGCAAACTACTGGACGTAAATTTACCTAGAGAAACCACTCAACAGACAGGGTCTGTTAGGGTTGGTTCTGTAACGTGCTGTAAAGGATACGCAACTAACCTTATATGTGTGTATTTGTGAGTATTAGATCCATGAGTATGTGTACAAATGTGGGTGTCTAATAATGTGGGCGTGTGTGTGTGTGTAAGAGAGAGAGAGAGAGAGAGAGAAGAGACAGAGAGAGAGAGAGAGAGAGAGAGAGAGAGAGAGAGAGAGAGAGAGAGAGAGAGAGAGAGAGAGAGCATGCTTATTTACTTGATTGTATTTATGATTAAGCGTGCTAGTATGAGTGCGTTTTTTGTTGTTGAAAGAATGTGTAAAGTAAGTATGTAAGTATGCGTGCAGGTACGTATGTATTATGTATGCATGTGCGTATGTACGTACATACATACACACTTACATATGTATGTACATTTGTACGTACATACACATATACATATGTACGTATGTATACCCGTTGCAGAGTAACTAGACGCTCGCCGCGGATCGAGGGTCGTGTGTTTGCTCCCTGGCACATGATCAGGTCTCCCAGGGTGACCCAGCCTTGAGTGCGTACCAGGTTCAGTTCTGGGAAGTAGTTCCTGTAATGCTGACCACATCACCCATCTCATTGGTCTATAAAATATAGGTCTAGCCCTATATGATCTATACGCCTAAACGCCTCAAAAGGGTCCTTTACTTTTTTTTCTCGTATGTATACATGTATGTAAGGCACTTTGTGTGCATGACTGTATGTGAACATGTATGTAAGACATTTTGTGTGCATGACTGTATGTATACATGTATGTAAGGCACTTGGTGTGCATGACTGTATGTGAACATGTATGTAAGGCACTTTGTGTGCATGACTGTATGTGAACATGTATGTAAGGCATTTTGTGTGCATGACTGTATGTGAACATGTATAAAAATAACTGTGAGAATTATGTCGATGTAAGATAATGTGTTTATGAATTTCACGTATGAATCTGTGTAAGTATGTATATTATTAGTGTGTATAATATGCAAGAGTGTTATTATTTAGTTATGCGGTTGTGTGTGCATGTGTTTACATATTTTAGCGTGTGACTGTGTGAATGTGCAAGTATGTGTCAATATATGTATGTATGAGCTTGTGTATGTGTGTATTTTCTAGTTTGGGTTGGTTTTAAAAAATGTACATTTGTATGTGTGTAGTTTTGTATACGTTTCTGTGAGTATATCAGTGCATGCATGTGTGTAGGCATGTATGTGTGTATGCATGTATGTGTGTATGCATTTATGTTATGCATGTATGTGTGTATGCATGTATGTGTGCAAGATATCGTGATCATTTTTATGATTGTGTTTCTGTGTCTATCATTTTTATGATTGTGTTTCTGTGTTCAAGTTTGTGCATGTGTAAGGAAGTGAATGTGTATTGATGTTTATGTTTATGTAGGAGATTGAAAGAGTATGCATAGTATGTTTACTGGCAATGGAAAAAGAATTGTTGTTCATAACTTGATACATACCACCATCATTCTCTGTAAAAAAAAAAAAAAAAAAAAAAAAAAAACTATTTAAGATAATTATACCCACACACGAGGTTAAGTTAGGAAAATATAATTATCAATCTTCATCTAATTTGGAGTCTCTCGACATGTCTGTTTGAATATAAATGTAATAAATTCAGTTGTCCGGCTTTGCCCACGATGGTGCAATATATTTATTTTATCTCTTCCTCTACCCCATCTTGGTCTCCACCGCTGCCGTACAGTAATCAAAAACTCCACTAAGGAGCGAGCACCACATGAGCCTTCCGTTTCCCTTTGACACAGTCGTTTCCTAAACACGTCGATATCCCATTTCAGTGTCTCTCTGGTGATCTCTGAATTTTCTGTAGTAAATACAATTTTAGAGAGTGTTGGAGTTGACCCCTGAGTCATGGCCCGAGGTGAAGTTGTAGAAGCGTCATATAACAGTTCGTACCTTTAATAGCAGCTAGCGGCGTCCGTGGCTAAGGCGTTGCGAGTCCGACTCGTAAGCCAGCATACCGCGATCGAAACCCACTGCAGGCTGCGTGGATTTTTGTCGTGGTATGGGACGTTGCAGGTCGACCCAGCCTAAAATGGATACCAGGATGGGCTGTCCTGGTAAAGTGAAGACAGCCGGCGTAATGCTGACCACATTACCCACAGTGCTGATGGTCTGTAAAAATATGGGATACTCTGCCCGCCCGATGCGCCGAAAAGCGTGAAAAGGGATCTTTACTTTACTTTACTTACCTTTAATAGCGCTACCGCCAACTTAGCACACCTTTGGAATGATGGGGCAGTTTCCCGGGGCGTGTTACGATTCGGCATATTTGCAGTCCTATAATTTCGACCGACAAATCAACAACCTCTTCTAACGTCCCTATCTTAAAACCTGCGTCTCAAGTGAGATAACCAGGAAATGTAATTATTAAAATTAATATAAAGTAAGTAGGACGGAAAAAAAAAATATTTAAATAGATGCAACTCCTGCGAAACTTTACTGTTACTGATTGTCGCATTAAATAAAAGAGGAAGGTAAGGGCTAATTGCTAAGACAGCAGTTCCCATCAAATCAAAATAAAATTAAGAACGTAATGCAGAGAATGGTGTCAATGTAAGGGAGCCTATGCATGAGTGGGATTGTGAAAGGGTATTATGTCTGTGTGTGTGTACGGAAGAGACTTAATATGTTTGTGCGTGTATAATGAGTTATATGTATTTATGTATATTAATAAGTTTAAAATGACTGTATATTGCGCTCCCTGGATTAGAAAAAACGTTGTTGTTTTTTATTTGATGCATACCAAGAATGTTGACTGTAAGAAACAAAAATCTGCATATTCAAAAAAGCTCATTATTCCAATACATGCTGACAAGATAGGATAATACTATTTACATGCCACATCTCATTCTCAGTCTGTTGAAATGTCTCATCAATCAGCAGGACATTTACAGAACGTCGCTCTCTTAACTGTACGCATGAAAACTTTCATTTTCCTATACAGTTCTTTAGCCCGTTATGCTTTCTACTCCAGTGCATGTTCAATGTCCGGTGTCCATCTTCGCAGAGGTCGACCCTTGCCTCGACTTCCACAATCTGCACATTCCATCCCCGCCTTTTCCAAACCACCATGACGTTTGATGTGGCTATAATAGTTCAGCTTTCATTTTTATTCGAAATCTCTAATCTTGTTTTTTCCTCAGTCAGTGAGTGAGAGACCAGGACTCACTACTGCAGGTTAACATAGAAAAACTTCATGATCTCAAGATTGTCACTTAAACTAAGTTACATGGTCTTGGCGATACATTCTTCATGCTGTTTAATCTATGTATTGCAAATGCAAGTCTTTTCTGACTTATTTCGATCAGTCGCCACTGTTGTTCACTAAAGAGCCCACAGAATTGAAATCTGTTTCATTTTCCATTCCTTCCTTTTCTATTCTAATATCCATTACTAGGTATCCGGTTTAAAAATAACTTTTTTTTATTTCTTACAGCGTTGACAATTAACTTTTGCTTAGAAACACCAGGCACTTCTCGACACTAAACTGTCTGTGTAAAAAATAAAATCATCTGAGCGAGCATTATCTGGAATTAAAGTAGTAAAAAAAAGTAAAGGACCCTTTCCACGCCTTTAGGCGTATAGGGCATTAGGGCTAGACCTCTATTTTTATAGACCAACGGCACAAGATGGGTGATGTGGTCAGCATCACGCCGGCCGCCTCTACTTCCCGGGATTGCACCCGGTACCCACTCAAGGCTGGGTCGACCTGGGAGCCAAGGTCATTTTTGAAGAAAAGTCTGTCTCCGCCAGGGAGCGAACCCACGACCTTCCGATCCGCGGCGCGCGTCTAGCCGCTCTGCCACGGCGACTCCCATTATCTGGAATTAACTGCTGAATTTCCACCTCCATGACACCTGCTGGCCTCTCTGCATTCCCGGCTCAAGGTGATTATGACCCTACACAAGTCTGACTGTTAAGCTAGAACTTTGACACACTCCTTTAATCGCCTAATGTTTACCAGGATGCAAACCTGTCTTATTGTTTCCGCCTGAGCCATCCATGACTTCCCTCTTATCAGACGCTGACACTTACCTAAGCCCAGAGTTTCGTGCAAAGGGTGGTCTGTGTCTGAAATATCTTGAGATTTGTCTTCGCCTGCAGCACATTGTGCCTACCTGCAACAGTCGGCAAACCAAGGATGTATCGCATACACACCACTGCGGTGTCTCTGGTGCAACCCAGAATGACCAGCATAGCCACGTTCTGTATGCCCTTTAGTTTGTCCATCTGACTCCTTAAGACGGTAAGCAGTCCTAGGCCATAATCAACCACTGACAGGATCAGGTGCTGATATAGTGTGAAAAGCATTCTCTGCTCTATGTTAACAGCAGCCATAGTCTTAAGTGCACTAAGTCCTTTTTGGCATCTTGTCCCAACACTTGAGTATGGCGTGCACATCCTTATTATAGATAAATGCATACTGCTTCTCGCCTCGCAATCAGATGGTCACCGGCTTGAAAGGAAACGTCCTGAATTAGTCACCTCCTACGACATGCTTGTTAGGGCAGTGGATGAATGCCTCCTTCCAAAATGGTGTCCAGGAACCCATACGAGAGTGCCTAGAACATAACATACATACAGTCAACAAAAGCGTTAACATAACCGAAAACTGATGAAATAAACAGTATTTAGTAGAAGTATATTTACTTGCTGGTTCTTCAGCAACTGAAAAAAAAAAAAAAAATGACAGTTATAGCTTTTACATTACAAAAGAACGTATAATGCTAGACTGCATTTAATTACAAGCACCTTCCAAGAAAATATTCTGCTTGTAAATGTTATATTCAGGCAGGGCATAGCAAAGCACAAAACAACACACAGCTCGCCTGCAAGGAATATGTATTGTGCCCCCGTGTGGGTGAAGCACTTCCATTATTGTGTCACTGTCATCGTTGCCTGATTTTGGCATCAGTTGTAACCTTCTGAAACTGAAAGAGAAGAACACTATTATTTAATGTGAACTAATAAACTCTATTTGTGAAGAAAAGACGCTGGAGTTGGATCGGACACACGTTGAGAAAACCTCAAAACAATATAACTAGAATGTCTGTGCACTGGAACAATTAGGGCAAAGAAATAATTTGCTGGGTTACGTCCCTTTAGTATCAAAAGCGAGGATCTTAAGTCTTGGGAAAATTAATTTGACACAAATTATTTTGTTACTTCCCTTGAAACCTAATGTCTGTTGCTTTACATTTTTTCTGTATATATATATATATATATATATATATATATATATATATATATATATATATATATATATATATATATATATATATATATATATATATATATATTATTTTCAAACTGAGAGGCAAGTAATCAAGTATCCACTAACAAAGTACAAGTTCTGGAAGCTGAGGTGTTATGAAACGACTTGGGGGAAGTAAGAGTCTCAGATGCAGTTAGGAGCAACGACTAAACATGCAGCAGCGGTGAAGACAAAGAGGAAGTAGAGGCCGGGAGAATATCATTGTATGTCCGTTTATTTAACAGACAGTATATGTGTCTGTCTACGACACTGTTAAATACTGTTTTTGATATTGCAGATTACATGGTGAAGTGGGTATTTCAATGGGCTAACATGCAGAAGAAGCTGCGTTCAAACACTTCAAACTGTTCTCGACGTTGACTAAGGCAGCCTAGATAGCGATGTCTTGGCATTTAACATTTGTGCGGCGGTAGAAGAGGACAAACAGTAAGTAGAGTATGGAAATTAAAAACCAAGCGATACCCATCAATTTAATATACGGTTTTAGTAAGAGCTCCTTTAACATATACGCTTAAAATAATATGTGAAATTAGTTAGTGGTGAGACTTACAGATGGAGAAACACCTATTCAGAGACTCAGAAATGCAGAATCGGCAGTGGAGACAAAGATTAAGTATAGGATGGGAGAATATACGTTTCTTTCACTATCCCGCAAGTAGCGTTTCTCAGAATCACTTTATTTGTGTCCCTGATCAGGCTAGTGCAAAAGGCAATGAGAGAGCAGACGCACTGGCTGGGACAGCGACTATCGTGTATGGGCCGTGTAGGGACAGAAGAGCATCATTAATGCCATATGAGTGACTAAATGCTATTAGGCTTTCAGTTTTGTGGAAAATGATTTTTCACTGCAATCGTTGGGTGTACCAGTTGGAGCTTCCAGACAGGAAAACCATCAGCCAGATCAAAATGGGAGTCGTGTGCCTAAACATAGTTGGAGACAAACTCAGGAGAAGATTGGAGCAATTATGGTCATGTGCGATTAAGATGAACTTTGAAATGAACAATGAACAGTCACTACCCGGTTCCAATCCTGTCAATTAAATATAGTATTTATATACATACACACACGTGTATATATATGTATGTATTTATTTATTTCCTTATTGCTCTCGACTTCCTATACTCACACACTCGTAATTTATCTCTTTAGCAGATAGTTACAACCTCTTACACTCTCTCTTCGATACAGTCTCTTACACAAACTCATATACTCGAAAAAATATAATTGCATACACTTCGTTAGGAATACATGCTCTCTCACATAAATAATTTTTTGTTGTCGCCCACGCATACAATTTCATACAAAATGTCAAACACAGTCTACCACAAGAAGTCACATACGGTAGTTTATTTATACTCTCTCATACGATAGCTTACATATATTCCTTTATACTCTAGCTAACACATACTCTCTCATACGCTGGCTTACACATACTCTCTCATTCACTAGCTAACACACACTCTCTCATACGCTAGATAACATATACTCTCTCATACGCTAGCTAATACATACTCTCTCATACGCTAGCTAACACATACTCTCTCATACGCTACCAAACACATACTCTCTCACACGCTAGCTAACACATTCTCTCTTATAAGCCCAGCTAACAATACTTACTCTCTCATACGCTAGCTAACACATACTCTCTCATACGCTAGCTAATACATACTCTCTCATACGCTAGCTAACACATACTCTCTCATACGCTAGCTAACACATACTCTCTCATACGCTAGCTAACACATACTCTCTTATAAGCCCAGCTAACAATACTTACTCTCTCATACGCTGGCTTAAACATACTCTTTTACAAAGTAGATTACACATACTCTCTCATACGCTATCTCACACATACTCTCTAGTACGCTAGCTTACACATACTCTCTCATACGCTATCTCAAACATACTCTCTAAGGCGCTAGCTTAAATATACTCTCTCACTCAATAGCCTACAATACTCTCCTATACACTAGCAGCTCATAGTCTTCATACGCTAGCTTACACATACTCGCTCGTATGCTCTCTCACATGTACTCTCTCATGTGCTATCGTACAATACTCTCTCCTACTCCAGGGTACTTTTAATCGTACATTCTCATACACTCTCATTTAAACCTCCCCATACACTGTCCCAAATGAATTTTAATAATTCGCTCACACATATTATTACACAAACCTTCTCTCCCACATCAATTTTTATAACTATCTCCCACATGCGTTCCCATACATCGGCTCAGCACATACTCTCTCATACACTCGCTGACAAACTGGTGACATTAAAATAGTGTCAAAAATAAATCAAATGGTGAAATATGAAACAAACATTAGAAAATGTACTTACACGTGGCGGTCAACGCTGCCAGCAGTAGAAAGAACACGATGATTGCTACTTTCTTCATGGTTGTGGATTACTGTCGAACAAAACAGATAAATTACAAAGTGCACATGTAGAGACAAAAATAAAATCAAAAGTAAACTAAAACTAAAGGACCCTTTTCCACGCCTTTAGGCGTATAGGGCATATAGGGCTTGACCTATATTTTATAGACCAATTTGTACAAGATGGGTGATGTCAGCATCACGCCGGCCGCTTTTACTTCCCGGGACTACGCCGTACCCACTAAAGGCTGGGTCGACCTGGAAGCCAAGGTAGGAAAGTTAAAAGTTAAAGCAAAGAGTCAAAGTTTAAAGGCAAGGTTTAATGTAAATGTTAAAGTTTAATTTTAAAAGTTAAAGTTGAATGTTAAAGACAAAAACTGAAGTTAAAAGTTGAAGTTGAAATCTGAAGTTTATATTTATAGTTAAATTAAAATTGAAAAGTTGAAGTTAAAACTTAAAGTTAAATTAAACATTAAAGTTAAAAGGAAAGTTAAAGTAAAAAGTTAAATTTAAAAGACAGTTAAAAGGAAAGTTAAAACTTAATATTGAAATTTAAAGTTAAAACAAAAGTTTAAAGCTAAAGTTAAAAGTTGGAGTTAAAAGTTGAAGTTTAAAAGTAAAGTTAAATATTAGGTTGAAAGTTTCGGTTAAAATATAAAGTTAAAGTTGAAAGTTAAAATAAAAGGTTCAAGCTGAAAGTAAATTTAAAAGTTAAAATCAAGTGTTCGGTCTCAGGTATTCTGTACCGCAAGTATTGTTTGTTGCACACGTCTTCTTACTGGTGGGTTATGACCCTGAGATATAACTCAAAAGAGAGCTTCAGAAGTGTAGCGACTAGATGTTCGCCTGCGGATCAGATGGTCATGGGTTCGGGTTCCGACGAAGCCTAACTCATGTGTGTTACATGACCTGGCTTCGTGGTCGACCCACTAATGGATGAGATATAATACTGGAAGTAAAAGCGGTAGGTGTGATGTTGAATTCATCAGGTAAAGAGTGTCGACTGGTCTGTAAAATATGGGTTTAGACCTATATAACCAATACGCTTGATGGCGTCGAAAAGAGACCCTTCATACCACTTAAATACAATTCCATCACAGTCGGCACTCCTCCCCTACCTCTCTCTTTCTCTTTCCCCATGAATCCATTAAATCTAACAGTAAGAATCAACTCCAAAGTCATCGACGTCTTGGCTTCCTTGTCATAGTCTCCTCTCTCCACAAAGCCAATATTTAGTCTCCCTGTCGTACACATAGTCTCCTCTCTCCACAAAGCCAATATTTAGTCTCCCTGTCGTACATATAGTCTCCTCTTTCCACAAAGCCAATATTTAGTCTCCCTGTCGTGCACTTAGTCTCCTCTCTACACAAAGCCATTATTTAGTCTCCCTGTCGTACACATAGTCTCCTCTCTCCACAGAGCCATTATTTAGTCTCCCTGTCGTACACATAGTCTCCTCTCTCCACAAAGCCATTATTTAGTCTCCTTGTCGTGCACATAGTCTCCTCTCTCCACACAGCCATTATTTAGTCTCCCTGTCGTGCATATAGTCTCCTCTCTCCACAAAGCCATTATTTAGTCTCCCTGTCGTGCACATAGTCTCCACTCTTCACAAAGCCATTATTTAGTCTCCCTGTCGTGCACATAGTCTCCTCTCTCCACAAAGCCAATATTTAGTCTCCCTGTCGTGCACTGGGCCGTAGAAGAAGTAGTTCACATCTCATAAATATAAAGTCTGAGTATCCTCTGACAATATTTCGAATGAAACAAGCAGGCCTGAAGACGTGACTAGTGTGAAACTGCTGCCGTCAGAGCACCCGTACGGACAGCAGAACAAGCAGCCCTATGGACAGCAGAACAAGAAGCCCTATGGACAGCAGAACAAGCAGTCCTTTGACATCCTCTTATCATACAGTGAACATGCTTTAGAAAATTGCAACCGATCGACTTCGCTTTGATGGTTGATACTTTTTGGAAATCGCTTTCCACATCCGTCACCTGGATGTACACAAACGATAATTGTACTGAGTAAAAGAGAACGAACAAGCAGAAGAACTGGAAGGTAATTTACCAGTACACGCAGCAAGAAACATGGACACAGCGGGTAAGTCATAAGAACTGGGCTGGCAGATATGACGAATCTCTGATTACATGGGCAAGGTGAACAGGCGTCTGTGTTGTTTTGAAAGTCAAGATAAGAGGATCATCATCAACTGCTTCTGGAATTAGCAGAGACAACTTGGTAGGACTGTTTTAAAGGAGAATTGGGAGTTCGTGGGAATTGTCAGTTGCAGATAACATAGAATCGCATAACAAATGGAATGCTGCTTGTTATGAAATATTTCCATTCGCTTACTTACCGACAAAACTTACTCGCCGATAGGGACGGCCCAGGATTTTTTTAATGTTTAAAGGGGTCCCTGCCACAATCCTTAAGAAATGATTTTGTCAAAATTGAAAATATCTCAACCAATAAATCCCCACTGAGATAATAATGTAAAGTAAAGACGCCGCCTTAAAAGTAAAGATCCCTTTTCACGCCTTTGGGTAAATGGGAAGAGCACCCGTATTTTACAGACCAATTGGCACTAGGTGGGTAATGTTGTCAGCATTACGTCGGCCGTCTTTACTTTCCCAAGTCATGCATCCTGGTACCCACTTTAAGCTGGGTCGACCTGCAACGCCCCATACCATGATACAAATTCACGAGGCCAGCAGTGGGTTTCAATCGCGGAACGTTGGAAATACGAGTCGGACTCGCAACGCCTCAGCCACGGACTCAGCCCTTCATTGAGATGGTGGCCTGTAAAAATCGGACCCCTCTTTGGCTGGGTCACATCTGGAAGATGTAGGAGGATAGAGTCCCTAAAGACTTCTATTGTTAACTGCAGATGAGTAGAAGATGTCGAGGCCAGTCGTTATTTCGATGTAATGATAAGTGGAAGCAGGACATGAATGATACAGATATTTAGGTAATTTCGTGGGAACACAATTCCGACATTAAACCTGAGTCCGTGTAGGACATCCCTAGAGTGGAAGTTGTCTTAAACTAGTCTGAATGTGATCGTCCAGTTCAAGTGTGACCTTCTAGGAAGTTTGAAAACTTTGCAACAGCCGGTGGTTTATTTAATGCGCGTAGACAATAAGGGGATCTCACTAAGAGACCACAATGAAAAACTGAGTACTAAAAAATACGAAAACAATTTTGCACCATAAATATCAAAGCTCTGACACAGCGAGGCACTCGTGGAGCAGAGAAAAGAAGAAGGAGAAGAAAATGCCATGTACCGTATTGCGTGGAGTGAGAAAATTGGGGAGGAAATGAACACGAAGGAAAATTATTGCAGAAAAGATTAAAGCTGAAGGGCTGTGAAAAAGAACACTAATTACATATTATACCAACAAAGGTCTGGAAGTCACACACTCTAATTGGGAAAGTCTTTTCTTAAATCGGATAGGTCTTGAAATTGTCTTTCGCCATCGCCACGGACTGTGAGACCGCCACCTCCTTCCGGCACAATATAACACTGTTGTCTGGAAAGACGGAAAAGTGCCAACAACAACAAGACGTGTGTTACATCTTGGTTTCCCAATCCAAGAAGCCTGGAAATAGATCGTCTTACAGCGTACGATGATACCTCGCCGTCTCGCTAATCGGTAACTTGACATGACAAGCAGTATCAAGTTGTTAGGGAAGTCCTGGTGGCGGAGCGGCTAGACGCTCGCCGCGGATCGGAAGGTCGTGGGTTCACTCCCTGGCAGAGCCGGACTCTTTTCAAAAATGACCTTGACTCCTAGGTCGACCCAGCCTTGAGTGGGTACAGGGTGCAGTCACGGGAAGTAGAGGCGGCCGGCGTGATGCTGACCACATCGCCCAGCTTGTACCGATTGGTCTATAAAAATATAGGTCTAGCCCTATATGCCCTTAAGGCGTGGAAAAGGGCCCATAATAATAAAAAATAATCAAGTTGTTCAGAAAACCTTAAAATGTGTAAATATGTCTTGCTACGAAAGCAACTAAGTGACAATAAAATGCTGAAATAGTCGGATGTGTCGGCTGAAAGGCGCAAATATATGACAAGCGGATAATGATAACTATATTGATAAGAATGATAAGAATGATAAACACTCACCAGTTCGGCTGTATGATGAACACGATTTATGGCAGAATGTGGAGAAGTGGATAAACCCAGGCTCTAGAGACCTTACCTTATCTTGGCGGGGAAAGAAAGTAATCAATGAATCGGAAAAAATTGTTTTGGCTGGTCCTGCATCGATCAGTTCGCAACAGATAGAAAATACAGGGTATCTCAAAATTCGTTAGGTAGAGAACTATAAATTCTCATGTATTCACCGTGTGAATCTAGTCTAAATAAAAGAGAGGGAAGGAGAGGACGTATAGACCAACAGTCCTTTAACAAGCATGATATAAAAGTCGATTATTGATGTGTAACACTTCTTACAAAACGAATTTGTTCATATAATTATTACAGTAAGTGGCTATTCAGTGCATCATTATTATTATTATTATACTGTTTATTCCGGCGTGATGCTGACCACATCACCCATCTTGTGCCGTTGGTCTATAAAAATATAGGTCTAGCCCTATATGCCCTATACGCCAAAAGGCGTGGAAAGGGTCCTTTACTTTTTTTTTTATTATACTGTTTATTATTATTGTAGGTACTTAAACAAGACATGTGATCTTAAGTGCTCTCCTTCATCTAGTAAAGTAGTAAGGGAGCTGAGTCACTGTCCCCCAAATATTTTCTGACATGGCGCCACTCGTTGGAGATTAATGTTTACTGTTTTCTTTTCCCCTTGGGGACGTAAAGGTATTACAAACTTGTACAATTACTAGGCAATGAATCTTTACGGTACACATTGTAATCAAGAACAGTCGGTTGTCATTCTACTTATTTACCTATACTGACATCTGGGAGCCACAATAACGCATTGGTTGCATAGTCGCCTGTCAGCCAGGAGGTACTGGGGTCGAATGGGCATCCATTTAGATATATTATGAAACAGCAGAGCTTTCAAGGGAGACCAATATAAAATTAGACACTTTTTCACCAGAAGTGGTGGTTTTGACGTAACCCTTGGAGCATATCCCCACATTTTGGGACACTTTGAAGAGTAGGCCGCCATCTTACAAAAAAGATGTTTCTCTACTGGAAAACTTTTTTGCATCCGAGGCCAACGTGGAGCTATGTGACAAACAGTTTCCCAGCGACTTGGTGCAACATTTTATACATCCAACAGACAGTGGTGACGTTCCTACTTGAGCTTGTCTTCTGTAGTAAAAGTAAGTAAAGTATGGACCCCTTCTACGTCAATCACGCACAGGGCAGACGACGATAAACGCATATGTGTATATCAGCTCTTCGTGTGGGTTCCGGGGTCCCATTGTAGGGACAAACAAAAATAGAGCCAATACCTCCCTAACAAGCATGTCATAAAAGTCGACATATTCGTGGCCTCCTTCTAAGTCGTAGTGCACCTGCTTGAAAGGCAAGGAACCAATTGTCTGCATACAAATATGTTTATTCAATAAAGCAGACAGACAGACAGACAGACAGACAGACAGACAGACAGACAGACAGACAGACAGACAGACAGACAGACAGACAGACAGACAGACAGACAGACAGACAGACAGACAGACAGACAGACAGACAGACAGACAGACAGACAGACAGACAGACAGACAGACAGACAGACAGACAGACAGACAGACAGACAGACAGACAGACAGACAGACAGACAGACAGACAGACGGACAGACAGACAGACAGACAGACAGACAGACAGACAGACAGACAGACAGACAGACAGACAGACAGACAGACAGACAGACAGACAGACAGAGATAGAGAGAGAGATTAGATAGATAGATAGATAGATAGATAGATAGATAGATAGAGAGATAGATAGATAGAGAGATTAGATAGATAGATAGATAGATAGATAGATAGATAGATAGATAGATAGATAGATAGATAGATAGATAGATAGATAGATAGATAGATAGATAGATAGATAGATAGATAGATAGATAGATAGATAGATAGATAGATAGATAGATAGATAGATAGATAGATAGATAGATAGATAGATAGATAGATAGATAGATAGATAGATAGATAGATAGATAGATAGATAGATAGATAGATAGATAGATAGATAGATAGATAGATAGATAGATAGATAGATAGATAGATAGATAGATAGATAGATAGATAGATAGATAGATAGATAGATAGATAGATAGATAGATAGATAGATAGATAGATAGATAGATTAGATAGATTAGATAGATAGATAGATAGATAGATAGATAGATAGATAGATAGATAGATAGATAGATAGATAGATAGATAGATAGATAGATAGATAGATAGATAGATAGATAGATAGACAGACAGACAGACAGACAGACAGATAGATAGATAGATAGATAGATAGATAGATAGATAGATAGATAGATAGATAGATAGATAGATAGATAGATAGATAGATAGATAGATAGATAGATAGATAGATAGATAGATAGATAGATAGATAGATAGATAGATAGATAGATAGATAGATAGATAGATAGATAGATAGATATAGATAGATAGATAGATAGATAGATAGATAGATAGATGATAGATAGATAGATAGATAGATAGATAGATAGATAGATAGATAGATAGATAGATAGATAGATAGATAGATAGATAGATAGATAGATAGATAGATAGATAGATAGATAGATAGATAGATAGATAGATAGATAGAAAGATATATTGACGTCAGCAATATTTGACAGCTGCATACAACATTGATTCTTTTTGTTGAGTTAGCAGCTCTGTCTATCAAGGGCGTCGACACAGTAGCTCTAACATAATAATACAATGGACGGCTAACAAATATGCTGGAGATAATAGAAAAGAAAAGGAAATAAACTGCATTCTCAATATTTTACCTGGTACCCTCCGAAGAATGGGTTGACCTGGGAGCCCCGGGAAATATATTTTTTTTTTCAAAAACAGGTTTTTTCGGAATTGAACTCACGGCCTCTGGATCCACAGGTGAGCAACTTGTCACAACACCACCGCGGCTCCCTGACATACAATCAAATATGCAAGTTAGTTATTCGAGGTTTTAACATCAGCACAGTCAGGTTTCCTCATACTTACTCTGTTCCTGTGTCAGTGCAAATCAAATGACATGCCCCTCATTGTTGCAAATGAAAAACTGATGAATAAACAACTAGTCCCGGAGCAATCCAGAAATATGTACACGCAGTATTTCAGTTGCTGGAGGCGCCCAAGCCAACAATCGCCACCAGAAATGCAGTCGTTGATGGAAGTAGTCGTGCACTTATAGTTAGTTACTATACACGGTATATTTCTTACATAAGGTATTTCATCGGCTCACACGCAAACAGGCTACCGACCAAACTGAACAAAACAACACTACAGATGCACGAATGAAAGGCATTCTTTAGGAAAAGCAGTGCTCACATGGCTGCAACCAAGCACTAAACTCCGTAGCTCAGGTAGTGGAACCGTAAATTTTGCCTCCATTTTGGCCGGAAGTCCTCAAACCAAAATGCAAACATATATTTTCGATGATTATTTATATACACCGTTAAAGAGAATTGTCTTACAATATTTTCACCAGGGGTTGTTGAGAAGGGCGGAGTTGAGCTTAGCGCCACTCCTGCCCCTTGTTCAGCGAAGCTTATGTGTGTCCTGCGGGGTCAGAATCGGTCTGATCATAATGGGCCCCTGGGGCAACCAGTTCAAGTACCGCCCGAACGACAGCCCCTAAGGCTAGCCACTTGATAAAAATATATCAACATGGGGCCCTTATAGTCGTTGGCCCTTGGACAAGTGTCTAGCGGGCTCATGGGTTAAGACGGCACTGGTTCTGAACCTCCAGATCCCATCGCCTATGACTGGAATGTCATAACAGCAAGCATTAACACAGCGACCAGGAACCATATTTTGCGTCTACCAGAACATAAATATTTGATATCATCTACTCTTGACAGCTACCAGTGTCCAAGTTGGCTCAGCCGTGAAAACGATGTTTTGTGGTGCGAAAAAACATTGGCAACTGAGCCGGATTAACAACAGCTGTCGCTGGAAAATCAGCGAAAAGCCCTTCTATATGGTGAGTTAAAGTAATGGATCTTTTTGCACACATTTAGGCGTATTGGGTATATAGACATATTTTAAAGACTAACTGGTACTTTCTGGTTGATGTGGTCATTATCACGCTGATCACCTTTACTTTCCAGGGATGTACCTGGTACCCATTTCAAAGATTGATCCACATGAGAGCCAAAATAATTTTTGACCGCAAACAAAGTCCCGTCCGGGCCCGAATTCCTAACATTTAGATTTTTGTCGCTAAACCACAGCTACCCCAACTTCTGTATGGTAGGCAAATTATGTTATACAATTGGTTGTTGGATGTTTGTTTAGTTATATGTTCACCACATATTTGTTTTGCTGGTTGGTTGTTAGTTGGCTCGGTTGTTTGATTGATTTGTTTATTGGTTGGTTGGTTGGTTGGTTGGTTGGTTGGTTGGTTGCTGAATTAAGTATTTATTTATTTTTTTAGGCTAGTAGGTATTTTTATGATTTATTCTGTTGGTTGGTTTGGGTGACTGTTTGTTAAGTAGGAATTTTTTGGGTGGGATACGTGAATGTGACGGTTGCCTGGCTGATTTTTTGAAAGTAGAAGAGTCCTGAAAATAGGTTTTTAGTTCTTTACAATTGTATTCTGTTGCGGTGGCTACATTCTACCAGTTTTTGCTCTAGCTCGATGACTGAGCTACTTGCTGCGTTTCTGGCCACCTTTTCGTCTTTGGGTCAATCCTTGAATGTCAGGCTTCACCTAATTTTGTTTCCCACTGCTCATCTATTTGTTTTTTTTTTTCTTTTCGGGTTCCTATTTTCTTCATCGTTTTCCTGGCTTTTTATCTTTACGAGGAGTTGTTTGCTGTAAACCGAACCTCACGGCTCCTTTGATTCTTGCATCTTTTTGCCGACATTGCAGATTAATGTGCACTTTTCCGTTACTTCTTACTGTCTCCGATTACCGCTACTTGTGTAGTTGCTTCTTTCTCTCAGTCTCTGTGTCTTTATCTGCTCTCTTTATCGTCTCGGTGTTCTGTGACTCGTGCTACCACTTACTGAACATAAGTGATTGTACTTGTGTCCTATCTGCTTGCTTTCTGTCTGTGCGATGTCTCGTGCAACTGTCTAGAGGTACAGGCAGGAGAGCTATCTTGTTTTCTGGCTTTCGGAAAAGGCTGGGGCAATTCTTGTTTGGATTTTTATTTAGAAAATCATTGACCTTTTTTGGTGAGGGAGAGCTCATTGAAAGGATGCAATGCTGAGCTCACCTAACAAGCCTTCCATTCTGGTGACTTTTATCTGGCTCCCAGTTCAGCCTGTTCCTCTCTGGTCTGTTTAAGCTTGACTGTAGCTGGGACTGCGCTCTCCTCTACTATCTGTTCTTCTCGGGTGGTCTCTTTTTTCCCAGATCGACTGTGTTATTGGTCTGCCTGTCGTCGGTTTAACGGTGATAAATACCGTGACCGTCGATGTACAATGGCTTACCAGTTTCTAGCCTGTTTTTCTTTCTTTCTTTCTTTCTTTCTTTCTTTCTTTCTTTCTTTCTTTCTTTCTTTCTTTCTTTCTTTCTTTCTTTCTTTCTTTCTTTCTTTCTTTCTTTCTTTCTTTCTTAGTCTTCTTGGTTTCTTTCGTTCTTTCTTTTTTTTCTTTTCTTGCTAGGACAATTCATCTTCTGGTTAATACTGATCCTGAGAAGGACAATTCATCTAATATATAATAATGATCCTGAGAAGGACAAGTCATCTAATTTATAATACTGATCCTGAGAAGGATAATTCATCTTATGTATAACACTCATCCTGAGAATGAGAATTCATCTAATGTATAATACTGATCCTGAAAAGGAAAATTCATCAAATGTATAATAATTAGGAGCGACGTGGGAGACACTCTCGAAGTTGCCGAAAGTTCGCGATTCGGCGGTGGCGGAAGTCGCCGGAAACGGGCATTTTAAGACGACAGAGTCCGCAGTTAAACTAATGTATAAAACTGATCCTGAAAAGGACAGTTCAACCAATGTATAATAGTGATCGTGAAAATGACAGTTCAACTAATGTATAATACTGATCCTGAGAAGGACAATTCAACTAATGTATAATACTGATCCTGAAAAGGACAGTTCAACTAATGTATAATACTGATCCTAAGAAGGACAATGCAACTAATGTATAATACTGATCCTGAAAAGGACAGTTCAACTAATGTATAATACTGATCCTAAGATGGACAATTCAGCTGATGTATAATACTGATCATGAAAAGGACAGTTCAACTAATGTATAATACTGATCCTAAGAAGGACAATTCAACTAATGTATAATACTGATCCTGAAAAGGACAGTTCAACTAATGTATAATACTGATCTTAAGAAGGACAATTCAACTAATGTATAATACTGATCCTGAAAAGGACAGTTCAACTAATGTATAATACTGATCCTAAGAAAGACGATATAACCAGCTAAACCAGCAAGTGTTGATGCTGTGATGATTCTGGTGACAGTTGAGTGATGAGATGTTGGACTGCAGAAAGGAGGGCAGTTGCCTCAGCTCTGAAGTTAGTGCAGATGTCACAAGCCTGCAGAGAGAGAGAGAGTTTCTGCTCTACTGCTAGTGGGTTTAATGTATATTCCACAACTCCCCTTTCTGACTGCATCTATAGCAGGGCCGTCGGTGAAAACCTGAGTCCAAGTGGTGTTTGGATACTTCTCATCAAGAGCCATGGTTCTCTGTTGTGTCTCCGTCTGGGCATCTTTTGAAGTGATCCCTGGTACCTTTAGGACTACATTTGCCTTCTCTGGCCTGCTTGTCCATGGTTCTGGCATAAGTTTTTCGCACAGTGCTGCATCTCTTTCAAGCAGATCTAGGTGCTGTCTGTACAGTTCTCTAGCAATGTGGTTGGAGCTCTGGCACTTCATTCTGTTTTTTGTTCTCTCTTGAAATTTAAAATGCAGTGGGTGACTTTGAAGTCTTTTAAATTTCTCATACTATAAAAGAGTTTTTTATTGTCTCCTGGGTTCGAGTGGTTAAGTATCTGCTATCCTCTCTATCTCTCTGATGGGGGTGGATTTCATGGCTCCGAGAACAATCCTCAATCCCATATTCTGAACCGTGTCCAGTTTTCCCATTGTTGTCTTGGCTGCTGCAGCCCATGCAGTGGAGGCATATTCCTTATAAATTGTGTGCATGCAAAATAATATCAGTTTTAAAATATGGCTGTGAATTCAGAACAATTAGTTAACAAGGCAGAAATGTCCTTGAAACAATAGAACACAAAATGCGTTGTCTGTGACTGACTGACTTTCTACCGCACCAGGACATCACACAAGCGATAAACACCCGATGACACAATGTGCCATCATGTGGATGAGGATCACCGTGGAGAGGTCCCAGAAACCGCGATCAGCTAGATGTCAGGGTTATCATATTCCAGTCTATTCTGTACTAAAGATTTTCCATTGGCTTTCGCTACGAAACCCCAGGCCCTTCTCTTCCCTCTCCATACAGAACCATTTGTGTAGATAATCAGATCATCAGGATGAGAATTGTCGTGAATCAACTTCCATCTCAGTAGCCCAAGCTGTCCACTCTCTGCACTCCCGGCCTAATGTGATCATGATCCTACATAGGTCAGACATTTCCTCTCGAACTCTGACCCACTCCTCTCCTCACCCAATGTTCTTCAGCATGCACACTTGTCTTATTGTTCTTTCGCTTGAGCCATCCATGATTGTCCACTTTTAAACCTCTTACACTTAACTGCATCCAAAGCTTTATACATAGGGTGCTCTTCATCTGCAGCTACTCTGGGGTGACACTAGGTTACAGTCTAGTCAATTAGAAGGAAAGAGAGGGGAGGGGGTGGGAAGAAGTAATGGCTAATGTAAACATATATCGAGCTTTCGTCCATACTTTGTTTTTCACGGCCCATCATAACACCATAATCACATCCACCACCTTCATTAACGTAATCGCCATCATCACCATCATCCTCGTAGCTCAAACTATCAATCACATATCATCACATAAATGTTGCTCTCTTGAAAAAGTGTATGTCCAGTATCGCACTGAACACGCCTATAGTCTTCAATCAGTGTATCTGTTCATGTTATCCTTGTTTGGCTGGCACAACTATCATGACGGACAGTGAGGACGATGCCCGCACAATTCTGAAGAGGTTGTACCGAGTTGTCGGATGGTGTGGCATGCAGTTCAAACCGCGGAAACCAAGAAATGTGTCAGTCCTAAAAGATAAGGTCGCGGCAACCAGTTTCACCGCGGCAAAGAAAAGGATCCCCACGGTTGTGGAAGAACCGGTGGCAAACCTAGGCCGCGAAGTTATCTGACAGAGCAGAGGTCCGACATATGAATGAGTCACTGGCAACAGGCTTGCTTTGCTATTAAGCGATGCAGGTTGATCGGGAGGTTCAAGTTCTGGTGTCTCCAGTTCATGTTGATTCCAAAGCTTCTCTGGCCGCTGCTCGTGTACGAGGTGAGCATGACAGCAGTGGAGAATATGGAGAAACAAATTCAACTCAGCCATTCATACAAAAATCATTACAACATATACAGTCTGTCCTCTAAAATTTTAAAGATAATTAGGCAAAGAATTTAACACATAACACATTAAGTGCTTTTATGTTCACTTTTACTTAAATACTGACATGAGTCAAACCAAGGAAAAAAAAAAAAAAAAATCTAAACTTGAGAAATTATTTAGTTAGTGAACATTGTTTGGTTTCCGTCGTCAGATGAATCGGGGAATACAGTTTTCTCTGAAACAGCAACGAAAAAAGGTGTGTTAAATGATTGTTCCAGTGTTGTCATAGGTAAACATTCATTTTACAGTTAAGTCATCAATAACCCTAACAACACACACATACAACGGATATAACATAGTCATATAGTTGCGTATCCTTTACAGGACGTTGCAGAACCAACCCTAGCACATTTTTTGGGCTGCTTTTTAAAAAAACAGATTTACGTCTAGTAGTTTGCCATTGCTTTCTGAGAGGTCAGTTCTCGGTACTACTGTCGAAACCAACGTAAGACAAACCGTCCGCAGCTGGGATCGAACTTATTATTACGAAGCGCGTTCGCAACGCCTAAGCTACAGATAAAGACTGATCTACATTATAATATTTTCAGTATTATGTGAACCATTTGTATATATGTGTATATATATGTGTGTTTATCTATGTATTCATGTGAATGTATGTGTGTGCGTGTAAGTATGATACGTGTATGTATGTAGGCATGTACGCATGCTTGTATTTAGATATGTAAATATGTATGTATTATGTACCGATGAATGAATACAAACGCATGTATGTATGCATGTACTTAAGTACATAATACCTATGTATGTATTATTTACGTATGTATACATGCACGCATGTATGTATGCATGCATATATGTTTGTATGTATGTAACAGATAGTTAGGTAATGACAGTTCCATCTTCACACCAAACGAGGCACCCTATTGTTGCCGCATTCCTGTGCCAAAGTAGACCGTAGTGAATGTCTACCACTGTCCCTTGTGAAATAACTGACACTGACTGAAGTCTCGGCAAAACTAACAGCAGACACGCGCATTATATGCATAAGGCTTAATATGAGTTTATCATCAATGGAAGCAACAGTTACAACAAATCAGTTGTTGCTCATGGACTTAATCGTGTAAAGCTACACAAGTCTTGAAATAAAGTGAAAGTAATCTGTCACTGGATTTGAAAGTTTAGTCCTACTGAAACACCTGTGAGAGTAAAACTGCTGTGCACACCATATATCCAGTTCAGTTTCTAACAGGCAGTATTACCGTTAGATTGACTGGCCATCCATAGGAAGTCAATAGGCTCTATTGCGGTCAACTTTTTTTTTAACGGACCTTATGTGGATGATATACTAATTATCGTCACAAGAAACAAGAAACAACAGACAGAATCAATACATGCTCAAACTGACCAACTACATAATAACACTTCATTGTTCTTGCAGCTTGAATGCAAAAACAAATTAGTCTTTTTAGACATCCTAGACACACGTAGAGGTGAACAGACAAGCTTACGATTGGTATACCGGACACATGTTGGACTTTTGTTAGCAGGTGGCGAAGGATCACTGGCAGACAATTCGGACACGATGGACTTTCAAGGGGTGAGAAACCCTTTTAGACTAGAAACCCGGACCAGCTCATCGAGGCCCGTCCCCTACGTTGTTTCGTTGCGTCCAAAGCCAGCTCGAGGCCCTCTCGGCTGCCTCGCCCAGCCGTTTGAGCGTTCGTTTCCGTTCATTACCGCGCAATCCTAGTTCTTTAACCACATTGTAGAGCGAAGTGGAAACGAAGCCTCTCGCTCCCACTTCGACGGCAAAGACCCGTACTGTGTACGCCTCGTTTCTCCTCAGACCGGCTGCTAAATCACTGTATTTCTCGAGCTTTTACAGGTGATTTTCATCCATACGCGACTCATACGGGACGGTCAGCTCAATCAGGATGAGCTGCCGTTTCTCCGCCGAGTGGAGAACTATGTCAGGTCGCAGACCGGTCTTCCGGATTAACTCAGGGTACCTTTCATGGCCTGGCAGATCAACCGCCAGTAATCAGTCCCTCGCAGAGTCTAGCACAGATGGAGCGAATGCGTCTCTGTTGACCTTACCTTTTTGAATCTGCCCAGCCTTGAGGAAACGAATGGGGACGATGGTAGAACTGGCTCTAGCGTTAGCCCTCATTCTAGCCTGGTCAACAACGGCTGCTAACTCTTTTAGCACCTTGTTGTGTCGCCAGGTATATCGGCCTTGGCCTAGGGCTTTCCTGCACGCGGACAGGATGTGCTCAAGAGTCTGTTTCGCTTTGCACAACTGGCAAGTCGGATCGTTAGTCGCAGACGATTTAACCATGTTAACACCGGACGGTAATACATCGTACGCCGAACGAACGATAAAGCTCAGTCGCAACGGGGTCATTCGCCAGATCTCACCCCGTGTGAGTATTCTTGGCAATGCGCTCTCCAGGCTGATCCAATAGCCCTGCTGCGACTGCTAGGCTGCTTTCTGAACCCGAACCTCGTTTTCGTTGTCTCTCACTTATTGTATTACCATGTCTCGACGTTCTTTGGCTGAGGCCTTTGACCACCAATTGACCTTCCCGTGCCCTAGGCCTCGATGGTCGGTTTGAGTGTAACCCATTATCTCCCTCAATTTTAGTGCGTTCTGCGCAGATTAAATAGCATCGAGGACTCTCCACTTCTGCCCAGTCTTGAGAGCGGGCTGGACAGCGATGACATTTGGGTCTGAAGACTCGCGCAAGAGCATGGCGAGTCTTACTTTGCCAACTTTAAACTCTTCGGTTATCGATTTGAACGGGAGTACCATAGCATACAACATAGACCTATAACCAAACTATACAAAAAGGTTGAAGAATGTGACCTAGTACTACACGCAAAAACCCTTGATCATGTATGTCTACAACTCTTACCCAAATCCGGAATGGACACACGTACACAGCACAAACCCTTAGATCATTGAAGAGAGCAGCCAGTAACGGAGGAGCTAGTTCGGCCATCATGCTGCAAGATGGGAACCCCAGTAGAAACGCCATGTGCCTCCGAGAAACTCGAGAAACTTCAGAGCAGAAAAGCAAGCAATTATTTATTGACGTAACAGAAGTGCTTGAGGATAGAAAAATTAGAAACAGTAACAGTTTTTCCTTGCATGACTGCGGGTCAATCCTCCAGGCGACTCTACGGAATCCACGTGACTACATGGAGAGAGAGAGCTAACCTGCCAGATAAACAGACTCGCAAAAAAAAACAAGCAGCAAATTTTCTACTACTACAGGCTCAACTACCACATGCATAAAATAAAGACTGTAAAGTCCCCACAGTGTGCCTGTCAGTCGAGACCACAAACACCTGAGCACATTCTACAGACCTGCCCATTCTACCTACAAATACGAAAATATATCAGACCTCAAGAGCAAAGTGTGAAGAGCAAGTCATGGGGAACCATGAAGGACCTGCAGCTGACATGCGAGTTCATAGAGGCAACCCACCTAAAGGTCTGACCTGAGCATACGAAACCGAATGTAAGTAAGCAGAAGAGGACACTTCTCAAGCCTTCAGATGTGTTAGACCTATAGAGATACACCTCAATTTATAGACCAATCGGCACTTGATAGGTGATGTAGTCAGCATCACGCTCGCCGCCTTTACTTCCTAGGACTTTACCTGATATCCATTTAAGACTGTTCAACTGGGAGCCACAGTCAGTTTATGTTATTATTATTATTTTTTTTGTTTTTAAAGAAATGACTAGCTTTGTCAGGATCTGAACAAACGACTTTCTGCCAGGTTTGCATCTAGCCGCTACACCCCGAAGGCTTCCTATGTATTTGTGAATTATCCCAATATTGTGATGTAATCTGTTCGAATATTACGAATCAGGAAACAAATCAAATGAGTTCGTAGAAACTTGTACTTACGTCGTAACTTCTCACTTTACCCGACTGAAAGGAATTTGACACAGAAAATGTATGCTATTTAACGTAAACATTAGGCAAACAGAAAAAAAGTCTTTTCATGCCATTAGCACACCAGGTTCACGATGCTAGGGTCACTTGTTAATACAGCAGTGGGCTCCTGCAGATGATGTGCTCAAGATCCCGTCGACTACCTTTGCTTCCTATGACATTTCTTGGTACCAGTTCCGACTAGAGCTACCTGGTATTAAAGGATAATTGTGTTAGTTCTCATTCATCATGGGGATTAGCTGACCTTTGTGAAACCATTTTGTTGTTACGGTTCCCTGATGTATGTTCAGTCTAAAAACCGCCAATCCCCCCTCCACAATCGACAGGGATTTTACTCCTGTTTCTGCAAAAACCCTCTCACTTAAAATAACACCTACTCGCATTGAACAATCTGAACCTTTCATAATTTGCCTTAATATTATATTTTTGTTTCACTGGTATAAAATAGCTTTTAGAAATACCAAAAAGTGATGTTCTATGTAAACTATGGAAAGCCTTCTTGTAAAGGACAGTTTGTCCATGACCGGCTGTAGCTGACTGACCAACCTTTAGGCGTACTGGGAATGTACTGCTAGACCAACATTTGTATATACCAATCTATTCTTGGCAGGTCATGTGGTCAGCATCACGCCGGCCACCTTTACTTTCCTAGGAATGCACCTGGGAGCCATTCAAGGCAGGGTCGACCTGAAAGTCAAGTCATTGTTGAAAAAAGTCCAGTTCCGCGAGAATGCGAACCCATGACCTTCCAATCATGCAGGCGTCTAGCAGCCAACGCCAGGGCGACTCCCAACATCTTTCTTGAATTCAACGAAATTTAAAATACTGGGTTTTTGTTTTTTAATAAATTCGTCAGAGATATGTCCCAGTGGGAATATTTAATCTAATCATCCTATTCTAGGTCAAAAAACGCCATGATGCTGTCTCAGGATTTTGACTACTGGCCCTTTAATTATATTGAGAATTGTATTACAAAAAGTCTGACGTTACTCATAACAGAGTAATTCCCCTCCAGTCAGTAACAATGATTGCTCTCTTCCATTGATTCGTATTCCCCACCTTCCAATATTTTATTTAAAAAATCGTTCACTGTGTTTATGGTTACATCATCTGTTACCTTGAGCTTGTCAGCAGCTTTATTGTCATTATATGCTGCCGTATTGTTTACTAATGAATTGATCGCTTCCCTGATGTACATGTCAGTTACGTGTCCTTCGTATATATATATATATATATATATATATATATATATATATATATATATATATATATATATATATATATATATATATATATAAAACATCGAAAAATTCTTAAAAATACCCCCCAAAAAAATTAATTGCACAGCTGATTGTTTTCAATCAGCTGTGGATTGGGTTATATTTATGACACACTGGTCACAATCATAGGCTCTTATATTCCTCTTTCAACACATACATCATCATTTTATCATTAGTAGTACCAGTCCTATACTGGTTGACCAGACGCCCCGTAAGTGCAGTGGTCCTATCGTGCCAGGCTCTGCTAATTGTTACTCACAATTATCACATTCTTATGGACATTGTGAACAGACTGCTCCCCCCAATTCTCCGATCGGCCAATACCTCCTAGTGTATTACCAATAGAGATGGGATTCATAGGCAAAAACCGGTTGGGTCTCAGTACTTCCACTGCTAACTACACGCGCATGAGGCGACAAAATGGTAGACCCGTTGTCATCTGGTTAACATTTTGTTTTTCCCTCAAATCTCCTGTTGAGATCTAAACCCAGATTATACTCTTCACCGCAACAAGGTATGCACATCTAGTTTTTCTATTGAAATTTTTACTTAGCATGACAAGCGGGAGTTCACATCTCTCCATATAAAGTTGTACTCCTTAGAGTGGGCCCGAGATCACATCTCTCCCTATTCAGTTGTACATCTTCAAGTGGGCGAGATACCACATCTTTCCATAGGCAGTTGTACACCTTTAAGTGAGCGAGATACCACATCTTTCCATAGGCAGTTGTACACCTTCAAGTGGGCGAGAGATCACATCTTTCCATAAGCAGTTGTACACCTCCAAGTGGGCTAGAGATCACATTTTTCCATATGCAGTTGTACTCCTCAGAGTAGGCCAGAGATCACATCTCTCCCTATTCAGTTGTACATCTTCAAGTGGGCGAGAGACCACATCGT
Source organism: Candidula unifasciata (assembly GCA_905116865.2). Classification (NCBI taxonomy): domain Eukaryota; kingdom Metazoa; phylum Mollusca; class Gastropoda; order Stylommatophora; family Geomitridae; genus Candidula; species Candidula unifasciata. The sequence continues at coordinate 270,394 of CAJHNH020004157.1, forward strand.
TCCATAGACAGTTGTACACCTCCAAGTGGGCATGAGATCACATCTTTCCATATGCAGTTGTACACCTTCAAGTGGGCGAGTGACTACATCGTTCCATAGGCAGTTGTACACCTCCAAGTGGGCGAAAGATCACATCTTTCCATATGCAGTTGTACACCTTCAAGTGGGCGAGTGACTACATCGTTCCATAGGCAGTTGTACACCTCCAAGTGGGCATGAGATCACATCTTTCCATATGCAGTTGTACACCTTCAAGTGGGCGAGTGACTACATCGTTCCATAGGCAGTTGTACACCTCCAAGTGGGCATGAGATCACATCTTTCCATATGCAGTTGTACACCTTCAAGTGGGTGAGTGATTACATCGTTCCATAGGCAGTTGTACACCTCCAAGTGGGCCGAGTAAAGCCTACACAATACCATACACGTCCACAATCACGACTGCATGGTCTTTGCAAAATATATATGTGATTCTCACCACCAGTTACCTCTGGACGACTGATTGCTCACGAAGAAAAGCCGATTCCATCATTTTGATCATGCAATTTGAACCTGATAGCAAGACAACGTATCTAGCAGAGATTCCCCTCCCCCAGAACGAAATGTGCAGTTACCGTCTCCATCTTCATTCCCATACATGATGTGGTGTTATGTCGTATGTGAAACTCGCATCACTCAGCCTTCTCCCTCTTGGTTTCGCAGTTAAAGCCCTATCGAATATTTGATACACAGGTGAATGTAATTACAGGTCCTGACCTACATTTGTCCCCTATCAGCTGCTAAACATCTTTGTCTGTCCATTTCCTACATTCCAGTCCCAAAGTAATTAGCACCTAGTGTAGCTTTTCTCTGTATTTTAACCCATTCCACTCCTTCGCTAATCTCTTTAGTGTTGGAAACATTGTTGATTGTCTGCTCAACCTTGGCTGTTCAGAGCGTGTCCCTCTTTAGTTATCACGCTTCACAGTCATATTACCCATGTGGGATTTGTTCTGTTTCTTTAAGACAGCAATCTACATGTAATATGCAATGGTTGACATAGCCAGGTTATGTCTCACACACAACCGTGTGTCCCACGTGAAGTATAATATGGTTCATCAAGTCTTATTCGGTATGCGTTCCAGCTTCTCCAGCTGAGTTTATGAAACAGTTAGTATTCCTAGACAGTATTTAAGACCGACATAACTGGGTACGGAATAAGTGCGTATAACATATGTTGTTCTATGTCTGAAAGTCATAAACTTCAGTGCAATTGGAGCTCTCTCTGCTCATACAAGTCCTTGAAAGAAATACCAGGTCAACTGGCATGCCACAACACGCCAGACGCGTCCCTTATGTAGAGCGTAGCTGACGCTCCAGCCCGTATTTTCCGCACCGCACCCCCCCCCCCCCCCCATTTCCTTTAAAGAGAAAAACACTCTCAGTTAGGGACAGTACACATGGCGTCACATCAAGGTCCTGAAATAGTTGGCAGACATTGTGGACAAAACCAGGATGATAGCCAGCGTGAGTGCCAGTCCCAACGTCTTTCCATGCACTAACTCAAGGCTGTGCAGATATCTACACTTTCATATAACAAAGTCGCACACGCTCTATCCATACTCGACTGTCCTAGGGATTGGCAACTTCTGGTTGCTTTTTATGGTTTTTAGATCACCAGCTCATCCTGATCGAGCTTAATGTGCCGTACGAGTCGCAGATAGAGGATAACCATCTGTACAAGCTCAAAATGTAGCTGGCGCCTAGTCTGAGAGCGAGGAGGCGTATTCAGAAAAACTATTCCTCGTAGACGCAGGCGCTCGAGGGCTAACTCCACTTCCACATGTAATGTACTTTATCATCTGGGCTTGTGAGTGTAAGAATGCACTAAAGAAACTGGCCGATGCTGCTGACAGAGCTTCAAGCTGGTTGTGGACACAACGTAACGTCGTAGGGAATCGGCCTCAATAGACTGGATGGAGCGCTAGGCAGAAAATAAATTCATCCCTAAAAGCTAAAGTTGCCGAATAACATCTGTTTGTGTGTCTCTGTCTATTGCAAAAATATGTCCAATAAAAGTCTGTAAATAAAACGATACATACCTATAAAGCACAGTTGAAAATTAAATAAAGACATTGTTTTGTACGGACTGATACTTACGATTACCAGCTGGTGTGCAAACATTTAAAATAGATAAACGTAAAAAAAAATATATTTGCCGGAAATTTGGACTTAGATCCCTCGTGCCCCTGCACATACATATTTGAATAAATGGTCCTTATAGATGCCATCTAAAAAAGGAATACCTGGACACGAAATGACAATAGCAGTAGTATAGTAGCATGTTTATGGCGCACAGTTGAGGACCAGGAGGATTCACTAAATCCTCCAGCTTCTTCTCCAATGACCTCTTCCTACTAGGTCAAGGGTCAGATAAGGCTGAGACAAGTTGTCCCGAATAAGGATTTTTTTTTTATGTGAAGTCTATTTTAGAATGTTTGCTCAGGGGCGAGCCATAAGCCTTTAAAACGAAAATCCCCATCCCCCTTTTTTTTTGGGGGGGGGGGGGGGGGAATCCTTTTCCCCATAGGGTGTTCACTAGACTGTTAAACAGTCTGGAACTCGTAAAAAAGTGTTGGTATGCATATGCTGTTTATAATATGTTTCTTGTCGCTAATAACGCTCTGGATATTCAATTTCTTTAACTTGCTTGAGACAACTACCACTCAACCTTATGTGTAGCGGCCTAGAAATTCTACTGACCTGCTTTACTTCAGGTTTAATAGTATTTTTTTTTTAATACCATCTGCATGTTGAGCTTAGTCTGTTCAAATGTTCGTACAGTCTAGTCCCATTACTGTAGAGCAGGCACTGTTCGTCTGCAAATAGTTGCTTCTATTGTGTGTGGATCTAAAAAGCAAAGTTAATATTCTCTTGATTTTTTCTGGGTCGACTGCTTTAAAGCTAGCATCTTTTCATATTATTTCTATGTATATGGTAAATATAATAGGAGACGTCAGAGAAGTGCTGTAGGAGTGACCATAAGAGATATGATCAGGAATGAGATCATAAGAGAAAAAGTCGGTATAGAACCAATTCTGGATTGCATACGAAGACAGCAAGTGAAATGGTTTGCCCACTTAGAGAGAATGCATTGTGACACCATACCATACAAAGCATACATGGAAAGAGAAGAAGGACGTAGAGCACTAGGTAGACCAAGAACAAGATGGAAGTATAACATCAGAGAAACTCTACAACAGCACGATGTGCCTATTGTCGAGGCGGCCAGAAGAGCTAGAAACAGAACCTTATATCTCCCTCGACACCCACAGCGGTAAAAGAGGAAGTGAAAAAGAAGAAGAAGAAGAATAGGAGACAACATATATCCTGGCCTCAAAACTTTATTGAATGTAAACATGTCAGACATGCATTCTTGTGTTTATCATTATCACTTCGCATCATAAAATAGCCTCTTTTGGTATGTGTTCCAGTTTTTTCCAGTTTTTAAAACTTTTAGTATCCCCAGACCGTATTCAATGACCGGCATAACAAAGACCGCATTCAGTGACCGACATAAAAAAGACCGTATTCAGTGACCGACATAGCAATATTCTGAATGAGTGTTATGCCAAATCTTGTTCTATGTGTGAAAGTCATAGTCGATTGTGCCAGAGGAGATCTCTCTGTTCTTAAGATGGCAGGTCTTTAAAAGATAGACCTCTTCCAGATGTGATTTCTAATACTGATTGTGGACAATGTAAGCACTGTGATTAACAAAAAGAGTCGTCTTAAACCGGTCTTGTGTCATAACTGTATTTATGCACGCTAAAACGCTAAAAAGAAATACTAGATACACAGTGACATACATATTGTCAACAAATCAAAAAAAAATTTTAAATATTTTTTTTTGTAATCACAGTTCTACACTAAAAATGAAAACGATTTTAAAAAATGTGTGTAAAAAAGGATAAATATTAGTTTTGTACGCGGATACTTACAAATGCTAACTGATGTTCAAAGATTTTAAAAAAAATGCATAAACATAACACATGAAATATGCAGCAGAAACTGAGGATCAGATTCCTTGTCCCCCCCCCCCCCCCCCCCTTCCCCTGTCTTTCTACAAAAGTAATTGCATAAAAGGACCCTCATAGGTCCCCTCCAATAATACATACATTGACACAGAATAACATTAGGCATTGTTCCTATAAAAAAATAGATTGTTAATTGTCCCTCTTCTTTACAACTCTAACGGCAGAAATGAAACTTGATTTGTTAAATATCATATACTCACACACACAAACACACACACACAAAACACACACACACACACACACATTGTCCTCCTGTCTCATTATGTGTGACTTAGGTTTCGCAGTGTATTTATCCATTCTGTTCTATCCCTTGCAATCAGTTCAGGATAGTGTATGAAACCGAACGCTGCACATCTAACTGTATATAATCTACTTTGGCTTTAAGGTTTCTTCTGGGCGTCGTCGGCTCCTTCTTAATTCATTTATTTTCCAGTTTAATTGCTGGTGATTTTCTGCCTTTTTTTTTCTTAAGAAAATTCCCAAATAACGCCCTCCTCTTTGTCTTATAGCTGTTGATGCAAGTGATTGACAAACTCAATAATATATTTTTCTCTACTGCATTTGAATGCATCCCCGTTTAAGTTCGTCATTTTCCACAGAATTTGTTTTTGAATGCATTCACTCTAATTCCATTTAGTGGCTCTCCAACCCTAACTGGCATATTTTTACATAATGAATCTATAACTGAGAGAAAAATAACTTTATTTTGATAAGATATAATTTTAAAAAAAAACCTTTATTTATAGTCCAGGCTATTAAAAGCTGTTATAAAAATTAAACATCGATGGACAAGATCTACAAATAATAAAGAATATGTATTGGCAGGAAACAGCTGCTATAAGAATCAACAACTGTTGAGATAGATTTCGGAGCATAAACAGGGGCGTACGACAAGGCTGTGTACTTTCACCTGTTTTATTTTCACTATACAGTGAATATAAAATAAGATCTTTAATCGATATGCCCCGAATTGTGATCAGTGGACAGCATTTTAAAAAAAAAAACAGTTTACGTAATGTAGTTCTTTCTGAATTGTTGCTATCAAGATTGTGTCATCAACACAATCTTGATAGCAAGAAGTCAGAAAGAACTACAGGAAATGACAGACATCATGGTGTTAGAAAGTGGAAGAATGGGCCTCGGTTTGAATAATTGGAGAAGTAATGGTGGTATCAAAGAAACAATTATTTCTAAACGTGTAAAAAAAAGCCAATGGTGTTTTTTTCGGACAAGTACATAAATTTATGTATCAGGGCACATGGATAACATAAGATGGAAGATGCATGTCTTAAGACAGAATAGGACAGGCAAAAACTGCATATAATAAAATGAAGAACAGCTTATGCAATATATCTTTGTCGTTGAGCGTTAGAAAAAAAGAAAAAAACTCTTGCTAGCTATATACATCTAGTTTTAACATATGGCTGTGAGTCTTGGACAATCGGTAGCCAGGTCAAACAATTTTTTGTCGCATCAGAGATCGGAGCCAACTTATCACAGACATCAGAAGGAGGCAATCATAATTCTTCGGCTATGTTATGAGAGTAGAGAAAATGGAACATCTTGTGACCACTGGAAAGATCAATGGAGTGAGGAATAGAGAAAGTAACCAAAGAAGATTCTTGACAGTCGTGTTGCTTGACATGTATGTGTGTCATCACATAAACTGATACATGCTGCTGGAGATTAGCAATTGCGGAAGGCATGATCGCCAACGCCCGTCGGCAGGGCACCTGATGATAACGATTCAAAGCTGCTGATATTTTAGAATTGCATGTCATGAGATCGTTTTTTGCACTTCCTTTACTATCATAATTACCTAATAAATTAGGAAGTGATCCGTTACTTTATCACTAGTTTTGCATCCCGGCCTGTGTTTGCTAAACCGTTTGTTTTTCCTTGCATATCATGGCTGTTTTTACATAGCAGAAAAATGACTTTGGCAAAATCGAGATCTTCCAGTTGTGAGTTCTTCACTCAGTCAATGCTGGTGTTTACAAAACAACATTTTACCATCACCCAGTCAATGGCTTACGCTAAAAACAAAAAAGAGGAGATAAAATGCATACTCGATTTACTTCTGTTTAGCTTAACTAAGTAACCTCAACAACCATCTACGCACACAGCACACCATGAACCTTTAAACTGAGATTTATATTTCGTTTCAATAGTATACCTTACTATTCGGAAATACACAATTGTAATGTTTTATGTAAACTATCAAGCATACATTTTTAATTAGATGAAATGCAAAATTAGGGGTTTGTTGTTTCTCAATAAATTTTTCGAAGATGTATCAAAGATTTACAATTTATCCAAGCATCCTATTCAAATTAAAAAAAAAAAACGGTTCCCGTTTCAAAAATTTGAAAACCTATTGTTTCTTTAATTGTGTGGAAAAATATTACAAAAAGTCCTTGAAAATACTGTTAACAAATTAATCCCCCCCCCCTCACCCCCTCCTCCTCCTCAGTAAGTAAGAATAATTACTTTCTATCATTACTAGGGAGTTCCTTACGTCCCATGTTTAATTAAAAATTCTTTCGCTCGGTTTATGGTTACGCCAAATGTTGCCTTGAAGTTTTCTGCAGTTACATCATCATTATCATTACTTGTTGACATAATGTTTGCAAACGAATTGATCTTCTCTGTGGTATACATGTCAGTTATGTGTTCTAATATTTGTATTTACATATATAATCTATATGTATGTACATATATTTATATGTATACATATATCTGTGGTTGGGTGCTTCGTCTGTGTGTTTATAACGTCTTAGAGTACACAAAATACCAACAGGAAAATTAATTACAGAAATAATGTTTTATATCAGCTGTCAGTTGAGTTATATTGACCGTCAGTTGAGTTATATTGACCGCACTTTGATCACGTTCATGTGCATTCAGATTTCGTTTTCAGCTTACATATGAGAATTTGGTGACTAATATTACAATTCCTTTGCTTGTTGACAAAACGTATTGTACGTGCAGTAATAGTCTTACAGTGCCTGGCTGTGCTAATTGTTACTCACAGATTTCGCATTCTTAGGTGTAATGTGGACTGGGGGCTTCTATAATTCTCGGACTGTCCTCTCTCTGTTATGGTTTTACCAAAATCGGTGCAAAATCTAGCACAAAATCGCTAGGGTGTAAGTACTTCTACTACTAACAACACCCCTGTAGGGCGAACAAGAACAGATTCACTGCTGCCTATCAGACATGTTTAAACAGCGACTACTTAATGCTTTTTCTTTTACGTGTGATTTCTAACACTGAGTTTATCTATCTAGGTTGAGATTCGACCTCATAGCATTCAGTACAAGCCCACATTTGTTCTTTCTTTCTCCCCCTCCCTCCTCAAAAGCAAGCGAAATGTTTCCATAAAGATGGTAGGCAATGTCGTCTCGTTAATATCATGTCTCCCTAAAATATATATTTGTAAACTTCGCCCTGGAACATTCTCTCGCGATATATATATATCTATACTCAGTTATTCTATTTAAATCACTTCTTGGACCCACATAAAGCTAGGCAGTTAATCGAAGTTACCATTCATTGCTTGCGGCGTTAACACCACCCGCTAACACTTAGGAAACACACCCTGAATTAGCTACAGTATTTCGGGTGACGAGGTCAGCGGCTCAGGAGGCGCTGTCCGAGCGTGATTTTGGTTTGATATCAGGGGATTATGCATGGGAATAGTACAGCCTGCCTAGTGAATGTAAAAGCCAGCACGGTAGGCATTTCGGATTAGAGACAATCGCGGCTCTTAATGCATGTTACAGGTTTTAATTTATCGTTATTCATTACAGATTTTGTGTGTGCTCCGTAAATATTTGGTTGGGTGTGTTAAGTGTAGTTGTAATCTGCTTTCGGCGCACAAGACGAGCAGACTAAAGGTCGCTGAAAATATACTAGATAATACATTGACATATATTGTGTCAATAAATGTATAAATTTTTTTAAAAATCATTTGTAAGCACAATTCTCAATCAGATAAAGACATAGTTGTCTCGTACGGACTGATACTTACACCTTTCAGCTGGTGTGCAAACATATAAAAACGATAAACATAACACATAATATATGCGCCGGAAACTGGAGCTTAGATATGTTATGCCTCTCCCCCCCCCCTCCCCACCACCTCCTTCTCCCACAAAGATTGTGAAAAGAGGTTCTCATAGTCAGCCTTCATTAATAAATACATCAACACGGAAAAACAACATCCATTTCTCCCCATCAAGCACTGGATCGGAAACTGTCCCTCCTCACAACTCCTAACAGCAAAATTGAGAGTTGATGCATATATATATATATATATATATATAATTTGTCATAATGTGCCAATAAACGTCGATTTTTATATTCCGCTCTAACCGGTGCAATCAATTTAGTATAGTGTATTGAACTCAAAACTGCACACTAAACTTATTTCATCTATTTTCGTTTAAAATTTGTGTGTGTGTGTGTGTGCCGCCTCCTTAATCTGTTAGCTTCACAATTTAGTGATAGTCTGGTGATTTTCTGCTTTTGTCTTCAAATGAAGATTCCAATTTAGCGCAATCGTCTCTGTCTTAAAACTGCTTATGCAATCGATGGCCCAGAAATTTATCTTATTTTTTCACCACATTTGAATTATTTCCTATTTAAGTTCATCATTTTTAGCAGTCATTCCTTTCACAATCAAAATTACTCAATAATTAAGGAAATGATCTGTTACCCTATCACTAGTTTTGCATCTGTCTGATATGTTGTTGGTGTCTAGTATATTTGTGCTTTAGGATTTATTTTGCTGTTCCAGCTAGCTAAACTACCTGTTTTTTCTCGCATGTTACGGCTGTTTTTATATAGCAAAACAAATAAATGTGTGTTTTTGTTCGCAAAATTAAGATCTTCTAATTGCGTGTTCTCAACCCAGTCAATGTCGGTTTTTACAAAACATTTTCTCAACACTCAGTCTATGGCTAACGCTAAACAAAAGAGGAGATAACATGCATCCCTGTGTTCCTACAGTGTTAACTCAGTCAGTCACTCTAACAACTTTCTACGCACACGGCACACTTTGAACCTTGATACTGTGATTTGATAGTATATTTTGTTTCAGTGGTTTACAATAGCATTCCGTAATACCCAGTAGTGATGTTCAACATTAATTATCAAAGGCCTTCTTAAATTCAATGAAATTCAAATTAGGGGTTGTTGTTTTTCAATAAATTCTTCGATGATGTGTCAAAGATTGAATATTTACCTAAGCATCATATTCTAGATCAAATAACTGTTGGTACCCGTCTAATGATTTTGACCATCCACTAACCTCTTATTGAATTAAAACCTATTTTACAATGACTCTTCGACATTACTGATAACAGAGTACCCCCCCCCCCACCCCCCCACCCCCAGTAAGTAAAAATGATTACTTTCTTTCATTGACTAGAGATTTCCCCACCTCACATATTTAATTAAATAAATCATTCATTGGGTTTAATGTTACATAACCTGCTACCTCGATCATTTCTGCAGGTATATTGCCATCATCTGCTGATATATTGTTTGCAAACGAATTGATTGCCTCTTTTTGATGTACATGTCAATGTACATCAAAAAATGTGTTTATATATGTATATATATATATATATATATATATATATATATATATATATATATATATATATATATATATATATATATTGTATATTTATATATATATATATATAAATATATATATATATATTTTATATATATATATATATATATATATATATATATATATATATATACATGTAATTTGTGCTTTGCACACATTAAATTCTGGACACGGAGCGACAGAAAGACAGACTTAGGGATGAAGTTTGGATAGAGAACGTTTAGGTACATTTAGCGTATAATGTGCTACTGATAATTTAATGACGGTGAGCCAGCGTATTTTGTTGTTTGGTCTTAGTGGTGAGTCGTTTCTGTACAGTGTTTTGTCACAATTATTAAGGTGTTGCTTTATTGTACGGATTAGAAGTGTTCACATAGATTATGTTAGGCAGTTAAAGTTATGCATTGGTTATGGCGTTAACACTGCTGGCCCACACTTAGGCCACTCACCCTGCGTGCGACACAGTATCTGTGAGTTTAATTCAAGGAAATATCCACGGGAATTGCAAGCAGTGGCTAATAAATGTACAATCTAGCACGACCGACATTTCGGATTAGTGACTACCGCAGGTCTCAGAATTGCTGCAAGTTTAAATTGATCTGTGTTCATTGAAGATTTTGTATCTGCTCCATAGGTGTTTGGTTGAGTGTGTTTAGTGAAGTTTTATCTGTTATCGGCCCACACACGAACCAGAGTAAATATAAAGTCAATGACAATATACTAACAATACATTGACATATATTTTGTCTTTAAATGAAACAAATTTTTTTCTAGACATATTTTTGTGACCACAATTCCTAATCACATAAAAACATAGTTGTTTCATACGGACTGATACTTACATGGTGAAGCTGGTGTGCAAACATAAAATAGTAAATATAACACATAACATATGAACTGGAAACTAGGGCTAAGATCCTATGCGCCCCTTCCCTGACAAAAAAATTGTGAAAAGGGGTTCTCAGGTGCAGCCTCCAATAATGAACAGTTCAAAACGGAAAAACAATAGCCACCCCCACCCACACCCCCGCCGCCCCCAATCAAGCACTGGATCCCAGACTGTCCCTCCCAACAGCTCCTAGCAGCAGAAGTGAAAGTTGATGATATATATATATATATATATATATATATATATATATATATATATATATATATATATATATATATATGCGCATACATAAGAAATAAGAGAAATACACATACACATATACATTGTCTTAATGTGTCATTATGTGTCGATTCATCCGTTCCGTTGTAACCGGTGCAATCAATTCAGTACAGTGTATTTAACCCAGCCCTGCACATCAAACTGTATTTAATCTATGTTCGTTTTAATGTTTTTGTTTGTTTAGGTGTCGTCAGCTTCTTAATTTATTACTTTCATAATTTAGTGGCGGTCTGGTGATTTTCTGCTTGTTTCTTTTAATAAAGATTCAAATTTACTGACCTCTTCTCTGTCTTATAACTGCTGATGCAATTAATGGCCAAGAAATTTCTCTTATTTCTTAACCACATTTGAATTAATTCCCGTTTAAGTTCATCATTTTCTATAGGATTTGATTTTGAATGCATTTCTTTTTCTGTCTATTTAGTTTTCCAACTTTTACTGGCATGTTTAATTTTTGAAACAAAATTATAACAAACAAAAAAACAAAAAACAAAAACTTTTAACAAGATACAATTTAAAGTTCAATATTTTGTCCAGGCAATTAAAAGCTGATAATTCATTAAAATGTATTGTCATAGGTTCTTTCTTTGCATACCCTTTGCTATGAATATTATTACTTAAGTAAATAAGTGATATGTTATTCTTAGTTTAAGTACTTTATCGTTAGTTTTACATCTTCTTGGTGTTGTTGGTTTTAATTCAATATATTTGAGCTTTCATAACCTTTGTGTGTGTGTGTGTGTGTGTGTGTGTGTGTGTTTGTTTGTAAAGTCCCATATGTAATAATTTGTTTGCTAAACCACAAGCTAAGCCGGGACAAATAGATATCCTCCAATTGTGTGTTCTCTAAACAGTCAATACCGATGTTTGCAAAACAACCTTTTATCATCGCCTAGTCTATGGTTTATGATAAATAAAGAATAAAAAAGAAGTATCATCCCTTTCTGTGTAAAAACTGTTTCAACCTAATCCAGGTGAAAACCATCTACGCACACGGCACACTCTGAACATTCATAAGTTGACCTAATTGTACATTTTGATTTAATGGCATACCATCATCATCATCATCATCATAATCGGGTGCTTTGCCGACTGGCGTGGGCAATCATGCCTCTCTGCAATCTGCAATCTCCTGCAGAATGTATCAGTTCGTGTGCTGACACACCTCCATGCCATTCAACACGACTGTCAAGAATCTTCTCTCGTTGTCATTCCTTTATCCTCCCTTAAGTAGATATTTCCAGTGGTCACAATATGTTTTATTTTCCCTCTTCTCGTAGTATGGCCGAAAAATTATGACTGACTCCTTCTGATGGCTGTGATAAGTTCCCGCCTCTTTTAGAACCTCTTTGTTACTTTTTTGGGGATGTCCAAGGTATTCTAAGCCTTCTTCTGTAAAACCACATCTCTGAGGCCCCATAAAATTGTTTGGCCTGCTTACCGACTGTCCAGGATTCACAGCCAATTGTTAAAATTGGATGTATGTAGCAAGCAAGAATTCATTTTCTTACTCTCAATGACAAGGATATATTGCACAAGATGTTCTTCATTTTATAAAATGCAGTTTTTGGCTGTCCTATTCTATTTCTTATCTCAGTTATGCATCTTCCATCTGATGTTATCCATGTGCCCAGATACTTACATTTCTGTACTTGTCCTAAAGTAACACCATCGACTTTTATTACACATTTAGGAATTATTTGTTTCTTTGATACCACCATTACATCTGTCTTCCAATAATTCAAACTGAGGCCCCTTCTTCCACTTTCAAACACCACAATGTCTATCATTTCCTGTAGTTCTTTTTGACTTGTTGCTATCAAGACTGTGTCATCTGCATAACGTAAATTCTTTATATTGTGCCCAACAACCACAATTCCAGGCATATCAATTAAAGATCTCATTAAATATTCACTGTATATTAAAAACCAAATCAGGTGTCGTACCTCCCTCTTTATGCTTTGAGATATACCCAAACATGTGTTACTTCTTATAGCTGCTGTTTGCTGCCAATACATATTCTTTATTATTCGTAGATCTTTTCCATCAATGTTTAATGTTTCTAACAGTTTGATTACTTCTTCATGCTTCACACAGTCAAATGCTTTTGTATAGTCTATGAAGCATAAGTACAAATCAGTCTTTACTTCTATAGCTCTTTCTGACAATGTCCTTAGGATGTATATGTCATTGTTTGTACCTTTTCCTTCTACAATTCCACATTGTTCATTGCTAATTTCTGGTTTAATTTTGTTTCCTATTTTTCTCATTTTTATTCTCAGTAAAATCTTAGTCATGTGACTCATAAGACTTATTGTGCGATGGTCTTCACATTTTAGAGTGCCTGGTTTGTTTGGCAGAGCTCTTAATATGGATTTTAAAAGGTCATTTCAAATGTACCCACTATTATGAATATCATTTAAAAGTTTAGTTATTTTTTCAATTCCAAAATCTCCTAGTGCTTTCGATTTCTTTCAGTGAGATGTTGTCTGGCCCGGTGCTTTTCCTTTCTTCAAATGATGTATTGCATCCTCAACTTCTGCAGTCATTATTGGTGGATCATCATTGTTGGTCTGCAGTTCTACGTCTGGTCTATTATCATCATACAATTACCCTATATACTCTGTCTATCTATTAATTATATTACTATGTCCTATTATTAGGTCACCACCTTTTGATATTAAACATTCAGTGCTGTTACGTGTCATCTTTCCTGTTAACATATGTATCTGTTGGTACATAGAATCTGAGTCATTCCTTTGATTTTCCCCAATTTCTGTACACATTTGATTCAGCCAGGCTTCTTTAGCCACTTTGCATTTGTTCACTATTTCTTTTTGTATTCAAGAGTTTTTTTCTTTATCATTCTTTTTCATCCTTCTTTCATTCATCAACTGCAGAATTTCGGTTGACATCCATTTTTTTTTTTGCAACTTTATGGGTTGGTGAGATGGTCTATTTTGATGTCCGTTGAATTGACACGCAACATATCCCACTGTTCATCAATAGTCTGTATAATTTCCATTGCATTATACCGGTTTAGTACAGTGACATTATACTGTTCCTTAATTTCTTTATCCGTTCAAGAATTCCTAAATTTAACTTGATGTTCTGTGGTATTTTTCTAATGTTGTTTAGTGTTAATTTAATTTTTCCTACAACTGGAACATGGTCACTAAAGCAGTCTGCTCCTGGTCTAGTTTTTGCTCCAACTAAGCTGCTCCGGAATCTTCTTGAAATCAAAATATAATCAATCTGATGGCTGACATTATCGCCAGGACTTTTCCAAGTCCACAATAAGGAACCTATAATCATGATGTGCGACTCATCCCATGCTATTAATCTGGAACCTCTCACATTCTTTTCTCTTAGGCCATAGCCGACCGTTATTCCGTAAAATTTGTCACATCTTATTTTCGCGTTGAAATCTCCAAGTACCATTGTTACTTTACAATTGATGCATTGATAAACAGCCATGTCTAATTCGTCATAAAATGCGTCAATATCTTCCTCTGAACTATCTGCTGTTGGGGCATAAATCTGTACTAATTTGATGTCAAACGGCTGTCGCGAAGCTTTACTATAGGTACTCTATATGATATTGTCCAAAATCATTTCACAGTTTTTAAGTTCTTTAGATCCAAAATAATATCAACTTCCTTAGTATATTTCTTCCCACCCGAGTAGATAATTCTGTGCTGATTTGAATACTTTTCCCCTGCTCCTGGCCATCGCATTTCACTAATTCCTAATATGTTGATGTTCATTCTCTTTATTTCAATCTTGATGATTTTCAGCTTTCCGTTTTGTACGAGTGTTCTGACATTCATTGTACCAATGTTCAGGATGTGTCTACCATTTACTTTTTCTACAGTAGCTGGAAAACGGTGGGGTATAACCCGTGAACCATGATGCTCCCTACCAGACGAGGTGATTCCACTGGAATCCCAATTTACGTCGTAATATTTTAAGGCATGATTTAATAGGGATAAAACAGCTACGGTTTCCCCTTACCTTCCGCCCTTTTTTTTTTTTTTTAAATTTGGTTTTACTCCTATAGCCTTTGTCTAAAGAGACTTACCCTGCAAGGCAGCAAGGGGGATGGGTTATGGTACCTCTTACCCGCAAATGGCCATGTCGTAGAGTTTAGAGGTATTTTATAGAGTTAGCTGTCCCACCAACTAACTCGCCTCCTCTCAGTAACCATCACCTGTTTTTGTCCACGGCCACTTATTCAATATATTCGTGGCTAACTTCTATAACTAGATGCCTTTCCACGATCTGCTACCTGGTGGACGCGCCTAGTAGTAGGTCAGGCTTCCACCCCAGGTATACCATAGCATTCAGAAGTACTCAAAATGATGACTATGTAAACTATTAAAACGCTTTCTTAAATTCAATGAAATTCAAGTTAAGTGGTTTTTGTTTTTCCATAAATTCTTCAAAGATGTTTCAACGTTTGAATATTTGATTTAAGCATCCTCTTCTAGGTCAAAAAACTGTCTGTTTCTGTCTCAGGATTATGACTACTATTCCTTTAATTCTATTCAGGATTATGTTAGAAAAAGTCTTTGACATTACTGATAAGAGAGTAATTCCCTTCCTGTCAGTAACAATGATTCCTTTCTGTCATTGATCCCAAATTTTCCCCTCTTTCCATATTTTATTAAATACATCTTTCGCTGGATTCATGGTTGCATCATCTGTAACCTTGAGCGTTGTTACAGTTATATTGTCATCACGTGCTGCCTTATTGTTTGCTAATGAATAGGTCACCACCCTGAATTACGTGTAACTTATTTGTCCTTCATATGTATTTATGCATGTGGTGTGTCTGTGTGTGTGTATATGTATGTGTGTGTGTATGTATGTGTATGTGTGTGTATAAATATAATACAACTTCTCCAAATACTTATTTGATCAGAACATATTTAATTTCAGAAGTAATGCTCTATATCAGCTATATGTTCGGTTATCTTCACCTGCATTCTGGTCATGTTCATTTGCGCTCATATTCATCTTTTAACATACACATTAGCATTTGATGATTAATAGTACCAGTCATATACTGGTTGACAAGACTCCTCTTACGTGCATTTGGTCTGTGAATCCTATACCATGACAACTTGTGTATCAGAGATTTGCTCATTCCACCTAGCAATCGAAAAAATCATCTATCGTCTCCATCTCCATTCCCAAACTATATGTGATGTCATGTCGAATGCGCAACTGGCTTCAATAAGCCTTCTCCATTTGATTTCGAAACTGAAGCCCCATCGAATATTTCTGCCAGTGATCCATCAGTGAAAATAATCACATCCCCTGACCAGGAGCTGTCCTCTATCAGCTGCTAAACTCTGTGTCTGCACGTCCCACAAAGTAATTAGCAACTTGTGCAGCTATTCTCTGCCTTCTAGTACTTTTACCCATTCCTCTCCTCTGCTAATCTCTTAAGTGCTGCAAACATTGTTGATTGTCAGCCAGTCTGGGCAGCCTGTGCCTATCACGTTTCACAGTCCTATTCCCACTGGAGGATATGTTCCGTTTCACATCAAACTGTAATAAAGGACCCTACTATCATTATACTATGTCTGCGGGCGATGGTTACCATAGCAAGGTTATGTCATAAAAAATCAACCGCTGTGTCACTCGTACATCATAAATTATTTTAGCTAGACTATTTCTGTATTTGTCCTTGTTTCTACAGCTGAGTCTTTGAAACGTTTAGTTTTTCCAGACCGTTTGCAATGACGGACAAAACAAGGCACTGAATGAGTGTTTATAACACCTCTTGTTCTATGTCTAGAAGACATAATTATTGGTGCAACAAGAACTCTTTCTGCTCTTAAGAAGACCGCACCAACGTGCTCCTTTAAAGACAGACTTCTTCCAAATGAGATTTCCAATGCTGATTGTGGGCAACGTAAGCAATGTGATCCTTACAGAGTAGCAGTCTTAAACCGCTCTTGTGTCCTAGTGATATTTCTACACAAAATAATATACTAGACATACAATGGCATGTCTTTTGTCAATAAATAAAACTAAATTTTTTTCAACAAAAATTGTGTAATCTCAGTTTGTAATAAAAAAAAGACATATTTATTCTTACGTGCTGATACTTACCAACTAAAGCTAGTGTGCAAAGATAAAAAATAGACAAACATATCACGTAATATATTCGCCGGACTATGTCGCTCAAATTCCTGGTGCGCCTCTGGCCCCCCCCCCCCCACCCACCCACCCCCATTTTCCCCAACAATAATTGCGTAAAGAAGCAATCATTGGCTCCCTCCAAAAATCAAATCATCGATCGGAATGACAGTAGCCGCTGCTTCCTCCCTACCAAACAATGAATCGCAAACAGTCCCTTAACTCCTAACAGCTGAAGTGAAAGTTGATGATATATATATATATATATATATATATATATAATATATATATATATATATATATATATATATATATATATATATATATATATATATATATATTCATTGTCCTGTTGTGTCATTATATGGCATATCGAGTTCTCAGTATATTTATCCATTGCGTTATATCTTGTTCAATCATTTCAATATTATTGATGGAGCCCTGTTCTGAACATCTAACTGTATCTCATCTATATTCGCTTTTAGGTTTTTTGTGTGCGTCGTCGTCTCCTTAATTCTTTCATTTTCTATCTTAGAGACTGGTGAATTTCTTTCTGCTTGTTGCCTCTCATGAAGTTTCTAATATAATGCTCTCTTCTCTGTCTTATACCTGTTGATGCAAGTGATTGACAGTCATTTTTCTTACTACTTCACATGTGTATTCATCATAGTTTAAATTCATCATTTTCCACAGGCATTTGTTTTTATATGCATTTCACTCTCTTTCTATTCAGTATCTCGTCAACTTTGACTGGCATGTTTTAACATTGAAAAAAACATTATAACTTTAAGGGAATAAAAGCTTGATTTTAATAAGATGCATTTTAAAGTTCAATATTTTATTTCGGCCATTAAAAGCTGATGATACCTTGAAATTATTGTATTTCCCTCACTATGAAAATTACTAAGTGAATAATTAAATGATCTATTTCTTGAAATACTATATTGCTAATTTGACATCTAATTGATCTATTGTTGGTGTTTTCAATATTTGTGTGCCTTTCTAACTTTTTTTACCGCCAGCTTTACCTTTGATTCTTTGTCTGCTAAACCCAATGTTTTCCTTCACATGTAATTGCTGTGTTTGAATAGCAGAAACATGTCAAAATCATTATCTTTCAACTGTGTGTTATCCACCTACTGTTTGTGTGCGTCTCAGTGTGTGGGCGTGTGTCTGTGTGTTTTTATGTGTATGTGTCTGTATAGTGTCCTTGTGCGTGTCTGTGTGTGTGTCTGTATATATGTATGTGTGTATGTATACGTGTCTGTGTGTGTTTCTGTGCGTGTCTGTGTATGTTTCTGTGTTTGTGTGTATGGGGGTGTGTGTCTGTGGGTGTGTCTATGTATGTGTTTCAATGTATGTCTACGTATGTGGCTGCATAAGCGTCGGAGTCTGTGTTAGTGTTGTGTGCATATATGTGTGTTTGTGTGTGTGTGCGTTTCTGTGCGTGTCTGTGTGTATATGGTGTTTGTCTTTGTGTGTGTCTGTATGTGTCAGTGAGTGTGTGTGTTTGCTGATGTTTGTGAGTGTGTGTACGTGTGTGTTCGTGTGTGTATGTTTCCGTGCCTTGTATCTCGGTGCCTTTGAGTTTTTCTGTGTGTGTGGCATCGTGTGTATTTGTGTGTGCATTTGTGTTTGTCTGTTTGATATTGTCTGCATGTGCGTGTTTATGTGTGTGTGTGTGTTTATGTGTGTGTGTGTGTGTGTGTGTCTGTGTGTGAGTGTGTGTCTCTACGTCTATCTGTATTTTGGACCTTGGGAACTGGCACTCCGTGTTAGGGTTAACTGCAGGTACTGCCCTGCACCACTTATCTGTCCTGAATGTCCTGTTCATTTGAGTTGAGACCTTATTCCACATATGGCAGTGCAGGTATGAAGTCTTGTGAATTCCCTTTTGAAGATCATGGCTCATCATTCAAGGAAATAAACTGAATTATTAATGTCTGATAAAATACCATTAAGAAAGTCCTACTGTTCTGCATAAGTCAACTTATAGAAGGATAACACCATTGCCTTTCCATAATAAGATACTTACACAAGTATACAACGAAAACAGGAATATAGGTGTATGGAAAGCGTATTAGACATACAAACACGATACACATATTTTACTCGACATTGCCCTGTGACGTCACACATGTTTTAAACTAGCATGACCCCAACTGATACCGATCAGTACAGTTTGACCTAACCTGTTCGTTCCAAATACTCCCCTAGTTAACGGGTATATCTACCTAGTAATGTCAACAATCATATTATAAAATGAATACATAATGTCCAAGCTGTCTGGAACCCATTGAAGGAATCCGAAGAGATTGTTCTCGGTCTAAAGGCGGAACGCTATGATTTCACACACTCCTGCAGATTGAATAGTTTGACAGCCAGGTCTCATTTATGTACATAGCCACCTCTGTCCTACACTCAGCAGCAGGGCTGAATGTACGGTACTAATAATCTATAATGTACTTAACCATGCCCATAGACGACCCAGGGTGATCGGTGATTCTAACGGAGGTAGGCAAATAGACAGAGAAGGCAGCAAGCCGTCTGTTCACGTGAAGCTCAGTCA
>CAJHNH020004157.1:292500-312500 GCA_905116865.2 Candidula unifasciata
GTGTTCTCCATCCAGCCAATGCTGGCGTTTCCACACACACAAAAAAAAGCAGCTTTTTTTCGTATCACCTAGTCAATGGCTGATGCCAAATATTAGAGAAGAAAAAATTCATCTCTGTGTCAGACTAGTTTCAACTTAAACAAATCATACAACCATCTGTTCACACGGCACACTTTGAGCCTTCATGCATTGCCAAAGTAGTATATTTTGTTTCACTGGTTACCATACCATTCAGAATTACCAAATAGTGATCATCTATCTAAACTATCAAAAGCCTTCTTTTAAAACACATTTTGATCCGCATTTAGGCGTGTTAGAAATACAGGGCTAGACCTATATGTTTATAGAATAATCGCCACTTGGTGGGTGATGTGGTCAGGATCACACCGACCGCCGTTACCTTCCTAGGGCTTCACCTGGTACCCACTCAAGGCTGGGGTCGACCTGGGAGTCAAGGTCATTTTTGAAAAAAAAAAGTCTTTGAAGTTTGTAGCATATAGTGCAGTTTCTCACTGCCTTTCAGTTTTTTTATCAGTTTCTCTCCTCCGCTAATGTCTTCGGTGTGGCAAACTGTGAAGTTTGTAGCATATAGTGCAGTTTCTCACTGTCTTTCAGTATTGTAATCAGTTTCTCTCCTCCGCTAATTTCTTCAGTGTGGCAAACATTGTTGTCTTCTCAGACTTGGCTGTTTGGGTCCTGTCACTCTTTAGTCTATCACTCATCCAAGTCCTATTCCTTGTGGAGGATATGTTCTGCTTCACGTGCAGCACTAAGATGGCACTCTGGATGCAATATGCAATGGTTGGTGTAGCAAGGTTATGTTTCACACAGACAACTGCAGTGTCCTTCGTGTATCGTAAAATAGTACACCTAACCTCATCTAGAGTTTTTGAAACGGTTAGTACCCCAAGATTTTATTTAATGACTGACATAACAGGACACAATCTGTTGTTCTATGTATGCAAGTCATAAACGTCAGAGGAATTGAAGCTCTCTGTCTCTCTCTCTCTCTCTCTCTCTCTCTCTCTCTCTCTCTCTCTCTCTCTCTCTCTCTCTCTCTCTCTCTCTCTCTCTCTCTCTCTCTCTCTCTCTCTCTCTCTCTCTCTCTGCTCATAAGATAATTGGTGGTTAGAAGACATACATGGGGCAATGGCATGCCACCACAGACCGTTAAGTAGAGTGAATTAGACGCTCGAGTACGTTTTGTCCGCGTGCAGTAAGGACCTCGGTCAGGGACGGCATACATGGCGTTAAAACATTGTCCTTAAATAGTTGGCGAACATTGAGGACAAAGCCGGGATAAGGCCTATGGCGATGTCCAGTCCTAACATCCTTATCATGCGCTTCCTCAAAACTGGGCAGATATATTAGGGCTCTTTCAACAAGGTCTCATACGCTGCATCAATACTCGACTGTGCAAAAGACTGGTAACTGGCTGTTTTTCTGGATGTTTCTAAGAAATACCCCGAGCTAATAACAAAAAAACAAAAAAAAACTGGCCTGAGACCAGACATGCTTCTCACTCCGCGGCAGATCACCAGCTCATCCCGATCGAGCTTAGCGTGCCGTACGAGTCGCGGATAGAGAAAAACCATCTGCACAAGCTGGAAAATTAGAGTAAACTCGTTTCAAGTCTGAGGAGTATACAGTAAAATTCTTCGCCGTCGAGATAGACGCAAGAGGGCTATCTCCACTTCCAAGTACAATATACTAAAACACATGTGCTTGCGATGAAACTAACCAACGAGAGCACTTAGACAACTAGACTAGGCTGCAGAAAGGGCCTCGAGCTGTCCACCGTGAACACAACGAAACGTCGTTGGGGATATGCCTCGGTAGACTGGTCTGAGCTCCTAGTGGAAAAGAAGTGTTCATCCCTAAAAGCCAAAGTTGTCCGACCAAACTATGAGTGTGCCTCTCTGTCAATTACCAAACTCTATCAGATAAACGTCTGTCTGATGAACCAACTTCCATTTTGTTACTCTGGTCGTGTCGTGCAGGTAGGCGCATAATGTGCTACCATTGCGATGATATAAAACGCCATAACCTCAGTTACCCATGAAAAACACTAGAACATCTTATATAAGTCTGTCCGATAAGCGTAGCAGGATGGGTCCTAGATGGGGGAGTCTTGATCCCTGTCCGCCCTCTTCGTTGTTCTAGAAGGATAACGGGTCAAAACGATTGTTGACAGAGGGACCACCGACTGATGATCTATAGATGTCCAGCTGCGCATGCTCCCTGTGTAGTTTTTCTTACTATTCGATACACATAAAGATACACTAGATATTCAGAGACATGTGTTTTGTTAATATATAAAAGATATGTTTGGTACGTATATTATTTAAGCATAATTTTAATTAAATAAAGAATTTTAGGTTTTGTACGGACTAATACTTACTGATTTTAACTGGTGTACAAATATTTAAAAAAGAAAAATGTAAACATAATATAGATGCCGGAACCTGGAGCTCAGATTCCTCTTGTGCCCCCTTCACATCAATAATTGTACAAATGGTCCTCAGCGACCCCATCTAAAAATGAATACATAGAAAATGCGATGACTTTAGCAGTATAGACTAGTACTATGTTTAAGATTCTCAAAATCCTTCAGCTTCTCCTCCTGTGCCATTCTCCTATTAGGTCAAGGGTCAGATAAGGCTGTCACCGGTAGTATCAAATATAGCCTTTTCTTAGCTGAAGTCTATTTCAAAATGTTGAGTCATGAGCCAGATCTAAAGCATTAAAACAAAAATCACTTATTGTCACGGGGGCCCTTTTTCTTCATAAGGTAGAAAGAGATTGTTTAAAGGATTATAATTCTCGCAGAGAAATATAACATGTTCAAAAATTATATTTAAAAAAATTAAAGGCTGTCATGAAAAACCTGTAGGAAAAACGCTGTTGTCACACATATATATATATATATATATATATATATATATATATATATATATATATATTGCAAAAAAAAAAAGGGGGGGGGGGCATTTCTTTAGTGCAAATGTTTCTTCTCTCAGCCTTTTAGTGGAGGTTCAGGATCTTTGATGCCAAGTATTTTGTTCCTTTGTTTGTTGGTGGAAGTTCCAAGCCAAGTAATGACCCTTAACGGTATATATACACACAGAAGAATAACTCATTAAAAAAAAAAAAAAAAACGAGAACCGTGTTGGGATACTAGTCTGCATTTTTCTGATATAGACTCACTTACGGTAGGACATAATTCTACATTCGCATAAAATACTACGGAAGACATTGCCTATGCTAAGGTTTCTGCTATCGACAGTGCAGGACATGCTTATGCCACTCTGGCAGAAACTGTATTTATCAAAATCAATAGTTTCCACTTCTGTCGTTAAGCGTTGTGGGGAGGGATAGTTTGCGATACATTGTTTGATGTATGGCAATGACTGTCATTCGGTATCGATGTAGAAGCTCTCCGATGTCAGCAATCAACTTCTCTCAATGCGGCCACTGGCCTTCCCTTCTGAACATTTCATGTGTAGCGCCTACGTTGAAAGTTATTCTGGCTGCATTTTTACTACACGACCAAACTATTAGATATTCTGTTTCTCAATGAATTTGCTGCATGGGTTTGTTGCTACAATCTGTCTGATATCATTTCTAACTTTCTATCGGGTAGTTAATTTGGCGGCTATTCTCAGGCATCTCTTTTCTTCTTCTTCCTCTTCTTCTTCTTCTCTTCCACCTTGTACCTCATCAAAGTGTCGGGGGGAGATGTAATGTTCGTTGATGAGCATCTCTTTTCACAGGTGTTAATTTTACGTCAGCTTGACTTTGATATGTTAAAGTCTAGCACTGGTAGCACAGTGTTGGTATAAGTATTCTGTTTAATATCTGCTTTTTGGCGCTTATACGTATGATTGAAAGTCTGAAAAATGTTGTTAGTTAGTATATAAGTGCACTGGCTCACTGGCATCTGGTTTAAATTCCTCGAACAATTCTCCCCTCCTCCGAAAATATACACCCCAGATATTTAAATTCTTTAACTTGCTTCATACAGCTGCCACTCATCCTTATGTGTAAGTAAAAGTAAGTAAAAAGTAAAGGACCCTTTCCACGCCTTTAGGCGTATAGGGCATATACCGCTAGACCTATATTTTTATAGACCCACGGCACAAGATGGGTGATGTGGTCAGCATCACGCCGGCCGCCTCTACTTCCCGGGATTGCACCCGGTACCCACTCAAGGCTGGGTCGACCTGGGAGCCAAGATCATTTTTTAAGAAAAGTCCGTCTCCGCCAGGGAGCGAACCCACGACCTTCCGATCCGCGGAGAGCGTCTAGCCGCTCGGCCACGGCGACTGCCCATCCTTATGTGTGACGGACTGAAATTCTGCTGACCTGCGTTACTTTAGTTTTAGTAGTATTTATTTGTAGCATCTGCATATTGAACTTAGCCTGTTCAAATCTTCTTGCAGTCCACTCCCCATATTGCAAAACAGGCACTGATCGTCTTCATATAGTAGCTCGCTTATTATTGTGGATCTAAATCTTCCTCTGAAAAGTAAAGATCATAATTGTCTAGATTTTTCCAAGAAGACGTCTTTAAAGCTGACCTCTTTTGATATTCTCTATATCTTTAGTAAATAAAAGAGGAAACCGCACAAATCCTGGCCTCACCCCTTCACTAAATGTAAACCTATTGGGTATGCCTTATTGTGTTCTCACTGCGCCTTGGTATGTGTGTTACATGGACATAATGTTATCTAGTAATTGTTCTTGTGTACCATGTTCCTTAGGAATAGCTCATAGTTTGTTTCTGTCTACTGTGGCAAAAGCCTTTTTCTTGATCTACAAACACAGTATTTAATTCACTGTAATATTCAAAATATTTATCGCAAACTCGTTTTAGTGTGAACAATGTGTGCAACCTTTTCGTTTACTGAAACCAAATTGTAACGTACCCAGGTGCTTTTCTGCTGTCTAACTGTATTCTAATGATTTCGCACACATTTTCTGCATGTGGATTCAAAAGTGCTATACCGCTTTACAGTGTGCCTTTCATGACATTCCCCCCCCCCCCCTCAAATTTGTAAAATCAGTGCATGCTGCCAGAAATGTGGAAATTCCCCTCCCCCTCCCCCTTTTTTCCACGCTTTAGCATTCACCTCAATCTTTTATTTTCAGACATGTATGTTCAATTATCCAGTGGAACGTTCATTAAATGTATCTGTCAGATCTCCATAATTCCCCATGTTTAAACCCCATTTTGAATGCAACATATCTTACTTGTCATCGAGCTTAACGTGCCGTACAGGTGGTGGATAGAGAAAAACCATCTGTAAAAGCTCCCAAAAAAAAACAGTGAACTCCTGGGCAGTCTGAGGAGCAACGAGGCGTACACAGTAAAACTCTTCACCGTCGAGGTAGTCGCAAGAGGGCGAATCTTCAATTTCACGTACAAAATACTTAAACACCTAGGCTACCGAGAAAACTAGCCTAAGAGGGCACTTAGACAAATATGCGAGGCTGCTGAAAGAACCTCAAGCTAACTGTGGACACAACGAAAGGGCCTGGATAATGGGACTTGGTAGAATGGTCCTAGTGGAAAAGAACTTTTTATCGCTTAAAGCTGAAGTTAAACGAGTTATGTCTGCCTGTGTCTCTCTCCAAATTGCCAAAGTATGACCGATAATCGTCTGTCCTGCCATTTTGACACTCTGGTCGTGCAGGTAGGCGCATAATTTGCTACCACAGCAATGATATAGAATACAATTAAGTCAGTTACCCATGAAAAACACGTGAAAATCACATATAAGTCTGTCCGATAAGCGAAGCAGGATGGGTCCTAGATGGGGGAGTCTTGATCCCTGCCCGCCCTCTTCGTTTTTCTAGAAGGATAACGGGTCGAAACGATTGTTGACAGAGGGGACCACCGACTGATGATCTATAGATGTCCAGCTGCGCATGCTCCCTATGTAAATTTTTCTTACTATTCGATACACATAAGATACACTAGATATACAGAGACATATATTTTGTTAATATTTAAAAAGCTATTTTTTTCCAATTTTTTTTTTTTTTTTTTAGCACAGATTAAAAAAATTAAATAAAAAAAGAAAGACGTAGTTTTGAACAAACAGATACTTACAGGCACCAACTGGTATGCAAACATTAAAAATAGATAAATGTAAAACATTATAAGGGTGCTGTAATGTTGTGAATTCTCCGGGGAAATCCCAGAGAGTTCCCGATGGAGAGGACAAGGTCGGAGGACCCGTGAGAGAAGAGAAAAACGGGATAAATTGGTCTCGTGTATCTCATGGTGAACGAAGTGAGGGACACAAGAAAAGCATGAGATGTGAACGGAAGACGTGAACCGAGAGACAGGAGTAAGACAGTTGAAGTTCGGCCCTGACTGAGAGAGGTCGCATGAGTGGACGCCTGAGAAGAATAAATGAATCGTGACGCGAGTGTTATATTTCAATAGGAGGACTGAATGTTTTTCCACACGTCGTAATTTCAGGTACCAGGGTTCGTGAAGGATAGATGGATGATTCGAGAGACGCTGATGAATTCCGGTAGTGTGTGAGAAGTCCGACCAGGTCTCTAGATTCAGCCAAGCAAGACGAGCACGAGCACACCAGAATGTATGTATGCGATAATTGGCGATTCAACAAATAAAGCAAGCAACTCAATATTCGTTCATGCTGTGTCGTTACAACTCACTGTTCGTCTGAAAGCAATGCAAATTAACACATGCCCCTAGCAGAGCATATTACAGGTGCTTAAAACGGGAGCTTAAATCCCCCATGTGCCCCCTTAACATAAAAAATTGTATAAATGACACTCATAGACCTGCGTCTAAGAATGAATACATAAACATGGGATGACATTAGCAGTAGTATAGTACTATGTTTTGGATTCTCTCAAACCTTCAGCTTCTTCTCCACTGACCTCCTCTTACTAGATCAAGGGGTCAGATAAGGCTGTAGCGGGTTGTAACGATTATGGCGTTTTGTTAGCTAAAGTCTGAAGTCTGAACATATCAAAATGTTGGGTCAGGGGCGAGGCCTAAAAAAGTCGAAGAAAAATCACTTACTGTCACAGAGAGCCTTTCTTTCCATAAGGTAGGGGCGAGATTTTTTTGTTTAACTCTTTTGTGGACAATATTTGGCATAGCCAGGTTATGTCTCACACAAACAACAGCTGTTATCTAGTGCATCATAAAATGCTTCAGCTATCCTCATCTTGTATGTGTTCCAGTTTCTCTAGCTGAGTTTTTGAAACGGGTCGTATCCCCAGACCGTATTCAATGACCGGCATAAGAAGACACTGAATGCGTTTTCATAACACCTTTTTTTCTAAGTCTACACGTTACAATCGTCAGTGCAACAGGAACTATCTTTGCTCTTAAGAGGACCAGACCAGTGTGGTCCTTGAAAGACAGTCGTCTTCAAGATGTGATTTCTAATGCTGATTGTGGACAATGTAAACAGTGTGATCCTCCAGGATAAGCCGTCTTCAACCGGTCTTGTGTCAGAACTGTATTTCTGCACACAAAAAGATATACTAAACACAAACTGACGTATATATTATCGATAAATCAAACAATTTTTAATATATCTTTTGTAATCACTATTTTAAAAAAAACCGACATTTTCGGTTTTGTAAGAAGGAATACTTACAAAGAGCATCTGTCGTAAAAGCATATAATGTAGATAAACATAACACATAATAGAGACTTTGGAAACTGGGGTTCATATAACATGTGGCCCCTCACACAGCAAATAATTGTGTAAAGCGGCCCTCATAGACCCCATCCAATAATGAATACATCGACACGGAATGGCAATAGACATTGCTTCATTTCAACCAATGGATCACAAACTGTCCCTTCCCACAACACCTAAAGGTAGACGTGAAATTAGTGATGATAACGATCATGATGATATTTATATATATATATATGCACCTTGTCCTGCTGTGTTATTATGTGTCGCTTAGGGCTAGCAATCTGTTTATCCATTCTGTTCTTTAATATGCAATCAGTTCTATATCATGGATTGAATTTAGTCCTGCACATCTAAATGTATCCCATACATGTTCGTTTTAGGATTTCTTTTTAGGCGTCGGCGTCTCATTAATCCCTTTACTTCCCATTTTAGAGGCAGGCTGGTGATTTTCTGCTCGTTTCTTCTCATGAAGTTTCCAATATAATGCGCTCTTTTCTGTCTTATAACTGTTGATGCAAGTGATTGACAAGACCTTAAACTTATTTCACTACATTTAAATTCATCCCAGTTTAAGTTCAGCATTTTCCACAGGTATTTGTATTTAAATCCACTTTACTTTGGTTTCATTGAGTTGCTCTCCAGCTTTAACTGCCATATTTTAACTTTGAAAAAACATTTTAACTGAAAGAAACATAGCTTGATTTTCAAATGATGCAAATGAAAGTTCGATATTTTTTTCCGCGCCATTAGAATCTGATGATGCCTTGAAATTGTGTGTCATGAACTCTTTTTTTTTTTTTTTTTTTTTTTTTGTATTTCCGTCACTATCGAAATTACTACTTAAGTAAGTAAATAATCTGTTACTTTATTACTGTATCATTAGTTTTAAATCTGCTTGATCTGTTGTTGGTGTCTCCAATAAAGTTCTGTTTTTATAACATTTTTTTTTTCTTCATTTTCACCTTGGATGCTTTGTTTTCTAAACCACCATTTTTCCTCGCATGTCATTGCTGTTTTTACATAGCAGAAAAATGTCTTCTGCAAAATCGATATCTTCCAACTGTGTGTCCTCTACCAAGTCAATGCCAGTGTTTACAAAACAACACTTTCTTATCACCCAGTCAGTGGTTTATGCTTAATAACACAAGAGGCAACACACATCCCTGTGTTACTACATTTTCAACCTAATCCTGACACTTAAACAACAACCATCTACGCACACAGCACACTCCGAACATTCAAACATTGACTTAATAGTATATTTTGTTTTAATGGAATACCATAGCTAACTAAAAACGCAACTGATTTACAACTGCTGGATATTGTAAGAATAGAGAGTCCAAAGAAAGGACCTTCATTGAATATTAAGAAAACGGACGTAATGGCTGTATCAAAGAAGAGGATAACAACATATTGTGATATCTGGATTGAATAAATAAGACTTAACCAAGACTATTTCAAATATCTGGGAACAGTCAGATCATCAGATAAAAAAATGTGTGACAGAAATTAAAAGCAGAATAGGTCACGCAAAGGCAGCATTTCAGAAAAAGAAAAATATCTTTTGCAATTAGTCTGTCTCATTTTATGTCAGAGAGTGACACAACTCTAAATCGATCCTGTTCTGTTGTAATTCAGCGAATCTTGGAATATCTGTGAACAAATTAGGAAGAATTTAGAAGCAACCGACATGTGGTTCTGAGACGAATATTACTAATACCTTGGACGGCCAGAGTAACTAACAACGATTAGTTGAAATAAGGTAATAAAAGTATACGCAACACTAAGAAGGAGAACATCGCTTTTTTGTGGGGGGGGGGGGGGGGGGGGGGGGGTTGGTCACGTAATGAGAAGAGAGGCATTGTAAAACATCATGACAGCTGGAAAGGTCATTGAAAAGAGGGGTAGAGCCAAAGCAAGAGAGATGATTACGGTTGGGCTGAAACAAAGGCATGGATGGCTATCATCAAGAGAGCTTTTCCAGGCAATGAGGGATTGTGATCTGTGGAGATGCATGAGCGAGTACGCCAGTTGGCAGGGCACATGATGATTGTGATTCTCTTCTAGGTCAAAAACCTGTTTCTTCCCGTCTATGAATTTTGACCACTATCTCTTTAATTCTTTTGAGTATTATGTTACAAGTCTTTTATATTATTGATAACAGAGTGTTTTACCTCTAGTCAGTAACAATGATTTGTTTCTTCCATTGACTCTGGATTCCCTCCACACCCCCTTCCTTCCCATATTTTAACAATAAATCGTTCACTCTGTGTATGGTTACATCTTCTGTGACCTTGAGCATTTCTGCTGTTATATTATCATCACGTGCTTCCTAATTTTTTGTGATTGAATTGATTGCCATTATGATCTACATGTCAATTGCGTGTCATTATATATATATATATATATATATATATATATATATATATATATATATATATATGTGTGTGTGTGTGTGTGTGTGTGTGTGTGTGTGCCTATGTGTGCATAGCCTCTCAAAATACTCAAAATACTCCAAAGAAAATTAGTTGCAGAGGCTATGTTTTATATCAGTCGTGGGCTGGGTTATATTCACCGCACTCTGATCACGTTCATACGAGTTCAGATTTCACTTTTAACATATACATCAGTATTTCGTCATCAATAGTACCAATACTGGACTGATCAACAAGATTTTCCCTACGTGTAGTGGGTCTATCGTGCGTGGCAGTGCTAATTGTTACAAACGATTTTCGCATTTTAGGAACAATGTGGACAGACTACTATAATTCTCTGATCGTCCTATCTCTATTAGGGTGTTACCAATCTCAGGACGATCCATACGCTAAAACCAGCTAGCCTATCGGCACTTCCATGTATGTCTCGCTAGGTTTGTGTGTGAGTGTGTTATGTTTGTGATTGATGTATGTGTGTACATGGTGTATTTTGTATATGAATGTAAGCTGTAGCATATGGATGTAGGTATGGATTATGTATGTATGGTATGTATGTATGTATGTATAGTATGTATGTATGTATTTATGTATGTAATGTTGTATGTTTATGTATGGTCTGTATGTATGTAGTGTATGTATTGTATTATTGTATGTATGTTATGTATGTAGGTCGTATGTAGTATGTTATGTCTGTATGTAGTATGTATTTATGTATGTATGTATGTATGTATGTATTTATGTTGTATTATGTATGTATGATGTATGTATGTATGTATGTAGTATGTATGTATGGAGTATGTCTGTAATGTATGTATTTATGGAGGTATGTTACTGTATGTATGCATGTATGTAGTATCGGATGTTAGGTATTTATGTATTATGTATGTTGCATGTAATGTATGTATGTATGTATTATGTTTGTTGTGTGTATGTATTGTATGTACTGTTCGTATGTATGTCTATGTATGATAAGTCATGTAGTATTAATGTATGTATGTATGATGTATGTG
The DNA here is from genome assembly GCA_905116865.2 of Candidula unifasciata. Lineage (NCBI taxonomy): Eukaryota > Metazoa > Mollusca > Gastropoda > Stylommatophora > Geomitridae > Candidula > Candidula unifasciata. The sequence goes on from CAJHNH020004157.1 coordinate 303,646, forward strand.
TATGTATGTAATGTATGTATGTAGTGTGTAGGTTATGTTGGTATGTATGTATGGATGTATGTATGTATGTATTATTATGTATGTATGTATGTATGTATGTTATGTATGTATGATGTATGTATGGTATGTTGTATGTATGTATGGTATGTATTTATGTATGTATGTATGGTATTATGTAATCGTATGTATTATGTCAGTATATGTATGATGTATGTTGATGTATGTATGTATGTATGGATGTATGTATGATGTAGTGTATTATGTATGTATGTAGTATGTATGTATGTAGTAGTAGGTAACGTATGGATGTATGTATGTATGTAATGTATGTATGTATTATGTATGTATGTAGGTATGTATGTATGTATGTGGTAGTATGTATGTAGGTATGGTATGTTGATGTATGTATGGAACGTATGTATGATATGTAGTATGGTATGTATTACTGATGGTATGTATGTATGTAAATGTATGTAGGTATGTATGTATGTATGTATGTATTAGGTATGATGTAATGTAGGTAAGGTATGTATGTATGTATTAGTTAGTCTATATGTAAGTATGGTATGTTATTTCTGTCTAGGTATGTATGTCTGTATGTAGGTGCAGGTATGTACGCTATGTAGTATGTATTGTATGTATGTACTGTATGTATGTATGCATGTATGTATGTATGTATGTATGTATGAATGTATTATGTATGTATTGTATGTAATATGATGTATGTATGTATGTATGTATGTATGTATGTATGATGTATGTATGTATGTATGTAGGTATGGAGGTATGTATGTATGTATGTTTATGTATTTAGGATGATGTATGTATGTGGATGTAGTAGTATGGCTGTAATGTATGTTATGTATGTATGGTATGTATTATGTAATGTATTTATGTAGTAGTATGTATGTATGTATTATTATGTATTTGAGTATATGTATGTATGTATTATGTATGTATGTATGTATGTTGATGATGTTATATGTTGTAAAGTATGGATGTATGTATGTAGTATGTAGTATGTATGTATTGGACGTAATGTAGGGGTAGGTAGGTATGTAGGTAGTAGTAGGGTAGGTAGTAGGTAGGTATGTATTTATCGTATTATTATGTAATTATGTAGGTATGGATGTAGTATGTATGTCTGTATGTAGTCTGTATGTATGGAATGTAGTATGGTATTAGGTAGTATGTAATGTAAATGGATTTATGTATTTTTAGGTATTGTATGATGTATGTCATGTTGGAGTATGTAATGTATGGATGTATGTATGTATGTATGTAGTAGTATGGACTGATGTATGTAATTATGTATGTAGGTATGTATGTATGTATAGTATGTATTCTGTTAGTATGTATTCTGTATGTAGGTCTGTATGTAATGTATGTATTGTGGTATGTAGGTATGTCTGTATGGAGGGATGTATTATGATGTCCTGTCTGTATGTAGGTCTGTATGTCGGTCCTTCCTGTCTGTCTGTCTGGCGTCCTGTCTGTTCTGTCTGTATGTCGGTCGTCTGTCTGTCTGTCTGTCCTGTCTGTCTGTCTGATCTGTCTGTTGTCTGTCGGTATGTTGTATGTATGTGATAGTATGTATGGCATGTATGTGCTATAGGTATGTTGTATGCATGTATGATGTATGTATGTATGTATGTATGTATGTAATGTATGTATGTAGTTATGTATTCTGTATGTATGTATTAATGTAATGGAAGTATGTATGTATGTAGGTAGTAGTTAGGTATGTATGTATGTATGTCGATGTAGTATGTATGTATGGATGTATGTATGTATGTATGTAGTAATGTAATGTAGTAGTAGTATTGTATGTATGTATGTATGAGGTATGATGATGTAGGTCTGTATGTATGTATGTATGTTTGTATGTAGATGTAGATGTATGTATGTATGTGGATGTATGTATTTAGAGGTATTACATGTATGTATGTATGTATGTATGTATGTATGTATGTATGCTATGTATTTATGTATGTAGTATGTATGTAAGTATGAGTATGTAGTATGAGTATGTAGGTATGTATGTACTTCGTTTTTTTTTTTTATGTATGTAGTACGAATGTATGTATGTATGTAAATTAAGTATGTATGATGTATGTATGCATGTATGTATGTATGTATGTAGATGTATGTATGTATGTATGTTCTGTATGTACGTATGTCATGAATGTATGTATGTATGTATGTATGCATGAGGGTGTATGTATGTTAGTATGTTTGTATGAAGGTGTGTGTATGAATGTATTATAAATGTCTGTGTATGAGTGTATGAGACTGTGTATAAGACTGTAAGAGTATGTGCACGTCTGAGTGTGTAAGATTGTGTACACGTGATGTGTGTATGTCTTATTCCATGTTTAATGTTTATAATATACATAACATGCAATATTGATAACAATCATTGGTACTATGAAAGATGAGTGCTTAGAAGGGCCGAATGTAAGACGGGCCTGCGTGCTCAATTTGTAACCCTTTAAAAATAAAGTGTGTTTGTTTGTTTGTTTGTTTGTTCGTTCGTTCATTAGTTCCACTGCTAACAATACCCACATAGTGCGGAAAAGAACATATCCACTGCTGCCTTTCAGGCATATTTAAACAGCGACTATTTAGTGATTTTCCTCTTACTTGTGATTTAAAACGCTGTGAGTTTCTATCTATTTGGGAATGGACATCAGAGCATACAAGGCAAGCCTATGTTTGCTCCCTACCCCAATTCAAATATCAACAAAAAGCCTTTAAACTTAATGCACCCTGTCATCTGGTTAACCTCGTGTCTTTTCCTCGAATCAACAGCTCTTCCAAATGTGATTTCTAATATTGATTGTTGAAACTGTAAGCAGTCTTCAAAAAGATACCGCCTCAACTAAAAATGTAAGCAAAGTTGTCTTCATGAACATGCCGCCTCAACCTGACAGTGTAAGCAGTCTGGTCCTCAAAAAGATGCTGCCACAAACTGACAATGTAGGCAGTGTGGTCCTCAAAGAGATGCCGTCTCAAACTGACAATGTAAGCAATGTGGTCCTCAATGAGATTTTGTCTCAAACTGACAATGTAAGCAGTGTGGTCCTCAATGAGAAGCCGCCTCAAACTGACAATGTAAGCACTGTGGTCCTCAAAGAGAAGCCGCCACAACTGACAATGTAAGCAGTGTGGTTCTCAAAAAGAAGCCGCCACAAACTGACAATGTAAGCACTGTGGTCCTCAAAGAGAAGCCGCCTCAACTGACAATGTAAGCACTGTGGTCCTCAAAGAGATGCCGTCTCAAACTGACAATGTAAGCAGTGTGGTCCTCAAAAAAGATGCTGCCACAAACTGACAATGTAAGCAGTGTGGTCCTCAAAGAGAAGCCGCCTTAACTGACAATGTAAGCACTGTGGTCCTCAAAGAGAAGCCGCCACAACTGACAATGTAAGCAGTGTGGTTCTCAAAAAGAAGCCGCCACAAACTGACAATGTAAGCACTGTGGTCCTCAAGAGAAAGCCGCCTCAACTGACAATGTAAGCACTGTGGTCCTCAAAGAGATGCCGTCTCAAACTGACAATGTAAGCAGTATGGTCCTCAAAAAAGATGCTGCCACAAACTGACAATGTAAGCAGTGTGGTCCTCAAAGAGAAGCCGCCTCAACTGACAATGTAAGCACTGTGGTCCTCAAAGAGAAGCCGCCACAACTGACAATGTAAGCAGTGTGGTTCTCAAAAAGAAGCCGCCACAAACTGACAATGTAAGCACTGTGGTCCTCAAAGAGAAGCCGCCTCAACTGACAATGTAAGCACTGTGGTCCTCAAAGAGATGCCGTCTCAAACTGACAATGTAAGCAGTGTGGTCCTCAAAAAAGATGCTGCCACAAACTGACAATATAAGCAGTGTGGTCCTCAAAGAGATGGCGCCACAAACTGACAATGTAAGCAGTGTGGTCCTCAAAGAGATGCCGCCACAAACTGACAATGTAAGCACTGTGGTCCTCAAAAAAGATGCTGCCACAAACTGACAATGTAAGCAGTGTGGTCCTCAAAGAGATGCCGCCACAAACTGACAATGTAAGCAGTGTGGTCCTCAAAGAGATGCCGCGACAAGCTGATAATGTAAGCAGTGTGGTCCCCAAAGAGATGCCGCCTCAAACTGACAATGTAAGCTGTGTGGTCCTCAATGAGAAACCGCCTCAACTGACAAAGTAAGCAGTGTGGTCCTCAAAGAGAAACCGCCTCAACTGACAAAGTAAGCAGTGTGGTCCTCAATGAGAAGCCGCCTTAAACTGACAATGTAAGCACTGTGATCCTCAAAGAGAAGCCGCCACAACTGACAATGTAAGCAGTGTGGTTCTCAAAAAGAAGCCGCCACAAACTGACAATGTAAGCACTGTGGTCCTCAAAGAGAAGCCGCCTCAACTGACAATGTAAGCACTGTGGTCCTCAAAGAGATGCCGTCTCAAACTGACAATGTAAGCAGTGAGGTCCTCAAAAAAGATGCCGTCTCAAACTGACAATGTAAGCACTGTGGTCCTCAAAGAGATGCCGTCTCTAACTGACAATGTAAGCAGTGTGGTCCTCAAAAAAGATGCCGTCTCAAACTGACAATGTAAGCAGTGTGGTCCTCAAAGAGATGCCGCCACAAACTGACAATGTAAGCAGTGTGGTCCTCAAAGAGATGCTGCCTCAATCCAGCCTTGTGTCGTAACTGTCTGTCTGATCACAAAAATATATACTAGACATACATTGAGACAAATTTTGTCAATAAATGAAACAAAAACTTTTTTTTTCTAACGTAAACTCAATTGTTAATCAGTCAAAGACGAAGGTTACTACGGAGTAATACTTACCAGAGTTATCTGGTGCACAAAAATATACAATAAATAAACATAACACATAATATATGCACCGCAAAACTGGGCTCAGTTCCGTTGTGCTCCTCCCAACAATAATTGCGAAACGGGGCCCTAATAGGCCCCACCCAAAAATAAATACATCAACATGGAAAGACAATAACCATTGCTCACCATCAAGAAAAGGATCGCAAACTGTCCCTTCCCACAACAACTAACTGCAGACGTGAAATTGATGATGATTATGATATATATATATATATATATATATATATATATATATATATATATATATATATATATATGTGTGTGTGTGTGTGTGTGTGTGTGTGTGTGTGTATTATGAATGTTAGTTAGTTAGTTAGTTAGTTAGTTGGGTTATCGTCATTGCACTCCGGACATGTCCATAGGTGCTCAGATCCTCCCCTCAGTATGAACCCCAACGTCCGATGGCTAATAGTACCAGTTCTATGTTGATTAACAAGTCTTCTGGCGTGTCTGGTGTGCGTCTCGTTTTTTGCTGTGCCGATCTTAATTCCCAAATCTGCCATTCTGGCGAGTGATGTGGATTCACTGCCACCAAAGTCCTCTATCCTTCCCATTTCTCTGAGGGCATTGATAATATCAGCATGATCCATAAGCCGACCGTCGGTAGTGATAGCGGATCCAGTCAACCTGTCAGCTCTTTCATTTCCATCGACGCCTGCGTGTCCCGGAACAAAAATAAAGGTGACTCCACGCACAGTGGACTTCTGTAATGATTCAAGCCATTGTCTTCGCACTGAACCTGCCTGAACCCTCCGGATCATACTCATTGATTATGAATGTATATATATATATATATATATATATATATATATATATATATATATATATACATACAGATACCTTGTCCTGCCGTGTCATTAAATGTAACATAGAGTTCGCATTCTATTCATCCACTCCGTTATATCCTCCGCAATTATTTCAATATCATGGATGGAAACGAGTCCTGCACATCTAACAGTATCTCATCTATGTTCGTTTCAGCATTTCTTTCAGACGTCGTCGCCTCCTTAATCCGTATATTTTAGTTACTGTCTGGTGATTTTATACTGGTTTCTTTTCATAAAGTTTTTTAATATAGCGCCCTCTTCTCTACCTTATAACTGTTGATGATGTGATTGACAAGACATTAATCCTTTTGCTTTATCACATTTGAATTCAACCCAGCTTAAGTTCATCAATTTCCACAGGAATTTGTTTTTATATCCATTTCCCTTTCGTTTCATTTAGTTGCTCTCCACCTTTAACTGACATATTTTTACTTTTTCTTCTTCTTTTTCTTCTTCTTGTTCACCGGCTGTGAATTCCGGCGGTAAGTCGCGGTTGTTCGTCCAAAATGGACTTTTGGCTTTTACCTTGACCTGAGTTTTGCGTGTACATCCGTTTTACTGGCTTATTTGTTTGCAGTACTCGTTCCCCGCCTCTCCGGCAGATGTACTCCGACTTCGGAGGAAGACGTCAAGCCTATTTCTAGGTTGACTGTGGCCATATATTTTTACTTTGATATAATAGCATAACTGAAAAAAATAAAAAAAAACTTGATTTTAACAACATACAATTTAAAGTTCCATTTTTGTTCGGGCCATAAAAAGCAGATGATACCTTGAAAATGCGTGTCAAGTTCTCATTTAATTAGTCGTCCCCATGTGTGATGCAATTTTTCGTTTTTTGAAGCAACACGCTGACTTTTGCAGGGGACCCTGAATATAGTTATGCAATTAGTGTGTGTGAGAGTAAGAGAGTGTCACAAGTTCCTTTTTTTTTATTACCTTCACTATTAAAACTACTTAAGTAAGCAAACGATATGTTACTCTAATTACTTTACCGTAAGTTTTACCTCTGCTTGATTTATTTTTGGTGTTTTAAAAATATTCAAGCTTTGGTAATTTTTTTTTTTTTTTTGCAGTTCGAACATTGATGCTTTGTTTGCTAAATGACCAGTTTTTCTTCGCGTAAATAAAATGTTCTTACATTGCAAAAACATTTCTTCAGGAAATCTAGATCTTCCAACTGTGTGTTCTCTACCCAGTCCAGGCCGGTGATTGCAAAACTACATATCCTCATCACTCAATGATGGTTTACGCTAAAAAACAGAAGATTTAAAATGCATACCTGTGTTACTACATATTCAACTTAATCACTTAAGGGGTCACTACACCAAAAATTTTTATTTTTTTATTTACAGAGTTAGAGCAGTTATGTTATAATGATCATTTGTAGGGATACATGTTATTACATTTGTATACTTAAGTGTTTAAAAAATCATAGTTGTCATGGCAATAGCAGCCATCTTGTGAAAAAAACAGTATGTACTTAGAATCCTAAAATTTCAAAAACAAACATAGTTATTTAACAGTAGATGATGGATTTATGACTATTTATCCTATTTAGAGGTACAGGTCTAGTTTATTTACTTTAAACATGTTTTTAAATATTTTTCTTAGAATTTTAAAATGTAGGTTTATTGAAAAAGTCAAAAAAATCTAGCATCATAAGACAATAATCGAATTTTAAAAAATAAAACTTTCTAAAATCTACTTGTAGATAGACCAGTCCCTATAATATTGTTTACGGAGTGTGCATACCAAATATCATGTTTCTAATCCTTATATTATCTTAGATTTTAGGATTTCACCAACACAGCAAACTGAAATATAGAGATTTGAGAAAACTGACTTTTAAACTTTTTTTTTATCTTAAAAAAGTGCATGAGGTGGTGTCGTTAGTATTAACTTTTCAATGCTAAATTGTTTACAAATGACATAACTTTTGTGTGTCATCTATTCTACGAATGCCGAACTTTACAAAAACGAACACATTGAAAAAGTGATATTTTTGTCATAAATTGGAAAAAAATGCCGTGTAGTGACCCCTTAAAGAGCCATCTACGCACACGGTACACTCTAACCATCAAACAATACTATACAGTAGCATTTCCAAATACTCAAAAGCGATGTTTGATGTAAACTATTAAAAGCCTTCTGAAATTCAAAGGAATTCAAATTAAGTCGTCGTTTCTCTATAAATTCTTCGAAAATGTGTCCATGTTTGAATATTTGATCATAGCATATTCTTCTTGGTCAAAACCCTGTTCATGTCTCGAGATTCTGACAACTATTCTTTTATGTGTATTGAGGATTATATTACAAAACTTGACATTATGGAAAATAGAGTATTTCCCCTCTGGAAAGTAACCATGATTTCTTTCTTTCACTGACTCTGGATTCCGACCCTTCCTTCCCATTGTTTATAAAATAAATCGTTCGCTTATTTTATGGTTGCATCATCTGTTACATTCATCATTGGTGCAAGTATAATAATATCGCGTGCTTCTTGTTTGTTGATAAACTGATCGCCTCCATTACGTACATGTTAGTTGTGTGTCCTTTCAATATATATATATATATATATATATATATGTGTGTGTGTGTGTGTGTGTGTGTGTGTACAAAATCGCAAAACATTCAAAATGCCTGAAATAACCAGAAATTAATTGCAGAGGATATGTTTTATATCAGCCGCGGGTTTGCCTACCATCACCATCAGCACTCTAATCACGTTCATATGGTTTAGTTTACAGGTCCTTTACTTTGTTGCCAATGCTTCTCGTAGGTGATGTGTTCCTATCGTTTCTGGCTGTGCTAATTGTTTTTCACAATTTTCGCAATCATAAAAGCAATGTGGACACACTGCTCACACAATTCTCCGATCATCCTATCTCTCCAACGGTATCACTAATGTTCGGTGCGATCCATAGGCAAAAACCAGCTAGGCTATCAGCACTTCCACTGCTATCAACACCAGCATTGAGTGGAACAGAACAGATCCACTGATGAATATAAGGCATGTTTAAACGACTACTACTTACTGGTTTTCCTCTAGCATGTGATTGCAAACGATGTGTTGATACGTGATCCTTCAGGCTAGAGAACACATTTGCTTAATGCCGTTGCAGTACACATGTTTTGGGAGA
>CAJHNH020004157.1:320000-355000 GCA_905116865.2 Candidula unifasciata
TTCCAGTCGTGTTCATGCATGCGTGCATATACACATTTTGTCCTCCTTTATACGTAAACATATGCCTGTTGCTGCATACTCACACAAATACTCTTGCATATACCTACACACATTAAGTTATTCCCTTTCATCTCCATACTTTCCTGCCGAAGTACGACCATATATCATTTGTTACCATTTTTTTTTTCATACACGCATATACACACTTATATCTACATAGACATACAGTTATACACAATTTTTTTGTTGCGTATCATTTACAGTACTTTGCAGAACCAACCCCAGCACTTTCTGGCTGTTGTGGTTTTTCTAGGCAAATTTGCGTCCAATGGCTTGCCATTGCCCTGAACGGTCGGCTCTCTGTACCACGGTTGAAACCATCGCAAGACAAACCGTCTGCAGCAGGGATCGAACCCGGCACACCAGCATTACGAAACGCGTTCTCAACGCCTAAGCCAAATACGCCGACTTTACACATATACACTAAAGTCTATGAGTATACACATTCGCACACCTATATTCACGTTCGTATATGGAATCTAAAGAGGCAACATGCATCCATGATCTGGCAACTTTTCATCGCCGCTCGATAAGCAGACAACAAACAAGCCGCCATGTTGTAGACCCAGTCAGAGGTGCATTGTAATGAAATAAGCTGGGAGCAAAAAGTTAACATTAAATTCTTTTTAAAACTCAGAAAGAGCGCGATTGAAACAGTTGAATTAATGCAACATGTTTATGGGGATAACTGTGTATCTTGTGCACACATTTTCAGGTGGTATTCACGATTCAAAAGAGGTGTGACTTGGATTCCAAATGTATGTTCGTAATAATGAACTCATTGACAAATTTAGATAACGCATACACAAAGAACATTGTTTTACTGTGAGGATGATGGCAGATGAATCTGGTGTTAGCAGGGAGACCATTGATAACATGTTAGTGCAAGATTTTGGCTCCCCAAAAATTGCTTGCCGATTCGAACCACATTTGTTGTCTGATGACCAAAAACATCAGTGGGTTGAGTACCCAAGAGAAATGATAAAAACAAGAATTTTTTGCTCAAAAACAAGTGTGTGTTCTTAGACTTCGACTCTATTTCCCAAACTTGTCTTCCTGTGATTATTTTCTATTCCCAAAATTAAAGTTACAATTAAAAGGACGCTTTTTTAACGATATCGATGACATTCAAAGGGCCGTAACATCGACTTTAAGGGCCATAACAACAGAAGCATACAGAGGTAGTTCCAGTGTTTGTTAGATCGTGCCACTTGCTGTATCAATGCACTAGGAGCTTACTTTGAATATAATACAGGCTATATCTTCAACTGTTGATTTTTTTTTTATTTTTATGGAATTAGTCTCTTTACTTAATTGTCGGACCTTGTATATATATGCACCCCCATGCAAACACACACACACATACTCCTATATATTTAGATATATGTATATATATATAAAAATATATACTTATATATCCCCACAGCATACACCCATATATATGTATACATACATAAATACACAAAATATATAGACAAACACACGCATATATATATATATATATATATATATATATATGCGTGTGTGTCTATATATTGTGTGTATTTATGTATGTATAAAATTTAAACGAATGCATAGAAGGCTGAATATATATACATTAGCCTCACACATTTACATTCAGCCTTCTATGCATCCGTTTAAATTGACACATAAACATCAATAATTTAAAAAAAAAATTTACATCAGTTTTTCCTGTTTTCCTGTTTAGATTTGTTTATCGAGGTCTTTTAGGTCTTCAATTGTTGTGATTATAACATTTTTTAACAATCTTTTAAATTTCTTTCTCACTATTACCATGAAAGCATTTGCTGTCTAACACATTAGTTTTTAAATGGGATCTTTAAGGTTATTATATGCTTGGGGTCCTAGTGGAGCAATGATGCGCAATACAAGACTCCTAATGTCTGTTAGCCTCTCTTGCTCAAGCCTACCTCACCTTCACGTGGTGGACCCTGTTCTTCCCAGCAATGCAGTTGAAGTTTGGGGTTTCAACCCCCAACAGGAAACTGGATGGGACAACAAACTAGGTAAGGGCGAAAGACGAATGGATGAGCCTACTCTCCTCGAGTATGATCACAGTATACCTTAGCAAAACAAGGTGCTGAAGTCGGAGGCAACCAGCCAGGAGGCGCACCACAGTAATCAGAATGCCACGCACACACGCCATGGAAATATGTCTAAATCAGTAAAACGTTATGGTGCTGCCCTGTGATGGACTCTCAGGCAGGAGCAGTGCTGGGCCCTCTGCCTCAAAGAGACCCAATCCAAATTACTGGGGGTCCTTTTCAAATGTCTTGTGGAGCCAGGGGACGTGAGAATAGAGCATCTGGCCGAGCTAAGAAAGGAGTGAAATTAATGCACTGGAATTGGGGATTACAAATAAAAAGCTAGAGTTAGAAAATATTCTAAATGAGGAACAGATTCTTGTATGCTGTTTACAAGAAACCCACCTCACTGAAGACAATGATTCAAAATTACAGGTTATCAGTGCTTCCGATCAGACCAGAAAGGCCGGAAAAAGGGTGGAATATTGACTCTTGTGAGGAACAATATCACTGCGTGCCAGACTGAAGTATATATGGATGGAGCAGAATATCAGATTTTGAAACTACAAACTGGAAATGCAGACTTCTACCTTTATTACTGCCCAAGTGATCGTCCCCAGGCATTAGACACAATCCCAGTAGAAGAAAAGATGATTGTGTGTGGAGACTTTAACAGCCACTCAAAAAGCTGGGGGTAGGACCACATAGACCAGAGAGAAGAGAAACTGGACGAGTGGCAGGATGAGAACAGACATGTTCTGATTAATAGGCCAACTGATCCACCCACATTCTACTCGAGGTCGTGGCACACCACTACTACCCCAGACCTAGCATTTCACTCTCCAGAAGGCAGTGATCATTGACCGGTCTTCCTCAATGTAGATAATGAAAAGGTCAGAGAAGCGAGTACGCTGCCAAGGTGGAACTACAAGAAGGCTGACTGGACAATGTTCAAGCACCGTATCAGTATACTGCTTGGAAGTCTCAGCGTAGACCAGGATATAAACAAAGTAGTTAAAGAATTCAACAAATGCGTACTACAGGCAGCAGAAGAATCAATTCCAAGAGATGCCCGTAAGCATTATAAGCCATACTGGAGTAGTGAGCTAGAAAATTCACATAACGAAGTAGAAACATACAGAGAGATAGTGGAGACTAGGCCAAACCAAGAACATAACAATAACTACCAGCATGCAAAACCAACATTTGTAAGGGCAAAGCTGCAGGTTAGAAGGGAAAGCTGGCAGGAGAAAACAAGGTCGTTGAAATTTGAAAAAGACACAAGAAAGTTATGGAAGCTTGTGAAACAAATTAATGATGAGGACACAGGGTGGAACTCAAAGATCACGCTTCAGAAAAATGGAAACATGGTCACAGGAAAAGAGGCAGCCAACCTATTTGCGGACACTTTTGCTTTAGATAACGACATCGAAATCAGTTTAGAGAAAAAACACGAAATAAAAAAAAATACACAATTTAGAAGTCAGAAAGAAATAACATCAGAGGCGCTAGAGGTGCCAATTACACTTAATGAACTGGAGTTGGCCATTTCAAAGCTGAAAATGCGGTAGTCAACAGGAGCAGATTATATATCAAACGAAATTATCAGAAACTTAGGAACAGTGGCCAAAACAAAGCTTTTACAGATATTTAATGCTTGCTGGGTAACAGGAAATGTTCCACAAATCTGGAGAGAGGCAATTATGAGACCCCTCATAAAGCCTGGGAAAGACAGTTCCAATGCCTACAACTACAGACCGATCAGCCTCACAAGCTGTCTCTGCAAAACAATGGAGCGCATCACCAAACTCAGACTACAGAGGTACATTGAAAGTGAAAACATCATTACACCACAGCAGGCGGGCTTTAGAAAGTTCTACTCTACGGAAGACCAGACAACATACCTCTCCCAAGAAATAGAGGATGCTTTTCAAGATAAGAAACTGGTACTCGCGGCATGGATAGATTTAAGGAAAGCTTTTGATAAGGTTTGGAAGGAGGGGCTTTTGAAGAAATTGAGAAACTATAAAGTAAATTGAAAAATGTAGAATTGTATTAGGGGTCACTACAGGAAATTTTTTTTTATTATTATTTACAATGTTAGACCAATTATTTTATAATGGTCATTTGTAGGGATGTATGTTGATACATTTGTAGACTTCAAGTTTAAAAAAAAAAATTGGTTGCCATGGCAACCGCTCCCATCTTGATGAAAAAACAACATGTACTTAGATAGCTAAAATTTTAAAAACAAACATAGGTATTGAGAAACAGATGAATAATTCATGAACTTTAAACCTATGTTTAGAGTGAGGTCTAGTTTATTTACTTCAAATGTGTTTCTAAATATTTGTTTTAGAATATTAAAGTTTAGGTATGTTTAAAAAATACTAAATTGTAGCTTTTTAATATATTAATCAAATTTTTAAAAAGAAATGACTCAATAAACTGTAATTTCAAATAGACCTGACACTATACTATTGTGTTAGGAGTAACCACAACAAATTTTACGTCTCTAGTCTTTATATTAGCTGAGAGTTTAGGAGATCCCACACACAACAAACAGAAAAATTGAATTGTCAGAAAAGTGACTTTTAAACTTTTTTTTATCTTAAAAAAGTGCATGGGTTGGTGTCTTTAGTATTAACTTTTCAATGCTAAACTGTTTCCCAATGACACAAATTTTGTGTGTAATATATTCTATGAATGCCGAACATTACAAAAATGAACACATTGAAAAAGTGATATTTTTGTCATAAATTGGAAGGGGGAAAATGCCGTGTAGTGACCCCTTAAAGCATATCTACATAACAGAAGAGCCCGGGTACAGGTAGATGGTTTAAAAAAAAAAAAAGTTCTACTGCGACAAGGCGTCCCTCAAGGTGGTGTCATGTCGCCTACACTTTTCCTCTTATTCATCAACGATCTGGTTGCTGAGATACCAAATGGAATCAAAATGACAATGTATGCCGACGACCTGGTACTGTGGTGCACCAATGAATATGCAAAAATAACCACAAGAACACTATAGCGGGCTACAAATTCATTTGAGGCATGGGCCAATAGATATTGTGTTATCATCACAGACAAATGTAGCACCACACTCTTCACCCTCTCCCTAAAGCAAAAAGCCAGCATCATTTAAAAAAAAAAACAGAATACCCCTAAGAGATGTAAAAGAACTCACGTACCTAGCAGTCACATTTGATGACAGGTTGACATGGATAAAACATCAACAAGGCAGCAACCAAAGCTAGGAGGAAGACAGCAATACTTACAAAACTAAGTGGAACCACATGGGGAGCCGATGGGAAAATACTCAATAAAGTATACAAGCGGAGCATACTTCAACACTTGGAATATGGGTCAACTGCATGGTGTTCATCATCTAGTACCACATTAAAGGAGTTGGACAAACTGCAAAATCAAGTGCTCAGAGTCATCACAGGAAGGATAAAACAAACCCCCATATTAGAAATGGAGAAAGCTGAAAAAACACAGGCGCTGAGAGAACGATACAAAGTTACAAATACAAGCTGAAAAGTTCCTCAGTATGCCAGATCACTCGATGGAAAAAAAGATTTAAGAACTTAGCTTTGGGACGGTTAAAAAGAAGCAGCTTTATACACCAAGTAAAAACAATATGTAGAGAAACTACTGACCTTCCACAAATTGGTGGCCCACTTAAAAGTATTCCGGAACAAACACCATGGAGAGAAAAATGCAAACTAACAGTACAAATCCAGACAAATGTGAAAGGGATATTTGACAAGAAAAGGCAAGATAGTGTACAACGCAGAATAACCACCCTCAGTTATATTGATGAAGAATACCCACAGGAACAATGGGTCAGAGTCTATACAGATTGGTCCGCAGAAAGTGCAGTTAGAAATGGTGGTGCTAGAGTGTACATAAAATTCCCAGATGGTACTAGGGATAAGTCCAGCGTACCAACCGGAAAGTACTGCCATAACTTTGATGCAGAAACTCAAGCTATCAAGATAGCAACAGATAAACTGCTAAATACCAATCGTGGCTCACAGTATGTGGTAATGCTGACAGATGCTAAATCCATACTTTAAGCACTCCAGTCTAGGAACTACCAGAATTGCAAACACTGCTGACACAACTCAGCCTTCAGCGAAGAATCGTAATGAAGTGGATACCGTCTCATTGTGGAGTGCCTGGAAATGAGAAAGCTGATCAGCTTGCAGGGGAAGGTGCGACAAAAGCTGGATTTACCCGTGTCATACCACCAAAAGAGAAGAATTATTAAATCGATCAGGAAACCACCAGCCTCAGCACAAGATGACTTTTTTTATTATGGACAGACCAGAACAAGTCATTATCCTCCGCCTCAGAACAGGGCACAACCGATTACGTAACCACATGTACACACAATTCAAAATAGGTGTATCAGTTATGTGCACCTGTGGAATGTGCCCCAGACAGCAGAGCATGTGCTCCAGGACTGCACCGAATTTGACACTTTAAGGCAAACCTTTTGGCCAGAAAGAAGAACAGTGTAACGTAAACTCTATGGACTACTGAATGAACTAACGACAGTGAAATTTATACAAGAGACAAAACTGCTGATATAGACAACTTATTTCAGGCGAACGAAAGAAGAAGAAGAAGATTATATGCTTCTCTTCCTTAAGAGCGGTTTTCCTATTGCAGTTGCCAAAAGCCAATGATATGTCTTGTCTTTTGACTATGCTGGTTCTTTCTGTTTTCACAAAGCCTACTTCTACCTGTGTTGTAGTTCCCTTATTTAGCTGCTTAATCCGCAGTTTCAATTCCAATTGCACCTCTCTGTGCTCATATTCATGCTATGGTGACTAGACATCCTTTGTTTTTAAGTTGAGTTTTAAGTTTTTGAATTATTTCTTTTATATCTGGTCTACTACACCTCTTCCAAATATGATTTCTAATGTTGATTGCGGACAATGTAAGCTGTGTGATCATCAAATAGAAGTCGTCTTAAACCGCTCCTGTGTCATTATTGTATTTCTGCACACAAAAAGATATACTAGACATTCAGTGACATATACATTATCAATAAATCAAACGATTTTTAAATATATCTTTGGTAATCACAGTTATAAATTTAAAAAAAAAAACAATTTAAAAAAGACATTTGGGTTTTCTACAGACGGATACTTACAAACATTATAGACTGTGCAAGCACATAAAAAAGATAAATATAACACATAATACAGGCTCAGCAAAGTCGGGCTCAGTTCCCTACTGTCACTCTTCCAATCCCCTCCCCCCAACCCCCGCCCCTCCTCCCCCCCCCCCCACCACCCCCCCCCCCTCAAAAAAAAGACATTGCGTAACGGGCCAGTCGTCGCCTCCTTAAAGGCCCCACCCCCCCCCCCCCGTTCTTTTATTTTTCTTTTCCTGGTTGTCTGGTGATTTTCTGCTCGTTTTCTCTCATGAAGTTTCCAATGTAACGCCCAGTTATCTGTCTTATAACTGTTGACGCTAAGTGATTTCCCAGTCATTTCTCTTGTTTCTTCACCACATTTGAATTCATCCCAGCTGCATCATTTTTTACAGGCATTCGTTTTAAAATACATTTTTTTAAATACAGTCAAGTGGCTCTCCAACTTTAACTGCTATATTTTAATTTTGAAAAAACAATATAACTGGGAAATAAGTACAATTTAAAGTTCCATGTTTTGTTTTGGTTTATAACAGCTGACGATGCCTTACAATTGCGTGTCATATGTTTCTTCTTTGTATTTCCTTCACTATCAAAATTACAAATTAAGTAAGTAAATTATCTGTTACACTAATTACTATGTCGCTAGTTTTACACCTGCCTGATCTGGTATTGTTGTCTTCAATGCATTTGTGCTTTCTTACCCTTTTTTCTGCAGTCTCACCTTAGATGTTTTGCCTGGTAAACCATCTGTTTTTCAGCAGCACTTTTTTTTTTTTTTTTTTTTGTAGCAGAAAATTATCTTTGGCCAAATCGAGATCTTCCAATTGTATGTTGACCACCCAGTTAATTATCTTGTTTGCAAAACTATATTTCACTCTCCCATCCTATGTTGACGCTAAATAACAGAGGAGACAAAATGCATGCCCGTGTTACTCCAGTTTTAACTTAATCCAGTCGCTTAAACAACTGTCCATGCACAAGGCACACTTAAAAACTTCATATATTGACCTAATAGTATATTTTTTTAGTGGTCCACCATAGCATTCCGAAATACCTAGTAGTGATTTTCTATGCAAACGAACAAAAGGCTTCTTAAATCCAATGAAAGTAAAATTGAAGTTAAGTAGAGAATCAATAAATTCTTCGAAGATGTGTCCAGGTTTGAAAATTTGATTTAAGCATTCTCTTCAAGGTGGAATACCTGTTTCTTCCTGTCTCTGGATTTTGAATTATATCCGTTAATTACTATTTAGAATTATATTACAAACGTTCTTCAAAATTACTGATAACAATAATTTCCCTCCAGTCAGTAAAATAGATTCCTTTCTTCCAATGACTCGTAATTTCCCCCTTCCCATATGTTATTATATAAATAGTTCACTTGGTTTATGCTTACATCATTTGTTACCATAAGCATTTATGGAGTTATTATATAATCATGTGATGCCTTATTGTTTGCTAAGGAATTGATCGCCTCCCTGAAATACATATGAATTATGCGTCTAAAAAAGTAAATATATTATTTTTTTGCAGTGTGCACGTGTGTGTGTGAGTATGTGTGACCTCTCAAAATAGTCCGAAACGAAATTAATGGCAGAAGTTATGTTTTATATCAGCCATAAATTAGGTTACCTTCACCGCACACTGGTCACTTTCCTACACAAGCAGATTTTTCTTTTAACATATACATCAGTATTTCCTTCGGATTAATTTTACAAATCCTATCTTGTTGACAAGACTCCAGGTACGTGCAGTCGTCCTATCGTGAATGGCTGTGCTAATTGCTACTCACAATTTTCCAAGTCTCAGCAACAATGACAGACTGTCACTCTGGTCGTGACTGTAGGCGCATAATTTGCTATGGTAGCGACATATCACCAAACCTCATAATACCAGTCGCAAAGCCACCATTTCATCTTGTCCGTTGCTCCGATAAAATACAGCACGTGATGTCAGTGGCCTGGAGTCATGACCCATAGCCGGTCCACCCTTTGAGATTGTCTAGGAGGATAACTTGGCCGAAACAATTGCAAGATTTCTTTTTCTAACACTTCTTTGAGATATCTTTCAGTACGCATGATTAATTCAGAACATAGTGCTGGTAGTACTGCAAAACGCATTCTAAAAAAAAAAGTTTTCACATTAACAAATGCTAATCTGTATTTCCTAATAGTACCACCAACATTTCTACAAACAGTAACCTTATGTTGTGTCCGCATGGCATACTATTTTTTTTTTTTATGGAACTGTTGGCATGTTGGACAAGTTTCATAACTTTCAACTGTTTCTGCGTTGGTATCCACAGGTTCACTGTCTGATTCAGAGTAAGAAATTAATGCAATATTTTGGCTTCCTTAAAATTGTTTTTTCTCTAAGAAGGTAATTTTCTTTTATGACTGTAACCTCCACGATATAAACATTTAAACATAAAAACATTACTGTTTTAACGCTTAAGGTTTTCTTGCAATCAGTTTTTTAAATATAATTTTCGTACCCTGGGTTTCTATCATACATTTTGTTACTGGGATGGTTTCTATCATACATTTTGTTACTGGGATGGTTTCTATCATACATTTTGTTACTGGGATGGTTTCTATCATACATTTTGTTACTGGGATGGTTTCTATGATAATACCCACAATAAACTGGTGGTCATGTGTTGCTAACAATGGTCCTTTTTTCTATATGGTGTTGTACCTGGGTTTTGTTCGCCTTTGTTACATAGGCGCTAGCTCCAGTTTAAATGTCTGGTCGTGAGCTGAAAATTAAAATCTCACGATTGGCTGATAAAAAACCCAATTCCTGTAATTCTTGTAACAAAGGTAGTTTGTTTTCTTGTAAGAATTTTGTCACTGGTATGGGTATAGACTCTAACATGTTATTCTTTAACAACAGGTCAACTTATAGTTCATAATTGTCCCTAACTTTAACCGAATATATCCATTTCTCGAAAATGTTAGTACTTTGAAAAGATAATCCGTGAATGTCTGTTATAATGTTAGCTTCAAATTAGGGAACCTCTTTTGGTAACCAGCTTTATGTAAATCACAGTGTCGCATAGTGCGACGCTTGACATAGTAAAAATCCTATCGCAAATGTTCAACGTTTGAAATGCTAAGTGTTTTAAAAAATGATTGCCAACTGAACCTCAGGAATATCACTAAATTTCATTTGCTAAAAAAAGTTCGAGACCCATGCACTAATGCAATCCTTCTCTGAGAAATTTGTATCAATATCTGAATACTTTTTAAATTTGTTATCTTTTTCTTTCAATCTATTTTTCTGAATAGCCGCTTTTCTCTTGGGATGATTTTCCATTTATTAAGTTGTCATTTGCGCATCTGTCTTTTTTTTCAGGTTGAACTGTTGTTAGCTTCTTTCATTTCAATTGTAACTCCATTTCTTACAACTGTCCTTCTTGCTCTAGTTGTTTACTTTTTTAATCCATTCATTGATATTTTATCTCTAGCTCGTCTTGTCTCAGTTATATTCTCTCCTTTTTTGTTTCATCTTCTTCTCTTTCTCATCACATAGCCTTCTAGGTTCGTCGCCCCACAAGTTAAACTCTTTAACCAGCATGATATGCTCTGCTAGATCAGATGTTTGGCCTCTCAGCAGTTAAAATTTGCAGTCAAATTACAGTTCCTAACTTTCAAATTACACACGCTTGAAAAATATTTAACTGTGACTACCAACAAATAATAACTTCAATAATTAAATGATTATTAGTAATAGTAACCATAATGTCTAATAGACAATTAATACTATCATTTGAAACACAAATTGATGTAAGTTATTTTGTTTAACAAAAAACAAAAACAAAAAACACACACACACAAAAAAACAATTTTTATATATACAAAGTTTCAGTCCAAGACTTACAAAATGAAATGGTAATGCACAAGTTTGATTGTGACATGGTAATTGAGTTTAGCACACTTAAGAACTTGGATTGACAGACAGGAACTGAATAGATGAAGAGTTTAATTAATGAAGTTAATCATTTGTAATGACTATTTAGATGCAGCAGATTGTAGTAGAATACATTTTTATAAAGATTTTATAATAATATAATTGTTTAGAAAGACCACCCAATAATGTGAATTAAACCAGAATGTTTGTTATAAATACCTAACACATAATCAATTCGCAATCAGAAACCAAAATTAGTAGTTGGTTATAATGTTTAAGATTGATTGATTTGATTCAAGTACTGACATCACAGCGCTTGGTGCAATCCCATAAGTGCTCCGTCCCCAACTTTAGCAGCCAGTGTAGTGTTCCCATACTAATAGTGCTAGCAGCATTCTGATTAAACGTCCGTCTTACCTTTTCTCTGAGCCTTGAACATTGTCCTGAACCCCTCGTGACTCCATACTGCATCAATCTCACCAGACCGTAGTGATCCATCTACTACTCAGAACTGTACACGCTCTCCCAAAAAACACTAACAAGGTCTGCTTTATCATGCATAAGTATTCCACCAAGTTGTGCAGAGCCAGCGAGTCTGTCAGCCTGTTTATTTCCCGCCACATTGGCGTATCCGGAGACAAAATTCCAGATAATACTACTCACCCGTGTCCTCCGTTACAATCACGACGTGTGTGTGTGTGTGTGTTTGTGTGTGTGTGTGTGTGTGTGCGTCGTATTTTCTAAACAACGAAATGCTGCAGTCACCGTCTCCATCCCCATTCTCAAACTGGCTGTTGCAATATCATATGCTAGGCTCTCCTGCACCAAGCGTCGACTATTATCATTTGCTGAGAATCTCCAAGCATTTTTTTTGGCCTATTGACACTAAACTGTCAGTGTAAATATTTAAATACTTTGAGCGAGCATTATCTTGGATTAATTGCTGAATTTCCACCTCTGTGACACCTGCTTGCCAATCTCTTGCATTCCTGGCTCAATGTGATTATAACCCTACACAAGACTGACTGTTCAGCTGGCACTTTAACGCACTCCTCTCATCGCCTGATGTTCTCCAGAATGCCAGCCTGTCTGATTGTGTCTTCTATCTGAGCTATCCGTGACTTTCCCTATATCAGCCTCTGTCCATTAGCTGCGCCCAGAGCTTCTTCCGTCTGCAGCTACATTGAGATATGAATTCGCCTGTAGCACCTTGTGCCTACTAGCAACAGTCGGCAAAGCAAGGATGTATCGTAAAAAACGTCTAGTTTGCATCTGGTGCAAACCAGAATGACCCCCATAGCTGCGTTCTGTATGCGCTCTAGTTTGTCTATCTGACTCTTTGAGACGGTAAGCAGTCCCAGGCCATAATCAACCATTGACAGGATTAGGTACTGATATAGTGTTAACAGCATTCTCTGTCCTATATCAGTTGCAGCCATAGTCTTGAGTGCACTGAGTCCTTTTTTAGCTTCTTGTCACAACACTCTCCCCATGGTCCTTAAAAAACATGGTCCTGTCAAATGTAATTCCCAGATACTTCAGTTTACTATCTCTCTCTGTTGACGTTTCTACCATCTGTCATGAGACTTGGGACATTAGCTCTAAGGTTCGTGTTATCTAAGAGCACCACAAAACATATGCCTTTACAAGTTGGATGACAGCCTTCATTTCTGTACACCACTCAGTCACTTTGTACACTGTCGCTTGTAGCTCACGGGTTGTTTGTTCACTCTCTTCCACATGTCTATATGCCAGTATATCATCTGCAAAAGTCAGTATCCTCTCAACTCCTTTTCCTTCTAGGCTTGCAATATTGCTCGTATACACGACAAAGAGCACAGGCGAGATAACGGATCCGTGTGGTAGTCCTGGGGTCAAACTGCATGGTTCTGAGGTCCATGAGCTCAGTCAGAGAACAACCCTATGTGAATACATGAAGCTGCAAAAAAATTCACCAGCCATGGACTGACCTCCTTCTCCTTCAGTGCAGTCATCAAAATGTCATATCTTAATATGTTATAAGCATCCTCGAGATCCAGTGTTGCCGCCAAAAGCAAAAATAGCTGCATTTGCCCATGTGTCCTTTTTGTGTTTAGGATAGTAGGTTCCCACTGTTTATGAGGCTAGCTGCCTGCTGTGTATTGTTTTGTGCATTAAGGATTGATGTGTGTGCTCTGTAAGTGTTTGGCTCAGTGTGTCACAGAGATAGTCTGTCACTAGGCTGCAAACGAGCCAAACGCCATCACGGCGGTATTAAGGTTCCTGACAGTGGGTGTGTTTAAATGAGTGGGTTGGCTTATGTATTTGGTGAGTGTGTGTATGGGTGTGCGCACGCGCGCGCCAGCGTGTACATGCATTTTTCAACCCATGCCTTTGTGTCTGTTCTTGATGTTCATAATATGAATATTGTTATAAAAACATAGCATGCTTTATCGATCAAATACAACCGCTGTGTGAATGATCATTGTTTGGAAGGGGACGATGCAAGACGCTATTTACTTCGAAATCACTGTTTGCTCACACTCGTTTTTGTGCATGACATTGCAGTGTATCGCTCATATATTCCAAAAAAAGAACTTATTGCACTAGCAGCTTGTATATATGTTTGTGTCTGTATATATATATATATATATATATATATATATATATATATATATATATATATATATATATATCTGTGTGTGTGTGTGTGTGTTTATAAATAAATTCATACATGCATTCAGATTTACACAAAACACAAATACATGTAGCTTCAGACACATAGTGTGTTTATGTAATAAACTATAGAGTCAAGGGAGTTATGTCAGGAGTTAACCATCACAGTTATCCATTATATTTTATTCAGATTGTTTTTTTTCAGCGTGCCATACCTTCGAGTAGCAGCCCAAAGTCAGTTAGTTAGTCCCGCACGAGGTTTGATTTGTGAGTATATGAATCATAAATGAATTTTAATGTTATACATAGCAACACATTTGTGTCAGGTATTTTAGTAATTAGTCAGTGTTGTTAACATATGATTTTTTTTAATTGACTACTTTGTAACATGTAATTATGATTTTTTTTCAAAGTCATGATTACATTTTACAAATCGAAGCAGTCGGTTAAAAAAAATCATATGTCATCAACACTGACTAATTACTAAAGTAACTGCAACAAATGTGTTTGTGTGTACAACATTATTTTCTTTAGTGGAGATACGAGTTTAACTAATTAGCTTTATAAATAGTCATCTTCAGTTTTATACTACGACTGATAATATCGATGGACGTCCACATGTAGGTATACATAACAAATAAAAAATTTGTATAGAGATAATGACATGTCACAACTTGAGCTGAGTAATATAAATTGTTTTTTTTTTTAAGCGCCCCTCCCTTTTATTATTCATGGTTTAAGACCTGTCGACTGATCGAGTTTCTGCAGGCAGACCGTGATGAGAGCAACGTTCTGCAAAAATCCTGCTACATGACGATGTAGGTATGATAACTGCATGTCAAGAATACACATATATATATATTTAAAAGTGGGTGTATGTGTGTAGATAGAGAATGTAATTTGTATATAGTTAAATTTATAATTTAAAAAAAAAACACATTAATTTAACATTTAACATAATTTGAATATTTAAACTGAAAGATTTTAAGCGAGAAATAAGGTCATGAGCTGCATCGAACATTTAGTTCTATCTCCACTACATGAGTATAATTGAATTTGTTTCACACATAATTTTAAGCATACAAATAAAACAAAATTTACACATGCCGGCTTCATACAGACTGATACCCACTTGGACCGACTGTGCAAAAAATGAAAAAAATAAATACAAGCACATCTATTGTGTGAATGTAAGTATGTGTTTGAGTGTGTTTTTGTGTGTGTATAAATATATATATATATATATATATATATATATATATATATATATATATATATATATATATATACATATATATACATATACATACATATATATAAGAGACAGAGGCATACTTAAAGAAATTAAAACATTGAAAGGTGAATTCAGGCCTTCTTTTATTGTAATAAGTGATAAAAACAACACATTACCAGTAACCAAAAAACATGGATTTGCTGTGTTTAAGTGTGCATTTGTTTGTACACATATATATAAGAGACAGAAACACGCTTAAAGTAATTAAAATATTGAAAGGTGAATTCATTCCTTTTTTTCATTTAATAAGTGATAAAAACGTTTACACATTACCAGTAACCAAAAACATATTAGAAAGTTTGAATGAATGCTGTAGAGAAATGCGTGCGGATCTGACAAGTAATTCAATAGCTACTTATGAATTAGAACCAGAGCGATTACTGGATGAGTTACGATCAGCAATATACAGCGTAAAGAAAGGAAAGTCACCAGGATGCGACAAAATACTAGCAGAACTAATTCAAACAGGGGGAGAGGCCAGCGTCCGAATCTACCATGCACTGTGCTCGAAGATCTTGAACCGTGGCATTTGGTCTAAAGCATAGACAAAAAAAAGAAATCTGAAACTATGCTCCACCTGCCGTACCATCGCTTTAATCAGTCATGCTAGCTAATACCTCTTACGCATTATCATGAAGAGGATTTGAAGGAAACTACAATATGAGCTAGATGAAGCACAAGCGGGTTTCAGACAGGGAAGAGGAACTAGGGATCACATCTTTAATATGAGATTAATTTTTGAAAAATGTAGAGAATATAAAGTAGATCTGTAGGAAGAAGATGTCGAGGCCGACCACTACTACTACTGTAAAAAGATGTGTGCAAGCGGGACATGAATGATACAGGTATTGAGTTGGTTTCATGGGAACAAAAGGCAATGGACCGTGTTGTGTGGAAAGGGCAAATTAGGAAGGAAATGAGAGTAAAGGAAGAAATGATTGCCGAAAAGACGAGAGCAAGCGTCTGAAAAAAAACCGGATTAAACACAAATGTTGACAACAATGGTCCTGAAATACCATGTTATCATTGTGGAATCCTTTTCTTGACACGGGCGAGTCTTAAGAATAGCTGTATTGCACGATGGGTACCACTCCTGCGGAGTTACAAGTTTGAGATCACTCATATAAAAGAATTCAAAGCTAACTTAATGTATCTTTTCAGCAGATTGTAAAATTATAACATCAACTGACAATTGTATTTTTTTCATTGATGAGACCAGAGTTCAAAACATGTAAAATGAAACAACTTTGATTCACGCTGAAATAGTCCAGATATGCAGAGTTCAAGAAATAACATTGTTATACCACTATTAGGTTCAGAGTTTCTAAAACATTCGGTTCTCAAGATGTACATAAACCAAGTTGTACAAACTAAATCTGGTTACCGTCACCACGACGTACCTTTCCCACAGAGACAGACTCACATTACCAACAATTTTGAATAAGTGACATTCAGAAGACAGAACATTTCCGAACCAAACTGAAGACTTTCAATCAAGAAAATTTTAAAGTATTCTATACCTCTATACCTCTATATGCATATATATATACTAGGGGAAGTCCATAAGTAAGACACAAATGGATAATTAAAGAAAACTAAACACGATTAAAAACCTAAAAACGTTTACTTTTACACACACACTGTCCCTATATGTGTCATCATAATTTCCACCAATATTTATGCACCTGTCACATCGTTTTGTCAGTCCTCCCAAACCTGCTGCATAGAACGTTGTGCTCTGTTTTCTAAACCACATTTTTACTTCGTGTTCAACTTCTGCGTCATTCGCGTAAAGTCTCCCTTCCAAGGTGTGTTTTCAGTAGCCTAAGAAAGAGGGAAGTAGCTAGGGACTTAGTCGGGTCTGTAAGGTGGGTGTTTCAGAAGTTCTCATCCAAGATGGTTAATGTTCTCCTAAGTTAACCGTGCCGTATGTAGTTATTGCATTATCATAAAGGAGCAGTACTTCTCTAGTCAGCTGGCCTGTATTTTTTCTATGAATTCCATCATGACGCATTGATAGAACTTTACAGTATGAATCAGCGTTCACATTGTTCCCTCTTTATTATTTTAGTTAAAAGCACTCCTTGACATTTGCCCATGTGTCCTTTTCTTGTTTAGGATAGTAGGTTCCCACTGTTTATGAGGCTAGCTGCCTGCTGTATATTGTTTTGTGCATTAAGGATTGATGTGTGTGCTCTGTGAGTGTTTGGCTCAGTGTGTCGCAAAGATAGTCTGTCACTAGGCTGCAAACGAGCCAAACGCCATCACGGCGGTATTAAGGTTCCTGACAGTGGGTGTGTTTAAATGAGTGAGTTGGCTTATATATTTGGTGTGTGTGTGTGTGCGCGCGCGCTCGCGCACGCGCCAGCGTGTCCATGAATTTTATAACCCATGCCTTTGTATCTGTTCTTGATGTTCATAATATGAATATTGTAATAAAACATGGCATGCTTTATTGATCAATTACAACTGCTGTGTGAATGATCATTGTTTGGAAGGGCTAGAGGCAATACGCCATTTACTTCTTTGCTTTTAAAATCACAGTTTGCTCTCACTCGTTTTGTGCATGACATTGCAGTGTATCGCGGATATATTTAAAAAAAATTATTGCACTAGCAGCTTTATATGTTTGTGTCTGTATATATATATATATATATATATATATATATATATATATATATATATATATATATATGTGTGTGTGTGTGTGTGTGTTTATAAATAAATTCATACATGCATTCAGATTTACACAAAACACAAATACATGTAGCTTCAGACACATAGTGTGTTTATGTAATAAACTATAGAGTCAAGGGAGTGATATCAGGAGTTAACCATCACAGTTATCCATTATATTTTATTCAGATTTTTTTTTTTCAGCGTGCCATACCTTCGAGTAGCAGCCCAAAGTCAGTTAGTTAGTCACGCACGAGGTTTGATTTGTGAGTATATGAATCATAAAGGAACTGTAATGTTATACATAGCAACACATTTGTGTCAGGTATTTTAGTAATTAGTCAGTGTTGTTAACATATGATTTTTTTTAATTGACTGCTTTGTAACATGTAATTATGATTTTTTTTCAAAGTCATGATTACATTTTACAAATCGAAGCAGTCGGTTAAAAAAAATCATATGTCATCAACACTGACTAATTACTAAAGTAACTGCAACAAATGTGTTTGTGTGTACAACATTATTTTCTTTAGTGGAGATACGAGTTTAACTAATTAGCGTTATAAATAGTCATCTTCAGTTTTATACTACGACTGATAATATCGATGGACGTCCACATGTAGGTATACATAACAAATAAATAATTTGTATAGAGATAATGACATGTCACAACTTGAGCTGAGTAATATAAATTGTTTTTTAGCGCCCCTCCCTTTTATTAGTCATGGTATAAGACCTGTCGACTGATCGAGTTTCTGCAGGCAAACCGTGATGAGAGCAACGTTCTGCAAAAAACCTGCTACATGACGATGTAGGTATGATAACTGCATGTCAAGAATACACACATATATATATATATATATTTAAAAGTGGGTGTATGTGTGTAGATAGAGAATGTAATTTGTATATAGTTGAATTTATTATTTAAAAAAAATAAACACAATAATTAAACATTTAACATAATTTGAATATTTAAACTGAAAGATTTTCAGTGAGAAATAAGGTCATAAGCTGCATCGTAAGTTTAGTTTTATCTCCACTACATGAGTATAATTGAATTTGTTTCACACATAATTTTAAGCATAAATATATACAAAAGTTACACATGCCAGCTTCATGCAGTCTGATACTCACATGGATTTCCTGTGCAAACAAGAAAAAATAAATACAAGCACATCTATTGTATGTACGTAAATATGTGTTTGAGTGTGTATTTGTGTGTACACACACACATATATATATATATATATATATATATATATATATATATATATATATATATATATATATATATATGAGACAGAGACATGCTTAAAGTAATTAAAATATTGAAAGGTGAATTCAGGCCATCTTTTCGTGTAATAAGTGATAAAAACGTTTACACACTACCAGAAACCAAAAATATATAAGAAAGATGGAAAGAATGCTGTAGAGAAATGTGTGCGGATATGACAAGTTTTTCAAAAGCTACTTATGATAAGAAGAAACTCCACAGTGGAGC
This sequence comes from Candidula unifasciata, assembly GCA_905116865.2. Classification (NCBI taxonomy): domain Eukaryota; kingdom Metazoa; phylum Mollusca; class Gastropoda; order Stylommatophora; family Geomitridae; genus Candidula; species Candidula unifasciata. Next base: position 339,317 of record CAJHNH020004157.1, read on the forward strand.
ATGTACAGCAGGGGTCTACCAATCGTCAGTAGAAGTAACCTCTCGTCGACAAATGTTTCTGCCCACGAGCTCCTATACATTTTCAGAGTGTGGGCCAACCTGAGTTCATGAAGCTCAGGGTTGGTTTCCCCTGCTGCACGAATTACCGGATGCTATTCGGACAGGGACAAGACGAATCGGTGATTTTGCAGAAGGTACTGTGTGATAAGAAGTCGTCGCGGTAGCATAATTAAAGCAGTCTGCATACCTGGATGACCGAGCGGCAAGCTTACGATTGGTTTACCTTACACATGTTGGACTTTGTTAGCAGGTGGCAGAGGAACACTGGGAGACAATTCGGACACGATAGACTTTAAGGGATGAGAAATTTTTTTCCGCTAGACATCAGGACCAGCTTACCAAGGCCCGTCCCTTACGTTGTTCGGTTGTGTCCATAGCCAGCTCGAGGCCCTCTCAGCAACCTAGCCCAGCTGTTTGAGTGTCCGTTTGCGTTCATTACCGCGCAAGCCTAGTTCTTTAATCACATTGTAGAGTGAAGTGGAAACGAGATCTCTTGCGCCGACTTCGACTGCGAAGACTTTTACTGTGTACGCTTCGTTCCTCCTCAGACCGGCTGCTAGGTCACAGCACTTCTCCAGCTTGTACATATGGCTTTCGTCCATTCGCGACTCATACGGAACGATCAGCTTAATCAGGATGAGCTGCCGTTTCTCCGCAGAGTGGAGAACTATGTCAGGTCGAAGGCCGGTCTTCCGGATTGATTCAGGGTACCTTTCATGGCCAGGCAGGTCAACCGCCAGTAACCAGTCCCTCGCAGTATAGCAGAGATGGAGCGTATGCGACGTTGTTGAGTCTAACTTTTTGAATCTGCCCAGCCTTGAGGAAGCGTATGGGGACGCCGGTAGGACTGGCCCTCGCGTTGGCCCTCATCCTAGCCTGGTCCACAACGGCTACCAACTCTTTTAGCACCTTGTTGGGGCCACGGGTATATCTGCCTTGACCTAGGGCTTTTCTGCATGATGACAGTACGTGTTCTAACGTTTGTTTCGCTCTGCACAGCAGGCATGTCGGGTCGTTAGTCGCAGACCACTTCACGATGTTGACACCGGACGGTAATACATCATACGCAGAACTTATGAATTAGAACCAGAACGATTACTGGATGAGTTACGATCATCAATATACAGCGTTAAGAAAGGAAAGTCAACAGGTTGCGACGAAATACCAGCAGAACTAATTCAAGCAGGAGGAGAGGCCAGCGTCCGAAAGTTCCATGCACTGTGCTCGAAGATCTTGAACCGTGGCATTTGCCTAAAGCATGGAAAAGAACAAACTATATCCCTCTTCCCAAAAAAATGAAAACTGAAACTATGCTCCACCTTCCGTACCATCGCTTTAATCAGTCATGCTAGCAAAATCCTCTTACGAATTATCATAAAGAGGATTGAAAGGAAATTACGATATGAGCTACATGAAGCACAAGCAGGAGCAGGTTTCAGACAGGGTAGAGGAACTAGGGATCACATCTTTAATTTGAGATTATTTTTGAAAAATGTAGAGATTATAAAGTAGATCTGTATGCTTGTTTCATTGATAAAAGCAAGGCATTTGATTGCGTCCAAAATCAGAAAATGTGGACTATTATGAGAGCTATGGGGTTTCCAGCGCATTTGGTGCATTTAATTGAAAATCTGTATCATGAACAACAAGCAGCCATCAGAGCAGCAGGTGAAACATCTGATTGGTTTGACGGGAGTGAGGCAGGGGTGCATTCTCTAGCCATGCCTATTCAATATATACGCAGAAATTATAATGAGAAATGTCAAAAATGACCGGTCTTGTGACAATTATGATCTGCTCAAAATTAGTGACATCCTAATTGCAAAAATCGATTCAATGACAGTGCAGCAAAGCCTGGTATATAATATAACAATATCGAGGTTTAGAATGGCTGGAGCTGAGCTGAATTTCAAGGGTTGGAATCATAGCACTCACAAAATTCACATAACCGTTCTGTCCTTATCTTAAGCGGCTAGCGAAGAGGATCTAATTCCGATAACGCAAGCTGCAGTCTGAATGTATGTCCGTCTCGCTCTTTTTCTGAGTGGGAAGTGTCGCTGAGATATTCTGGTCACTTTACATTCCACCATCCTCTTCAGATCGTGGTAATCAAAATGCACCTCCGTACTGTTCGTTCACTCTCACAGGGACCTGCAAACATTTAGTTTGTTGTGCATCAGTTTGTCACCGTTTGGTGCAGACCGAGCTAGCAAGTGCGCCTTTTCGTTTACCAACACAACTGCCTACTCTGAAGAAAATATGTACTCGATTCTAACTTCCCTATACCTATGAACGCTGCCTGCTAGAAAGCATAGAGCAGATCTGTCTACACATTTCCTAGCATTTTTTGTGAGACAGTAACAACCACAAGAAGTGATTACGTGCAGCTGATAAGCTAACGTAAGGCCGCAGTGAACGCCTATACCTCATTTCTAAAACTAGATGTTGGGATATCATATACCAGGCTTCGCTGAGCTAGAGATCGTCAATTTTCTTTTTCGGTGAACCTCTGTGTATATCTTGTTTTCTCAACACAGAGCAACTGGTATTAATAGTGACTCCACCTGAAAAAAATTGTCACGAATTAGCTGTTGAGTTTCAGATTCAGCAGCGTCTGCTGGGCAGTCCCTGCACTTCCGACCAAATGTGATTAGAACCCTACAAAAGCCTGACGTCTGTTCGCCCACTCCGACCCAGTCATTTCCTTACAAATGTTTTCAAGAATGCACACATGAATAGTTGTGTTTTCTGCCGGAACCATTCTTTTTTTTTTTTTTTTTTACTTTTATCTAAAATGTTGTGCTGTCAGCTACTCTGTGGTTGGACCTCGCTCACAGCTCTCTGCGCTAATCTGTAATAGTCGGAATTACAAGTATATGTTTTAATCACACAGTTTTCAATATCTGATTGAGAAGAGACGCCTGTGATAAATAGTCCAGTATCGATTTCATTATTTGACCAACTTTTGTCTTCACTATGGACATGTGTTTTCCAAAATGGTGGTTGCTTTGTTGTTTTAAGCCCATGTTGTTCTTTATTTTTGCAGGAATTTCTCTGTTTCAAGCACGTCATTTACTCAATACAAATATGTCTGTATATTTCACATCCGGATAACTAAGGGCAGCCGATTTATTTGTTCCCATTTGAGCCCAAAAAAAATTTAAATCGTCACCCTCAACCAGCATCCCTGAAGTGGGAGAATTTTAGTTATAATTGTTACTAGCGTATGTGCGCCATTCTAGAATAACTTAACATAACTCACCACCTACTGTACTGAGCATTATTAAGTCGCTCCACACAGGTATGAAAGGTACTTTCAATTTCGATGGTGTAACATCGGAGGAGTTTGTAATCAAAAATGGAGTGGAGCAGGGGTGTGTACTTGCTCCTACCCTCTTTGGAATATACTTTTCACTTCTTTCGACACATGCCTTTAAAAATCAGGAAGGTGGTATATTCATTCATTCTCTATCTGAAGACAGCCTTTACAATGCTCGCAGGCTGAAGGGGGAAAAAACAGGATACGAAAGTTACTTATTAGAGAGCTGCTGTTTTCAGATGATGCCGCAGTAACCACCCACTCAGAGGGGAACTGCAATGTTCACTATCTGCTTTTGTGAAGAATGCTGTGAATTTGGATTAACAGTCAGCAAAAAAAGAAGACAAAGTTTATGGTGCAAGGTGTTAATGACAGACCTACAGTCTACATTGACGGTGAAGAGCTTGAGACGTTTGACAATTTTACCTATCTGAGATCCACTGTGAATAGTAAACCTTCGCTGGACCAAGAAATCAACATCAGGATATGCACTTTCTCCCCCAAAACACCTTAAATGTTGGATGTTAAAATGTGAAAACATTGTATCAAACTGGAAAATTGGAACACGTTCTTCCTGAGATGCATCTACACAATATACATATTTAGGAATTACAGAAGCCTTACACTGGAAGGGACAGAAAATAAGAAACCTCAATACAGACGACAGCATAATCTGGCCAGGTAGAGCTGATTACCAACATACTGAAGGAGTCGTACTAATAATTAAAAAAGGGCTCATCAAGAGAATAAAAGCATGTAAGTAAACTGCTTTTGTATGCACCTTTTAATTCTAGATTTGCAAAATTATCCGTTTTGGTAAGGTACGCACTAAAAGAGGATGCAGAAGAGCAAACAGAAGTAGAAGACATCCCAAAGCATGATGTATTATTAATCCTGGGAGATTTTAATGCTTAGGTAATAAAGGACAATGCAGGGAGGAAGAGAACAATTGGAAAACATGGAACAGGGAAAATGACCAACAACGGAGACAGATCAGCCAATCTAGTGACCTAGTAATTTAAGGAACACTCTTCCCTCATTAAGCAATTCATAAGGTCACATGGAGACATTCAGATGGACACATGGAAAACCAAATTGACCATATTCTCATTCAATGGAAAATGGAGGCATTCTCTGCAAGACGTCAGAGTACGTAGATCAGCGAATATAGAGAAAGACCATAATTTACTTTTTGGAAAAATCAGTTTAAAAATAGGGAAAGCTAAAACAGGAGAATAAAACTGCAGCGATTAAATGTAGAAAAATTGCAGGACACACATATCAAACAGCAAATAAGATAAAACTCAGACAGATTCAGCATTTTACAAGAAGAAACAAAAATGGTTATCGACAAATTTAATGAAGAAGTCAGGTTAGCAGGGGAGAAAATATTAGGAAATAGGCGGTCAGCGTAGGAGTAGAGGATTTCCCAATCGACGTGGGAGAAAAAAGTACAACAGAAAGATATTAAAAGAGAAATGTTAGATGCAAAATAAGCCATATTGAAAAGAAACCTTTCTAAAGAATATGCACTTGACAACAATGAGGTTAACGCAGGAGCAAAAGCAGATGCACTAGTTATTTGAAAACTAGTAACAGAAGCAGAGAAAAAGGCAAATAAGCAGGACATCAATACATTGTACAACATAACTAAGAAACTAAAAGTAAATGTGTTATCGCACCAAAATGTGCCTTCAAAAACGAAGAGTGGGATTACAGGTTAGAAAGGTGATTAAAGCTCTAAAGGGTAACAGAGTCCCTGGATGTGACGAAATCTGCCAAAAAAAGTGGAGGAAATTGAAACGCCAAAACTGTTTTGTAAGATTTGTCAATAAATCTGGAACAAAGAAGAAATTCCACAGGAGTGGAAAAAGGGTACTATTATTTAATTTTAAAAAAAAAAGAGAGATTTAGGGAACTGTAGCAACTGGAGAGGTATTACATTACTAAGGTAACTAGTAAAATCTTTAGCCGGATAATTAATAGAGAATGACTCAAGCACTTGATAGGTTTAATAAGGCAAGAGCAAGCAGGATTCAGAAAGAGGAAATCATGTATTGATCACATCTTCACGCTGCGTCAAATAACTGAACAAAGTTACGAATGGAATAGTGAAGTTTCAATGATCTTTGTGGATTTTGAAAACGCCTTTAATAGCCTGCATAGGGAATCACTATAGAAGATTTTGCGTCACTATGGTGTACCACAGAAAACTGTAAATTTGATCACAGCCATTTACTTGGAGTTTCAATGCAAGGTAGTTTGTGATAATTATACAAAATAAAGTTTATTTGTCAACACAGGAGTCAGACAGGGATGCTTAATATTTGTTCACTACGGCCATTGACTGGCTAATGAAAGAAGTCAACACGAGGTAGAAAAAGAGATATCAGGTGGTCATTCCTCCCCTTTGTTTTAGAGGATTTGGACTGTGCAGATGCCATCAAGCCGTCATGTGGAGGCTCCGGAAAAGATTGAAAGACTTTTAACAACAGCTTTTAAGATAGGATTCAAAATAAACATCAGTAAAACTAAAGTAATGAGAAATAATTTCAAAACAGAAAATCCAATTATCTTAAATGAAGAAGCAGTAGAGGAAGTTGAAGAATTTATATGTCTCAAAAGTAAAGTTACTCAGGATGAAGATTCTGAAAAGGATGTAACATCAAGAATAAACAATTCAAATTAAGCATGTGTCATGCTTAACAATATATGGAAGATGGATTTAGTTTGAAGACAAAACTCAAAATATACAAGAGCAACATTTTAGGAATAGTATTTAACAACAGTTGTGGAAGCTGCGTGGCAAAAATTTAAGAACACTCTTTTGAACTGCCTAACAACACTCTGTGGTATTAGATACACAGGAGGAACGTTCAGGAAAAAAACAGCATGGTGGAATGATACCGTAAAACAAGCAGTGAAATGTTAAAAGGAGCAATACAAGAAATGGCTAAGATTTCGCTCAGATGACGATTATATTAAGTACAGAATTGCCAGGCGACAATCTGCAAGAAAAATTAAACAATCCAAGGAAACATCCTGGATCATGTATGGGGAAAATCTTACCAAAATCTGTGCTAAATCTAGTAGACATTCATTCATTCATTCAGTAGCATGTCCCTCGCGGAACCTCGCTGCCATAACAACCCTCCGGAAAACCTTCCTATCATGAGCAAGATGTCCTGCGTCTGATACACCCATCTGGAGATCATCTGCCACATCCTGCACCCATCTTCTCCTTGGCCTTCCTCTTCCTCTCTTCCCAGGCATTTACCCCTCCATTATTGTTCTCTCTAGACCTCCATGACGTTTCAAGTGACCAAAATATTTCAATTTTCTTTGTTTTATTGTCTGTACTAGCCAACCCTCTTCAATATTCAGCTCTTGTTCTTTTCTTTACCCAAGATATTCTTAGAACCTGTCTGTAACATTTATATTCAAATGCATTTATGCGCTGTTCCGCTAGTTTAGTAAGTGTCCAGGTCTCACAGGCGTATGTTGCAATGGGAAAGATGCATGCTCTTAAAAATCTGACCTTTGTAATTCTATCTGTACAATTCCATAATTTATTCAGTTGTTTTAGTCTTTGAAGAGCAATTGATAGTCGCCGTTTAATTTCTTTCATTGTGTCACCATTGTTGGTAACCAGTGACCCAAGATATTCGAAATTTTCCACCACTTCCAATCTTTCCTCATTAACATATATTTCCTTCTCCATGGCAGTTTTGTTTGTATGCATTATCTTTGTTTTTGCTGTGTTAAGAAATAAGTTATGATTTTCACTATTTCTTTGGAGTGAGGTTAATAAGTTTTCTAAACCATTTTGTGATGTTGATAGTAATACTGTATCATCAGCATAACGAATTTCTGGTATTTCATGACCACCGATGTTTAGGGCATCATATTGTTCCTTGTTTATATCATCTCTTACATTTCTCATTATATTTTCGGCGTACAGGTTGAACAAATACGGTGACAGCACACATCCCTGACGGACTCCTTGCTTGATGCCAAACCAGTCTGATGTCTCTCCATCTATTCTGACTGCTGCTTGTTGGTCTTGATAGAGCATTTTAATGAGCTGCACTATATGTGATGGAAAGCCCATATTCCTCATGATTTCCCAAAGCTTCTGATGTTGTACACAGTCAAATGCTTTTGAATAATCCACAAAACATAAGATTTACATTAAATTCTCTACACTTCTCTATTATTAAACGCATGTTGAATATATGATCTCTTGTTCCTCTTCCCTGTCTAAATCCAGCCTGAGCTACATTAATCTCTTCTTCCATTTTCTTATGCAGTCTTCTCATTATAATTTTTAGTAGAATTTTAATTGCATGACTGATCAGGGCAATAGTTCGATAGTTTGTACATAATTTCAGGTCACCATTTTTTGGTATTGGAATGAAGATAGTTCTCTTCCAGTCTTTTGGCCAAATACCATATTTCCATATCTTTTCACATAATGCATGATAGATTTTTATGCTTTCTTCTCCTCCCGCTTTAATCAATTCAGCTGGTATCTCATCACATCCAGGTGATTTACCATATTTCAGGCTCCTTATTGCGCATGAAATTTCATCTAATGAAGGTTCAGGTTCTGCCTCTACTGTTACTGGTTCATGTATATCATTCATATCCTCACTGTCATTCATATCATACATTCCGCTGCAGTATTCCTGCCATCTTCCTAGAATTTGTCTAGATTCTGTTAAAGTATTTCCCAACCTGTCACAAATAACATTTAACTGAGGTTGAAAATTTCTTGTCAATATCTTCATTTCCTTAAACATTTCGTAATCTCTTCCATTTTTATGATGCTGCTCTATTTTAATACAGCAATCTTGTACATACTGATTTTTATCGTTTCTTGTGTACTTTCTTATTTCTCGTGTTAAAAATTTATACTTCATCCTACTGTCATTGGTTTCTCATTTCTTTTTCAGTTCCCTTCGTTGTTTTATTAGTTCTAACGTGTATGGTGTGATCCATGGTTTATGTTGCTTAGTCCTGGTGGGTATTAAGTCTTTAGCTGCTGTTATCAAGATATCCCTAGCTTGTACCGCCAGTTCATCAGGTGTCATTTCCTCTTGTACAGACATCAAGACCTCAAACCGGTTCTTCACTTCAACGTTGTATGCATCTGGTATTTTTGTGAGATCAAATCGAAATGGCCTTGGTCCTCGGGTAAGCTTTTTGAGTTTTAATTTCAGATCTGCTTCTAGTAACTGATGATCTGTATCGCAATCTGCACTTCGCAGGGTTTTTGCAGATGTTATGCTCGATCTCCATCTTCTTTGTATTAAAATGTAATCTATCTGATTTTTGGTAACACCGTCAGGGGATGTCCATGTGAAAAGCCTTCTAGGGTGTTGTTTATAAAGTGTGTTAGCTATTGTTAATTCATTTTCTATGCAAAATTCAATCAATTTTTCTCCTGTTTCATTTCTATTACCCAATCCAAATTTTCCTAAAACATGTCTCTCATTTTCAGCTCTGCCTGTACCTACTTTAGCATTAAAATCTCCCATTATTATTATTATATCATTCTGATAAATTTTTTTTAATGTGTCTTGCAGTATGGCATACAAATCTTCAATTTCGCCCTCCTCTGCTGTTGAAGTTGGTGCATATACCTGCATGAAAGTTATGTTTTTTGGACGGCCTTTAAGTCTGATAGTTAGGATTCTATCACTAACTGGATTATATCCCATAATAGATTTTGCTGTTGTTTTATCTAAACAAAATGCCACTCCGCTCTGGCCTCTTACATCTCTACCAGAATATACGAAAAAGCTTCCATATTCATTGATAAAATGTCCCTTGCCACTCCAACGATGTTCACAAATTCCTAAGATCTGAATATTTAATCTTTCAATCTCATCACATACTACTTTAAGCTTTCCTTCATACAGACTTCTCACATTCCACGTTCCTATTCGCATTCTGTTTCTTAGTCTGACACAGTGGATTTCCTTGGTAACACAGTCAGGATTAACTCCGTCATCACGATTACTAGTACTGACCCCTGTATCACACTCTTCCCCAGTGTTATCTGATCTGCCTGGCCTGGGGGTCTCGCCACCAGATCTCTTCTGTGTTATGTTTTCTTTCATGATTGTTATGGGTTCTTGGCACAATTTGCAGAAGGTAGTTTGCCGTTGCTTTCCTCCTGAGCAGTGACTATACTAGTCGGTGGCCATAGCCATTGTCTCTACTGATGAGATCATCTGCCTATCGCCGCAGAGTGCAGACCATAACCAGCAATACCTGTCGGCTGCTCTTACACTCTATCCACCACCTGCTTCCATGGCTTCACGTAACCCTGATTGGGGGGCTAAACGGGTACTCCACCTTGCCCAAGGGTGTCCCGTAGACTAGCGGAGGAAAGGAGGCGTCTTACTTCTCCTTTGATAGGGGATACCCCTACCCCGCTAACCGGATCTAGTAGACAGTTTTACAAAACCATTTCCAAAATGAGAACTAGAGATGAACCATTCCAGTCATCTGAATATGTCAATGATAGTCAAGGCAAACCCATACATGAGGAGGGCAAGATCAGATAAAGGTGGAAAGAATATTTTCAGACTCTTCTGAATGTAACTGGAAATGAGGAAACAGTACCATTCACACCCAGATGTACAAACGAGGAACAGCCTACAATAATCGAACAAGAAGTCAGAGAAGCAATCAGATAGTAAAGTAAAGTAAAGTAAAGATCCCTTTTCACGCCTTTCGGCGCATCGGGCATATGGGCAGAGCGTCCCATATTTTTACAGACCATCAGCACTCTGTGGGTAATGTGGTCAGCATTACGCCGGCTGTCTTTACTTTCCCAGGACAGCCCATCCTGGTACCCATTTTAGGCTGGGTCGACCTGCGACGTCCCATACCACGACAAAAATCCACGCACCCTGCAGTGGGTTTCGATCACGGTATGCTGGCTCACGAGTCGGACTCGCAACGCCTTAGCCACGGACGCCGCAAGCAATCAGATGCAGTCCCAAAAATAAGGCATCAGGTGTTGATGGAATATCAGCCGAATATCTGTGTTTTTTAATGAGCAACAAATGTTAAAAACTTCTATCTTGTGGAATTTAGTGCAACGTATTCTTTTTTATGAAGTCAACCACATAATTCTTCTTTAATGGTTGACAGCGCAACAAGCAGTTAGTTGCAAGTATTTGAAATTGTTACGTTAAACTAATGATATAAAGTTCACAATACAGTAAAACCAAGTAACGAGTTAGCATTTTTTTTCTTTGATAAACACTAAATTATATTGAGTGTATTTTAGTGTTGACAATTATAGAATATATGTTAGGATTAAATTTAATTCAATTTTAATTATTTTAAATTTCTTAAGAACATTTGTAAATGTAGTATTGGATAACATTAGCGATAGGAAGACATTTTGTTTTAGATGAGTGCAGAGAAAATGTTTAAAAAGAAAGTTTTTGTAAAGTCTTAAAAAAAATTGTAAAGATCCTTTTTCACGCCTTTAGGCGCATCGGGCATATGGGAAAAGCACCCATATTTTTACAGACCAATCGGCACTAGGTAGGTAATGTTGTCAGCATTACGCCGGCTGTCTGTTCTCACTTCCCAACAACAGCCATCATGGTACCCATTTTAGGCTGGGTCGACCTGCGACGCCCCATACCATAATACAAATTAACGAAGCCAGCAGTGGGTTTAGATCGCGGTACGTTGAAATTACGAGTCGGACTCGCAACGCCGAAGCCACGGACGCCGCTAGTAAACTTACATTGATGAAACTTCATTTGAAGAGTGGTATTCTCCCTAATGTATGGCGATGTGGTATTCTCCCTAATGTATAGCGATGTAGTATTCTCCCTAATGTATGGCGATGTGGTATTTTCCCTAATGTATGGCGAGGTGGTATTCTCCCTAATGTATGGCGATGTGGTATTTTCCCTAATGTATGGCGATGTGGTATTCTCCCAAATGTATGGCGATGTGGTATTCTCCCTAATGTATGGCGATGTGGTATTCTCCCTAATGTATGGCGATGTGGTATTTTCCCTAATGTATGGCGATGTGGTATTTTCCCTAATGTATGGCACTGTGGTATTCTCCCAAATGTATGGCGATGTGGTATTCTCCCTAATGTATGGCGATGTGGTATTCTCCCTAATGTATGGCGATGTGGTATTTTCCCTAATGTATGGCGATGTGGTATTCTCCCTAATGCATGGCGATGTGGTATTCTCCCTAATGTATGGCGATGTGGTATTCTCCCTAATGTATGGCGATGTGGTATTCTCCCTAATGTATGGCGATGTGGTATTTTCCCTAATGTATGGCGATGTGGTATTCTCCCTAATGTATGGCGGTGTGGTAATTTCCCTAATGTATGGCGATGTGGTATTCTCCCTAATGTATGGCGATGTGTCTTGCAGGCCACACTTGTGTTTTCTGTTTATTCTGCAGTGTTGATCAGAAAATGTGACTTGTGTCTTACAAGGATTGCAGGGCATAAAACACATCGTATGACAGATGTCGATGAGATGCTAAAGAACCATGGAAGACCCGGGATGAGTCAAGTCTATGACGACAATTTGTTTGAACCACTAGAATGTCGGTTGTGAAATAGGTTTAATCGCGTTTAACTCACACTGGAATGGAGTTAAGTTCAGTGTTTCACGTACAGGATAATTGTCTACCCACCCTTTTTCAAAAGTCAATACCTGTATGATTGGAAGGTGTTAGAAATGTTGGTAGATTAGTGTCAGGTGTTGATATCACCTGTACCCACATGGAGAGAGTTATCCTAATGTGTGTACATTTGCATTGCAGTGTGTTAATGCCTTATTATGTGACTGACTAATGCTAAAGGACATCTCATACCCAGTTAACTGATTGTTGACTATGTATTGGACCAGTCGTAGTGTCATCTCATACCGTTTTGTTGATACTCGACTACAGACGAGGACACGGTAATCGTGCGGTTTTAATCATTAGGTATCAATTCTGAAGAATGGTTGATGTCGGAGTTCAGTGTGGGTATGAGACGAAGGAGATGATAGTAGTAAATGTTAATGTCTGTACTAGGTGACTGAGGCATGACCCGGAGTTCAGGCAAGACGAACGGATGACCCTGTAATTCATGACGGACTAAGTTTTTGGAGAATGAAAGAGTTTAGCGAGGTCGTAAACTGTTGAGCGGTAACAAAATCTGGGAACAGTGGAGAGATCGAGGAGAGATTCGATGTCCGGCGACTGTGACGATTGATATTTTATTTTGATAGTTAGATCATAGTGTGTTTTCTTAGATTGTAGTGATCAATAGTTTATGTGTTTGGTTAGATCGTAGCATCAAGTGTGTTTTACAGCGTTCGACAAAGGTAGCTTGTTAAAGAAGATTACAGTTAGTCTGAAAGCTAAGGTCGATGTGTATTGATTGATGTGGTATTATCTGCCCTCTCCCACTTGACCACGCACTTATCTGACGCCTCACGATCCTCGGGTGGAGTCCAGTGGCAGTGAAAGAAGCCGCACGGAAGTCTTCTTGGTTTGGACCCAGGTTCTATCCATGGGAACGTGATGTGCATGAATGGTGATTTGTAAAGCCCTCAAGGCGTTTGTTTCGGATACGGGTGCCCACAGTTTTGAGGCGAACGGCTGTTTGTAATATGGTGCTGATACATTAATAATAGTTGTGTTTGCTCTGACATTGTACAGTTTAAGTGTATTTTATGAGTATTTATCTGTCACAGGCTTACAAAATGAGTCAAAAGCATTTACGGCAAATATAAGGTCTATAGCAGTGTACAAAGTCTCTGGTGATTAGGTCACACCTGAAGAATGGAGGATGGCAGAGTCCCTCAGGACATCCTGTATTGTAAACTAAAGACTGTGTAGAAAATATCGAGACCGGTCCACTACGATACACTAATGTGTGAAAGCCAGACATTAATGATACACATATTGAAGCGGATTCGTTCGAACAAAACGTCATGGGCCTTGTTGTGAGAAGGAGACACATAAGGCAGTAATTGAGAAAGAAGGAAGAAATGACTGCAGAAAAGATGAGAGCTGAGCGTCTGGAAAGCAACAGACTGAACACAAATGTGGACAACAACGGCCCTGAAATCCCATGCTATATTTATAGAAGATTGTTCCCAATTCGGGTTGGTCTTGCTAGTCACACTTGGCATCGCCATGGGCTGTGAGTCCTTTATCTCCGCATAGAGCAATACTTCCCAGGACAATACCTGCAATACACAAGCATTACAAGGATACGTACCAGAGAGAATAAGGAAATCAAAGTTAAACATCTTAATGCGTGCATCTTCATGTAGCACCATACAGATGTGAGTCGGGGTATATCTCTTTTCTTTAAAAAGAAAATAGGGGCTATTAGGCTTAAATGCTATAGAAAACTTGTAAGAATATCATTTAAAAAAAAAAAAATAGAAACACTGACACTTAAAAAAAATTTGAAGACCAAGAAGAAAATTTGCTAATAAACAGCATCTTATCTGGGAAGGTTAAATATTTTAATCATATCAAACGACTTAGCAGATTTGAATCACAAATTAGCAGAAGGCATGGTACCAGGAAGGAGGGGCAGGAGCTAACCAGTACTAAGATGGGTAAAGGTCATAAGTGACTCCTTAAATACAAAAGTGCAAGAGGGGGAAGTGGTGGCCAGAGTTAAAGTTTCTTTCAAGCAGACCGTGATGATAGCGACGTTACGCAAAGGACCTGCTACCTGTTGATATAATTATAATTGCATGAGAGGAATTGTGTATAGATATATATATATATATATATATATATATATATATATATATATATATATATATATATATATGTGTGTGTGTGTGTGTGTGTGTGTGTGTGTGTGTGTGTGTGTAAGATGCATAGAGTTGTATTCAAAATAAAAACAAACAAAAAACATTATTTTCATATGTGATTCCCAACAAAATAATTCGAATATCTAAACTGTGATCTTCAAAGATAAATCAGGTCCCGTTTTCTTTCATAGCTTTATGTTTCATATCCACAAGAAGTAGTATCACTTAATTGTATTCATAACTACAGACGAAAGTAACATATGCCGACTTCATACAGACAGTTACTCACGAATAACTGTTGTGCAAAATATGAAAAATTAATGTTATAACATATCTACACATGTAAGATTTTTATCTATGTGTGTGTGTTTATATATATATATATATATATATATATATATATATATATATATATATATATATATATATATATTACTAATATTTCCGCCTCTCTGTTTCTTAAACAGCACAATCATCATCATCATTATCATAACCACTTTTGCCGTTAGCGACGTGGGGAGAAATAATCTGCGATCCAGTGCACGTTGGCTGCCGTTGGCTATTGTTCTGCCGTGAAGGCGTCGAGTGTCAATAATGTTGTCTATCCATGTTTTCCGCGGCCGTCCTCTTACTCTTGTAGTTAGTCTTCTGAGATGTTGTGCTTGTGATGGTATTTGATCTTGCTGCATTCTAACGAGATGGCCAAACCACTTGATCTGCTGTTTCTCGATGAATCTAGTACAAGGTGTCGTTCCCACAATTTGCCTGATAGTTTCATTATTCACTCGATCTCGTATATTAGTGATACATTATTCACTTGGAATGATCACCCTTTTAAAGAGTAAGCTGATGATATTTGACCGTAAACAAAATCAAGAGGTGGAGGTGATTCCCCACAAGTAAGTATGTGAAATATCGCGGACCTGCTAACTACTACAGATAGACTCAAAGTTCAGCAAGGCGCGTCGTATGTTGAGGAGCGGCAGACACAAAACACATTCTGCATAAAGCCCTAGATATCGCTAGGGATCAAGTGTTTTAAAGAAATAGGTCTTGAATGTGCAAGCTGAAGATATAATTTGACAGTGGTGCATAATAGAAAATATTGTGCGAGGAAGGGAGGTGGTCAGAAATATAGATTAACAAACACACGAATTATAATAATTCAAATTACCTGTGGCCAATAGTTCAGGGACACGATACAATTGATTCATGACAATTACTAAACATGTGAAGGAGTACATACAAATTCACTGCAATATCTAATAAATTACCATTTGTGCAGCAAAGCCGGGTGTATAATATAACAACATTGAGTATCAGAATCAAGTTGAACTGAATTTAAAGAAAGGTCGTCGTTGTACTCACAAAATTGCCATATACGTTCTTCCCCTATCTTTAGCAGCCAGCGAAGAGAATCTAATTCCGATGGAGCAAGTAGCAATCGGAATGAGTGTCCGTCTCAACTTTCCT